>CM072525.1:3742724-3935289 GCA_036898135.1 Oncomelania hupensis | reverse complement strand
TTGTCCCTGTCAGCCATATGGTATGACCCAACCAAGGTGGATGTAGATGGTTGTTCCTGTCAGCCATATGGTATGACCTAACCAAGGTGGATGTAGATGGTTGTTCCTGTCAGCCATATGGTATGACCTAAGATAGATAGATAGTAAACACTATACTTGAGTGGTCATTCAATTGTGATAACATTGTCGGTGATGACTAATCGCTGACTGGGAAAGAAGACAGTGTTAAAGTGTAATTGCTAAGAGAAGTGAACTATTCATTGTTCAGAAAGAAGACAGTGTTAAAGTGTAATTGCTAAAAGAAGTGAACTATTCATTGTTCAGAAAGAAGACAGTGTTAAAGTGTAATTGCTAAGAGAAGTGAACTATTCATTGTTCAGAAAGAAGACAGTGTTAAAGAGTAATTGCTAAGAGAAGTGATCTGCTCATTGTTCAGAAAGAAGACAGTGTTAAAGTGTAATTGCTAAGAGAAGTGATCTATTCATTGTTCAGAAAGAAGACAGTGTTAAAGTGTAATTGCTAAGAGAAGTGAACTATTCATTGTTCAGAAAGATGACAGCGTGTTAAAGTGTAATTGCTAAGAGAAGTGATCTATTCATTGTTCAGAAAGTGTTAAAGTGATCTATTCATTGTTAAAAAATAAGGCACAAACTGAGCTGTGTTCATGTACACAGAAGTTTTATTTTGTGGGGAGGGCACTGCGTAAATGTTTTGCCAAAAACCTACAGTGCACCATGTTCGATGTACTCACGATTGTTTTGTTTAGAGTATTTTCAAAAATAAAAACAATTTTTTCAAATGCTTTTGTTAATCCAGATGCGACACCAATATATGTACATAATTCTTTATTGGTAATAAACAGTTGAACTGATTAACAAACCACAAAGTGAATTATATCTTTATGAATACGATGATGATGAGCAACAATATTATTTATTTATTTTATTTAAAAAATGATTTGCAGTACGTTCATGCCAATCGGTTGATCCCCATCGTGACGAGCAACATGCAGTCCAAATCTAACATCATCCGACGACAGTCCAGCGAGTTTCTGAAACCAGCTGCTGCACTCATGGGGCACGCATACACTGGAGAAACACATTGCACTCCTGCAGGATGCCATCCGACGAGGCATCAGCGACGCAGATGCCGAGGCCAGAGCCTTCTCTAGAAAGTACGTAGTTACTGCTGTAGTGCCGTGTATGAGGGGGTATGGCTTGGGTACGAGACTTCAGGTCACCCAGGGGTTTTTCCAGGTACTCCAGTTTCCTCCTCCCCTTCAAATAATGGCATTGAATGCAGTCAATTTAACATTTCACAAATGAAATTGGATTGTTGGGAGGGAGAAGTTAAGGACCTCCCGTATTTCAGGAAAGTCAGCTTTATTGAGGTGGTGTTAGGACAGAGTGGTGTCAATGTTTTATGGCTGGCTGCTTTGCCTTGCCCAGCTGTAAAGTGAGGCGGCCTGGGGGGAGGGTGGAGGGAGTCCTTGTTGTGCGGTGTTTTGCTATTCTGTCCATTGGTCCCAGCCAAACATTCAACACTGTCATACCAGTTGTCATTATCCCTTGACCTAGCCCTTACTATCTCGAGATGGTCATGATTTGGCTCAAGAGTCCGCTGGACCTAAAACAATAATCATGTAATATAAACCTCTCTTACCGTGTCATCATTGAGGTTTGAGGTGAGGAGTTAAAAAAATTCCTGACTTTTATGCTTCTTTAAAAAAAATAATTGCAAGATTAAGCCTAACAGTTAGTCCTTAGAAATAAAAATAGTTACATAATGACAATGACATTTGTTTTGCAACAGGGCGTTCTGGGGTTTTGCGGAACACTTCAAGTCTCAAGCAGATGCGCTGCTTAACAGCTTAGACTCCTCCAAACAGAAACTGCTGCAAGGGGAGCTAAGCAATTCATCTTCCAACAACTCCCTCAACTCTGCTGAAGGGCCAGCGCGACCCACCAAATCTCGCGCCAGATCCGCCAGCCAAGACAGAACCATTCCTAAATATGGCACACTCGAGTAAGACAAGATTTCAGTGTTTTATTTTTATTTGTTTCACTTAATCTTCGCCGTATGTGCATTTGCTACATTGAAAGCTCTTCCCAGTTTGGACTTTCAAAGCATTTAAAAGCAAATGTGAATATTTGTAGATAAAAAAACCGACGTTTTGGGTTTTTAAAAAAAAAAAAATTTACGCTCTGAGTACGGCGAAGATTATTTTAATGTTCCATTTACATTTGTGCATCAAGGATACCATTTGAAATAATTAAACTTGCAATATTTACAAACATCTCGTTTTGCTGTTGTTTGTTTTGTATTCCACTCGCCTTTATCTTTTACTTGTGTAAATAAAGGGTGTGTGTGGGGTGGATGGATAATTGTGGTGGCGATGGTGGTTTGTTTGTATATTGGTGACGGTGTGTGTGTACATTGGTGGTGGGTGGGTATTCATACATCGGTGGTGGTTGTAGGGTTATGGGTAGTGTGATGCACTGTGACAGAGATATGACAAGTGTCACCCTTTAATGTTGTCTCTTGAGGGAGACAGATGTGCCTAAAACTATGAAATGAGAAGTCAGGCTAGTCAGGGGTCTAGAGCTAGAGGTAATGAAAGCACTAGAATGGTCTTTGTCCTTTTTGCGTCCTAGCTGTTGGCGAAAACTTTGCAAAGATGTAAAGGACTTGGCTGCTGTTAAAATACGATCAGGTTTGTATTCCATCTACGAAATATTCAATGGAAGTTAATCTCAGTGAGCTCTTTCTTCATATCTATTACTATCGGAAAAGAGAGTTGCATGATATGTTTAAATGTTCCATGTATTATCTTTCAGGCGAACGGGATCCATACGAAAGTCGTCGGGGGCATCACGGATTAGCTCTTCACGGAGCGACGCCGGTAGTGGTGAGTTGTCTCTATTTTGTGTCTTTTCACCAAAACAAACAAAACATTTGTGTCTTCTTTTTTTTTTCTTTTTGACCTCACACATCTGGAAAAGGATTTAGGGCGAGTCATTTTGCTGCAAATTATTTTGATATCTTTTTTGTTAACAACCACAGCTGTTTTTGAAAGCTTTGGAGTGGATAAGCACTTGTGAAAACAACACAATAAAGCAGCAGAATTAACGTGGGTAAACAATTTGGATTGTTTTATTGTTGTGTGCTTTTACCATTGCAAACTTGGGTGTTACGGAATGAAAAATAGGTTTCAATGTTTACAATGCGTAGTGCTTTATTAAGCTTACAGATTGCTTTGTTAATATAACATATTATTTTGAGTTGCTGTCAGTGCTTAGTTCCAAAGCGTGAACTTTTCAAAAAATCTATTCTAAAGGTGGTTTGAGATATTTATAAGGCATGTTTTTTGCTGAAATAAGCGGTAAGAAGGTGCAATGTTCATATCATGTACAAAATATTTGTTACTGTAAGTGTGGTGCCCATTTTAAAGTGTATTACTGAACTCTTATAATATATGTTTTTTGGTTGTTGAAAGTATTTGAAATGGTGGACTGAAATGAGCATTATATTTTAAAGCTGAGCACATTAAAAAAATGTTTGAAAGCAGATCTAAACTTGCATAACCTGCACAGTCTGAGCAAACCTCGGTTTCCAGTCATATTTGGAGAGAGTTCAGAAACACGCCTAACAAAAAATGGTATTTCACACTTTCAATAACATTGTCTTTCATCGCAAAGTATATTTTCTTTCAATGCTGAAGTTAATACAAATCATCATGCTTCATTTTCACTTATAAGCTCATGAGCATTTTTTTCCCCAGAGAGCCGATTCCTGATTGGCTGCTGTCCTACAGCTTTATGCTGATTGGTTGAAAGTTTAGCATGCATGTCTTTGATTGGTTGAAAGTTTTGAAAGCTTGTGTTTGATTGGCACGAGTGAGACTTGACAGTTGTGTTTGCTCTGGGTGATTGGAGGTAATTATGACCAGCATGGATCCTTGAAATAAAAACTTACTCACTTCAATTTGATTGGTGATAATCTAAAGGCATGACAAAGTATAATAAAGTATTAATGCTGCATTCTGAATGGCTTTAATATTCTGTAAATTAACTATTATCAGCATGTTCTTAGTATAAACTGTAATGGCAGAAAATAATAGGCATTATTTATTTTGGATTTAAATGTTGCTGCTTTAGACAGCAGAACCAATGCATTTTTCAAAATACTATTGATTTGTAACTGTAAACAAAACAAAAAAAAAGTTAAAAAGAAGTCTGGTTCAATGTTAAAGTAATGTCAGGTTTGGATAAGTAGATGAAGTATTTATAAATGCACACAATTATAGAGGTATCCTTTTAAAAATAATTTTTTTCAACTTGGTGGATTTTTTTCTGTTTTTTTTTTCTTTAAAAAAATTAGTTTCTTATGTTTTTTTTATTTTTTATTTTGGTTTAGCATTTTAGTAGGAAGTTTTTAATTTGCTTCATACTTAAAATATGTGGTTAGTTCAGAATCAAGGTCATGGTCATGCAGTAGCAAGCAAAGAAAGTAAACCAGAAGGGGAGAAAGGTCAAACTTGTTCACAATTAGTGTTGAAAATGGTTGAGCTGAAAGTTGTCTTATTGTATTACTGTTGAAACATATATAATATATATTATATTATATATTTATTACATATCAGGGTAAATCTTCCGCGGAAATCCGCGTAAAATAAAAACTTTCTGCTGAAAAAATTGCGCTTTCCGCGAAAATAAAAAAATCCTTGAGGAAGAATCAAATTGTCGCGATTCTCAAACAGTGTAGATCTACAAGCAGTCAGATTCTCTATCTTCACTTCCGTTTCCAACATGGCGTCTCATTGTGCACCACGCGTTGTAGCTCGCGGCGAAGCATAATATGACGATTCAGGCGTTAAAAAAAAATAAGTGGCTTCCACTTGTTGAGTCCATGTTCTGTGTCGTGGGAGAGGTGATTGACAAATCAAACACCAAGATAGACATTGACACTTATTCTGCCATACAATCTGTCAAGCATTCGCACAAGGACAGGAGTAAGACTGCAGTGCAATACTTCAAGAAAATTGAGCTTATGAAGGAACGTGTCAGTCAACGTCTTGTGCTTAACATGTCTGCTGCCAGAAAATATAAAGAGAGAAGAGAGAGAAACGGTGAAGAAAGTTCCCAGAAGGCAGAGTCTCTTGGTGTCACCGTCGGCGTCTTGAAATTGACCACCAAAAGAAAGGCAACTGATGAAATCCTGGAAGAGGCCAAGCAAGCCAGAAATGCACATTACTGCAGCCACACAACGTCAACTGCTGCAGAGGACAATGACTGTAGGGACTCAAACAGCACCTCGGCATCCACAAACTGCATCAAGAAAATGAAAAAACGGTCATCAATTGGGAAATTCTTCAACCCATGTTGAAGAAATATATCTATTCCAGGACCTTAATTGTAACGTAAACTTTTTGTGCTTTACACCTATTTTTAAAGTTTTTTAATGCTGAAATTGCAGAGAGTACATACATTTTATTCATGTCAACAACTAAAACCTCCTTCTCCCCTTTCCTCCCTCCGCTCTTATACAAACCTCTTTTTTGAAGTCAGGTGTTTGGACCCCTGATATATTATAATTATATATATCTTGAGTAAGGGCTAGACCGATAAGAGTTAATTTAAAAGCATGAAACAATTTTTATGTCTCTGTGCCTGCATGGATGAGTTAAAAATGGTTAAAGTTTTAGCATAAAATCATAAAATGTATGTTCAAATAATTATGTGCATAGGTCAGGCTCAACCTGTCACCAACAAAGAAACTAAAACTGAAGGAGTTACAGGTAAAACAAACATTTGGTAGCTCTTGTTGGAATGTTGCAGGAAGCAGTTTGTGTTGTTGTAATTGTGCCGTTACGGTTAAAGATTTTTAATGAAATCACAACCAGTTTGGTGTTGATAGGGTTGATTTAATAGCACAATCAATTTGGCGTTTACAGAGTTAATTAACATCACAATCAGTTTGGCTTTGGTAGGTTTAAAGCATGTACCCAAAACATTTATTGCTCATGCCTGCATGGTGGTTTACTTGGTTTATTTTGATATGGAAAGCGTAACACCTTAAAATCTGTTTACAATAATGATTTGCTTAGGTCCAACTCAAGCTGTAGCAAACAAAGAAAATAAAACAGATGGGAATACAGCAGGTAAAACTTGTTGACTGTTTATTAAATTGTTGAACAGAAATGTGTTCTTACTGTTACTGTTAATTAGTTTTGGAAAGTTCTAAGTTTTGGCATTGCTGAAGTTGATAAGCATGAAGCCATGTTGATGCATATCAATTCTGGCTGAAACTATTTTCTGTTATGATTTTGATAAGGTTTTTGGAAAATGTCAGAAATTGTGGTAAGAAAAACTTTTGTTGGAAGACATTGTTATTGTCAACTGCTCAGTTAAACTGATGTAAAGTTTAAGACTCGCAAGAAAACACAAAAGTTTGATTTTCAAAGCTAACCTGCAGTCAAAATGCTAGAAACAGAACTGTCAGGATCAAAGTGAAGTGGGCAAAACTTAGAGGAAGGAGTAGGACGGCGTTTCATTTACATTGGCATTATCATGTGGTTGTTCACGTGAACTATCCATAGACATTTTTCATATGCTTCCACACATTTCTCCATCCACTCATTGACTTACTCCAGACTTCTTTGATCATCACCTTTATTCTATGCAACACCAACACACCCATATCATACAAACCTACTTTGCTTCAACAATCATTGTTTACCTTTCCTACCATTCTTATTTTTTTAAAAATGTCATTACATTTCACATCAGATTGATTTTTAAAAAAAAAAATCCCATGTAACATTGATGCATAAAACTTTGTAAAATGCATTATGCGTTAATATGCGTAACCAATGTGTTCCCACTTCTATCAGATGTGGATGTGGACTTGGGACCGCCTCAAACAGGTGAGGTTGCTATGATTGGTTGATTTTTCAACCAATGGCTGTGCTGCTTCTTGACAGCTTTGCTGGCTAACAGTCTGGTTCAGTGGATGTAGCCACCTTACTGACAGCTCTGTACTATACACGCTCAATATTTTATACAGCCTTCTCCTTTTTGTACATTCTCCTAAGCCCATATTCATTGTAAACATTCAACTCTCAGGGTAGTCATTTTTCATTGCAAAACTTCATTTTTAAACCCTCCATCCACCAATTTAATTCCTGTTAATAATGAACCACGGTATTAATTTCACATTAAAATGTTAACGCGAAATCATGTTCCCATAAACTAATGTCATTTTCAATCTCATTCGATTTTGTAGTGTAGTTACAGACACTATTTATGTAGATTTTTTTAGCCAAATGGGCTGTAGCATTGATTGCCTGTATACCGTTATCAGCAACACAAAACAAATAAAAACAATATGCTTGGGATAGTTAGGTTCTGTAGACAAATTAATGGTAGAATTTGTAATCAGTTTGTTATCAAAGTGTGATATTGCATATATTATTTTTGCATTTTTTTCATTGGCACTGCATATTACGTGGATGTCTGTGCCCAACTGAGCATAGTGTGACAGTAGTTTTTTATATTATATTTGGACCAATTCAATAACTATTGACCGCATGACACACAAACTAACAAAGATCACATAGCAATAAGATAGCACAAATAATCATTTATTTTGATTTGTGACTGCCAATCCAGTAAAGTGTATTGTATACAGTATTCATAGCTACTCTTGGGAATGGCTTAATAATCAACATAAACACAGGCTTTAAAAATAACCATAATCAGCATGTATCTAGTGTATTTGATGTCAATTATGTTTCAGTTTGTTAGGTTTGGAAGTGGCTGTTTTTGTGTAAGGCCAGTTTTCTGTACTTTTTTGTTTGTCAGAGAGGGCAAAATTTTCATCACCTTGGTGGTTTTATATTAAATTTTTTTTTTTTAACATAGATTGCATGTGTATGCTCATGTTGGCACTAAATCATTGCATATATGTGATAATTGTTGATGTCAGAAAGAATTCAAATCAGATAGTGGTAACAAAATCCCAAAAGACCATTTTGGAGGAAAGGGAATTAACCCCCAGTCATGATGGAAAACTTGCCCAATTTATCCGCTTTACGGCATGTCTTTTATAATTTCTTGTGTGAAATTATTTTCTTTTTGCTTTCATTTTTCTTGTGTTATTATCTTTGTGTTGACGTTTCAGTTTTGTCAAAGGAGACAAGGCGTTTTGGACAAACTGGAAACCCCCAGCATTTTGACCTTCCGAACTAATATTCAACAACCTTCCCTAGATTTTCAGGCTCTAACCCCATCCATTGATTTTCAGATGTAAATGTCGCAATTAGCCCTAGAACACCCGTACACATGGTCAGGTCTCGCAGTGACATTGACCTGAGCAATGTCAAGGCCAAGGTCAACTCGAGGCCAAGGGCGTCCACTCAGTTAGGTGTGCACAAAATGGAGAAGGGGAATACAGCATCACTACGTAAGCCTTTTTCACCCATTGCATGCCAGCAAACGTTACATGACAAGTTCCTATATACAGCATTTACACCAAAATAATAGGATAAGTGACCCAAGGTCATGTAAGATGTATAAATCTAATATACTGGAGCCTAGGAAGGAGGACAATGGATTGCTGTATAGATATTAGGTGTACATACATGTACATAAACCTGGTGGTACAGTAGAAGTAGTAAGACATGTTGGCTGCATGATGAAATGAAGTTGTTACTGAATGAAAGTGTACAACAAACTGTAATCACAGACTATTTGGTTTTGATTTGTTTCTGCTTATTTTAGAATGAAATTTTTTTTTTTTTAAGTTCCCTGAAGCAACTGCCAGAGATCTGCCCAAACATGGATAACAATAGTAGCTTGTGATCACTTTGGTCCCAGCGTAGTAGATACGTTTAGATTGGAGTGAACTTTAAAAAATAACATTAGTTTCTGCTGTGATCTTGATGACGTAAATAAGCTAGTATCCATAAGACAGTTTGTTTCCTTTGGCAGATTACCATTTGATTTGAACCTTGCTTTTATAGTTTACCTTGATTTCATTTGACATTTCTCGTCACATTTCATTTTAATTATGTTTTATGTAAATTATTTATTTATTTTATTTTAAATTATTATTTTAAAGCTTTATTGTCCCTTTTTTATGGGGAAATTCTGGGCCGCCTCCCCCGGGGAAGGCGTAGTCGCAGCCTGTGGCGCGCCCAAACCTAACCTACCTAACATTAGTTGTGTCTTTCAAATTTGCTATTTTATGTACATTGTTGTTTTTTTATTTATTTGTTACTTTTTTTTTGTACTGCCATATTGTGTCCTTGTTTTGTTTTTTATGCTCTAATAAGTATTATACACAAATATAAAATGGTGGTACTCGAACTGCGTTAATTGTGGTGTTAGCCCTCATGAAAAGATTCCTGCAATATTTAGAAATGCAAAATATAATTGCTTACAAGGAAAACACCACAAACAGCTATGATATATTACTAACTAAAATAATGAAAACAAATGAGTTAACTGGACTTACAACAAATAATTTAGTTTGTAATAATTACTATGTATGTGAAAGGCAACTGGGTTATAAAAATTATTAGGGTAAATTATTGATAAACCAGTCAGCAGATTGCTCCACACTTGGTAATTTTTGGTATTTTTCAACAGTTTTGTTCTTGTTTCTTGTGCGTCTGTGAATGAGTAAATATGACATTTATTTATGCGTGAAAAGTGTGAATGTTGTGGTAGCTCTGAGATGGATACATTTAAGCATATTACTTTCATGGAAAAATGGCTGTAATTAACATGTTGTTTCTTTGCAACTGTCTATATGCATTTCCATATGATATGGAGTAATATATTATATATATATGGATGTGCACAGATACATGTGATTATCACTGTAACCACCATCTAGTGTAGTGTGTACAATGTATCCAAGTCTCAAAAGAAAGGAGAAAATGCTTTTGTACCAGCAGCGCTATATTATTGTTATTATTATTATATATTGGTGTGGAAAGGGCACTGAAATGATGAAAACATGTGTATGAGATTGTCTTTATTTTAGAGCCTGTGTGTGTGTGTGTGTGGATGGAGAGGTAGGGGCGCACAAAAGGGAGAGGGGAATAGCTTTGTACCACAGCAGTACCTTAATAATTATGGAAAGGAGGCTGGATTTTTGTTTGTGGTCCACTGAGGCAGAGATAAACAATAAGGTTTTGTACAAGATACAAGATGTTTGATTATCATCGTTTAAGACAAGGAAAGTTGACACCTGGGCGATATTATAGCACAAACATTGTAAGTTGGCAAGCTAAGAGGACAATAATGATATCTAAAAACACAAACAGGTGCAATCCTGTAAGAGTTAGGGCATTAAATGAAATAGGCCTACAGATTGCGGATCCTCTTTCTGACCCCGTTGGGTTGCTGGGAGATAGATAGATAGATTAGATTAGATTAGATTAGATTAGATTAGATTAGATAAGATAAGATAGATAGATATAGATAGATAGATAGATAGATAGTAGATAGATAGATAGATAGATAGATAGATAGATAGATAGATAGATAGATAGATAGATAGATAGATAGATAGATAGATAGATAGATAGATAGATAGATATGAGTGGGTATCAAGTAGATGTATTACTTTCAGTCCCTTACAGTGGATATAAAGGCTAAGTATGTTCATGATGAAATAGGTATTGGGTTACCTGTCTTTCAATGGGTTGTGCTGTGCCAGAAGTAATATGCATGTTTAGATGGCATAGGTATCATGTTTTCTGTCTTTCAATGTTTGTGTGCGTGTGCAGGTGTGTAGGAAACCACAATGGGAATGTAGGTATCAATTCACATGTGTTGGGCTGTATTAGAAGCTTGGATATATGGTGAACTGTCTGTTGTTTAACATGACGCGGTGCCCCTTTTGAAACGTTATCCTTGTTGTAAGGCGTGTGTGTCCTTAAGGCTGTAAGTGGAGTTAAGTGGAGTTAATTGTTTACACACATTGTGCAGATCGGTATCTAAGAACATGTTGTGATGGTTTGATACAACTGCCGTGTCTTATTTGAGGCATTGTATAGTGTATTGTAGGAAACCTTCATTTGCTGTAAACTTTGTACACATGGATAGGGATGGGAAAGACCAAAGTTACCCGCTATTCCCAACCCACTTTTACACTGCAGTTTACATGTAATGTGTGAATTTTGCAGTTTGGTCAAGGGCGATGTTAAGTTATTTTTATATATGTTAAGTTTTTGTGTGGGTGCCAGAGTTGATAATACAATAGTGTTGTGATCAATAGCCATTTGCCAGGAATGGAGCTGCTTTTGGGGTCAAGACGGTTTTACTTTTAGGATCTGTGTTGTTGTTTTTAGGGACAACGCCGGGTTTTGTTCAGAATAGATATCACACTTCTTGATCGCAAGCCATTGGTAAACTTTAAAAAAAATTAAATTCCATACATCTCCGATCAGGGACCGAAAGTCTTGGACAGTTTAATCCTAACCTTTAATCTGTCCATGTTCTTTGACCAGTGACGCCTTCATTCCCAATTCTAAGCCTGTTTGTGTGCATGTGCTTGTGAAAAGCAGG
The DNA here is from genome assembly GCA_036898135.1 of Oncomelania hupensis. NCBI lineage: Eukaryota > Metazoa > Mollusca > Gastropoda > Littorinimorpha > Pomatiopsidae > Oncomelania > Oncomelania hupensis. The sequence continues at coordinate 3,923,710 of CM072525.1, read as the reverse complement.
CTAAAAACCAGTTTTAAGGCCGAAACTAAAATATAGAAATTAGGAGTTATTCTGGAAAAATAAAATGATAAGAAAAAAAAAGAGGAATGAATATAATATAAAAAATGGCTTTTGTATTGCGTTGACTGCGCTGTGTACATAGCTCTATTCCGCCAGTCTACATTAGTAAGGACATAGACAATGGTGAGACTAAGTACACAGACGATTGTTGTAGCAATAATGCACTTTATTCAGTGACCTAATGCATCACTAGCACAGTTTTTCTTGGCAGTTTCACATTTCTATGCTGTTACAGTTGTAAGGAATATAACGGTAAATAGCAAGCACCTGTATAGTGTTGTAATGGGTCAGTGACACCGGCCTCCAGGCCTTTCTTAATCTAGTAGGAAGAATATGGGATAAATGGTAAGTAAACATTGCCTCTTATGATAACAGGCCTGCAGTTTGATCGGTGATTGGGAACCGTTAATAGATTGTGGTCAGATTGAGAGAGAGAGAGATGGTGGCGGGGTGTTGGAGGTCTTGGATGTTGACAAATGAAGTGAAATAGAGTCGCTCTTAACTTACCAGTGCTTTTTTGTTTCTTGCTTGCTTTGTCTTATTTTCTTGTCCTATGCAAGTTTGACCGATGATTAAACACTATAGATAGATAGATTGTTAAATGCCGTGTGTAATTTGTTAAGGTGGGTGGGAAAACAGAGTTTGGTGTGTGTTTAACTGCACTTTGAATGTTGACGAGAGAAATAGCATGGCCATCAATTTATTAACATATGTCTGTTTCGATGCTCTGTGTAATAGTTTACCTTTAAAAATATTGATATAGCGGTGCTGAAGAAATGAGATTCAGATTCAGATTCAGAAAACTTTATTATCTCCAAGGAGAAATTCTAACATATATACTTCTGGACTGCGCTCATGTGAATGTTTGGAATGTGAAGACATAAATAGCATTTAACTCTTAGTTGCTGAACCGGCGGAGGACAATCTGCTTCATTCCTTTCTGTATAATATCAACGTTTTTTGTGGATTTGGGATTGGAGTTTGGATGTTCAACAATGTGGATTGTGTATCTGTGTTTGTACAGGAGTATCTTGTCTAAGACAAACTTCCATTTGTAATTAGTGCAGCAGTTTGACATTACTGGGTTAGGACAGGAGACTGACATAGGTACCAATAAGTAGGGACAGGACAGAAAAAGAGAGACCGGACTACCAAACAGGGAGAGAAGAGAAGAAAAGGGAGTTATAAATATTCATTTATGTATCATAACCTTCTATCTTTGTGCTTAATGTTTAGATACCAACAAATCAAAGAGTGGGATTGAAAAGTACAAATTTCCCAATCGATGACAACCGATTCTGCTTTGGAGAAACGTCGAGTGCGAGAAACGTCGAGTGCAAGAAACGGTTATAAACTTGAACTCAAGCCAAAATTGCCTTTTGTGTTTCAGACACAAAATTGGCATCAGTATGTCTTTTATAAGGAAATTTTAGGGCTACAAAATTTTTTTCAGACCTGCATCAGTTACATTGTGCTCGTCAATGGTCCATTGTACTTGAAGTTCGGAGATTAGATTCACACCTATTCCCCAATATTGTTAACACTCCACGTGGCCGTTCTTGCTGGTCTTTACAATTGTGCAAAGATGAAGGAAGAGAGTATGAACAATGGAGATAAGAGAGGGACAGGAAGTCTATATGGACCGCCGTGAGGAGGGTTAATGGTTTAGAGGGAGAGGGTTGGTGGATGGATGGATGAGGAGAGTGGGGGAGGGGGGGGGGTCGGGAGGGTTGCTGTTACCATGAGCACTGACCTTACAGAAGTAAGGGGAGATGATGTAGTGTGGTGGAGGATGAAGGGTCGGTGGGCTGGACAGATAGTCAGGTTTAAGATGAAGACAGACATAGCCTGAGAGAGACTAACAGGGTCAGGATGAAGACAGACATAGCCTGAGAGAGACTAACAGGGTCAGGATGAAGACGGGCATAGCATGGGAGGACAAACAGGGTCAGGATAAAGTAGCATGAGAGAGACTAACATGATCAGGGTGAAGACAGACATAGCATGAGAGAGACTAACATTCTGAGAAGGGCCAGATGGAGATGGCCGGTGGGTGGGTGGGGGGACGGGGTGGGGGGGGGGGAGAGTGTGTGTTTGCGCGTGATCTGCAAAGACTTCATTGTCATAATGGAGGTATCAAGAAAAAAAGTTTGGGTTGAACACTCCCCCATACATTCATAGTCAATATGATGTGAAGGTCTTGTTGGGTATTTAGTACTCCGGGTAACCAATTTCCTTCTGTCAGCACCTGTTCAGAGCTAGTAATAATAGTATGATGACATCGGTGGTGCTGCTGTGGGGATTCTCTGCTTTACCCTGCCTTATTACACTAACACAGGTTGATGTGAAATACTCCTTCTTCTGCCTCCTTTTCTTTTTCTTCCTCCTCTTCTTTTTGTGTGACATTCTTCTTCTTCTTCTTCTTCTTCTTCTTCTTCTTCTTCTTCTTCTTCTTCTTCTTCTTCTTCTTCTTCTTCTTCTTCTTCTTCTTCTTCTCCTCCTTCCTCTTCTTCTTCTCTTCTTCTTCTTCTTCTTCTTCTTCTTCTTCTTCTTCTTCTTCTTCTTCTTCTTCTTCTTCTTCTTTTTCTTCTTCTTCTCTTTTGGCCATGCTCAGGATGAGTTATATTTCTGAGGTTGCGCCTATAACATCTGTTATAATTCCACTGGGAAAGAAATCTATCAATTTTACTGGCATTGTCACCTGTTCAGTGCCGTTTAGTGTATCTTATTCGGAGAAGAAGAAGAAGAAGAGTGCAGTACTATTGAGTGTAAGTAACATAAATGTGCTGTGCCACTGTTGTCCTGCTGTCCTCACTGCCGCCCTTACTAAACAACAGAAGAAAGAAACCGTGGTGCACTGTAGTTCCTTAATTGTACCATCCTAAAAGCTGCGTAGGTACCCAGGTATTTGTAATAAGGATAAGCTTCACACAAGAGGGCGGGACCTCAAGACCTGACAGCCACCCCCGGTCTTGAAAAGAAAAAGGCGTTTAGTGCAGCCAACAAACGACACACGAAGTAAGAATGAAACCAGCGCATGACACGCAAAACCAGCTCAATGCCTATGTGAGCAGTACTGTTTAGTGCCTCTACATTTTGCTTGCTGCAGGCTATTTATAGCTTGCCTGCACCCTCCCTTCCAGTGAAAGGAAAGGAAGGAAAGCATTGGCGAAGCTATTTATAGCTAGCCTGGCTTACCTAGCCTCAAAACTAAAAACTTTGGTTGAGTCGCTGTGGACTCACCCCAGTCCTCCCAGCTGTGAACGGTTAACTGGGTCTGTTTAGAACCGGAGAAGGTAAAACAGCGAGGGAGAGGAGTTAGGCACTGCCATCATAAAGCTGGCCTACATAATAGAGAGGTCTCAACCGCCTCTCTCCCCAAGGACCGAAAGGTTACTGGAACACCTTAACCTTTTAAGCTACCCGGCTTTTGCGCCAGTATTGTTCAGCTCTAGAGTTGCAATTGAATGAAGAACGGTTAAAGTCTTCCCACACACGTTTTGCACATTGTAGTTGTCTTGGCAGTGCTGTCATAGTATAAACCAGGCTATAGAAATATTGCGTTGATTTGGCTGTGCTGCGAAGGAAGGAGAAAAGGTACCTTGAAATGGTGGCCCGTGTTTGGCCAGTATTGCCGTGGTGCTATCTATCGTCAGTCAAGGTGCACCAGTCCTCGTCTTTATGTTTTCCCCGGCTACAGCACTGTAGTAATGTCACTGAAGGTTTCAATATCTCATTAATGTTGCACTTTCTCCTTGGCTTTGGAGTGACCTAAAGGAACTCGCTGCAGTTCCGATGTAGATTTTAGTGGCATTAATACTAAACTCAGCAAGTATACAAATTAGTGTTGACCAATATTGTGCTTAGTGTTACATGGCGTAATTCCTTTACTGCTGTCGTATAGCATGCTCGATGCAGTGTTTTTTAATTTTATTTTAATTTGTTTCAAGAAAATAGTTTTGTTTGTGGTTTGTTGTCGGTTGGTAAGAGGTTGGCAGAGATTGTGCATACAGTGAAGGGCTGTGGTAGTCATTTGGTAATACTTATTTCTATGGTGCTAGTGCAGCAACACCTACAGACAAATAATATATGGTAACAATGATAACAATAATAATAACAATACTACTACAGTGGTGTTCCTAGGATTAGAGGGAAATAGGACAAAATGTCCTAAATCATAAAACTAATCGGACATCATGTCCTGACTACATAAAAGCAATAGGACTTTCAGATTGTGAAGCGAACCGATTAATGGTGCTTCTTTAAGATCGTTGCAGAGGAAGTATGGTGTCGGTTATTTCCCTTTCAAAAGTGTCAAGAGTTGCGGCCCTTTTGTTGTTAAACGGAATGTACTAAAGAGTGATAATAGTCTAGCATTGTCCACTATTCAAACTCGTTTTAACGGCTTTGACACTCCAGTTTGTACAGATGTTTCTTGCAGTGACCGCTCTAGTCATAATACTATCGGACAATGACCGCTAATTTCGCAATAGAATCGGACTTTTGAAGGGACACAGGTGTTTGCATTCGGTCATTTTCCAAACGAATCGGACCATGACCGATGTCCGAGGCCTCGGGACATCACTGCTACTACAACTACTAATAATAACAACAGGAAGGATACAGAACCAAGCTTCGTGATGATCTAGGGGAACAAAATTAGTGAGGATAATGATAACAACAAGAACGACAATACAACCGAATTAACTAATTGATATTGCTTTGCATTTTAATGCCACCGTTTCATTTTGTTTTTTTCTGGGCACTCATTTTCCTGTTAAATATTGTGAGTTCCATAAGGAGCATGTGAGTCCTATGGCTTTGCCCTTGTAGTTTTATTGTGCATCGTCTGTACCTGTAGTAATTTAGGTTTAACTGGAGATGTATGTGTGAAGTGTCTATAAAAATGCTGTGGCTTTAGTTTTGATAGCATTGCTGTCTCACTATCTTTCATCTATCTTGGGTGGAGCGTTGTTGCCACTTGTTTGATAGCCTCCAATCTGTCAAGAGATGTCACAGTCTTGTTTCATTTTTTTGATCTGATGATGATAGATTGACACTGGGGTGTGCAAGTTGGTCAACATATGACACAGTTTAATGAACATATATTATTTATTGTTGGCTGTTTTGCATCTAGATTTTCTTAACAGTTGATGACCTATTTCAAAGCCCCTCCCTCTAGCTATGTGGTTTGTTTGCGGAGTTAGTTTCCCAGCTGTTTTGAAGCTTCAGTTTTTCATGAAGAAAGACTTGATTTAAATAGAAAAGCATTCAAGATTGATGTACCAAGGAATATGCGAAGGCAGTTTTATTTATTGACCTTATAATGTCAGTGTATGGTCAATGCTGTATTGTGGTTGCTACATAATGGCAGCGGGTGTTCATTACTATGCAATATTTTGGTCGTTGGACCATTTCATAGTAATGTCTATTTTAGTACTGGAGCATTTAGTGCAAAGCTATTTTGATGCGGTACTATAAGTATTTCTATGTCAGATACATAGTCATTTAGTGTACAGGAACAATGCAGCTATCGTCACAAGCATTCCACTATCATTTTCTCCACCCAAATAGTGTTGATAATTCCTGGTTGCACCTGTCACAATTGACGTTTTCATTGTTAGTGATGATTCATCTTGATCACAAACGATGCACCCTGATACCACTGTTTCAACATGTGGTCAGTGTTTTCTTGATGTGAGACAGTTTGTACATCCTGTTTATAAAACAATAATCATTTGGGATGAAGTGAAACCTGACTTTGTCGATCAATGTAAGTCCATGCAGAAATTTAATAGTGAAACATGTGGAGACAAATCTGTTCGTGTGACTAAAGTCAGGCAATTCAGTTGGAAAATCTTTGTCCCAGTCAATATGTTTTGTCCTGCTTAGATGTTTCTCTGTGGTGAAGCACCGTTTGGTGATCTTTAGGAAAGAAACATTTGTCATTAATAAGCTATTTAGTAATTAGTAATTACACAAGTCTTTCTCAGAGAACTGAAGGTATTTTGCAGTTCGGGGTGCACATTACTAGACCAGTCAGTGATTTCATCTTTCTAGTCACTGGCAGTAGCTTTTGCAAATTATGTGTTGTTAGTCTGTGCATAGTTGGTGATGATATCATTGTATACTTGAACTATTAGCTGTGATTGCTTTTGAACTATTCAAGCTGCTGTAGGCTATCGGAGCCTATGGCCTCCTCTGTCTGTGATATTCATGTTGGCTGTTGTTTTTAGTGGGACATTGTTTTCTTTCCGTTGAATTGTGTTGTTTTTGTCAGCTGCAAGTTCATGGTTGGACTGTTGTGAGCAGTTTCTGTTGTACTTTGTTAAGTGATATTAAATAAAGACTGTGCTATTATCAGTTTCCGTTATACTTTGTTAATTGATATTATTTTGATATTAAATAAGGACTGTGTCTTGAGCAGTTTCTGTTGTAGTTTGTTAAGTGATATTAAATAAGGACTGTGTCATGAGCAGTTTCTGTGGAACTTTGAGTGATATTGAATAAGGACTGTGTTCTGCTTTAACTTCAAGTGTATAGGTGTTGTTTTTTTTCTAGAACAGTGAGCACTGAGCGTCCTTTAATAGTGTGGGTATTTCCTGAATATAAGGTACCAATAATAATTATAAACAGGGCATTTTTGTTGAGGCCAGTACTGTACCTTAATTAATGAGGCTAATTAGACTATTTGACTACTGTTATGGCATGGTGTTATTATCCTATCCTGTCCTATTATTACCTGTTACCAGGCTTTCTAAAATTCTGTAGTTGAACAGCAAGTTGTATCTTGTTGGAAGTTTGTTCTAATTCTCAGTAACTTTGTGACTGTAGAAATTGTATGATGAAAAGATGTCATAACTTTCTTATTACGTCAAGAATCTTAACAAACGTTGTGAAGAGTGACCGTGGAACAGTTTTATCACTGTTCATGGTACATATAGGTGCACTGAGCGGCGTGCCCGTGCAAATTGAAGTTGATGAATAGAGAGAATTGAAATAGCTGAATGAAGCATTGTGGTTGAATAGTGTGAGCACAACAGAGGAGAGGGTAAGACATATTTAAATGCGGCACCACCCTGTGGTACAGCACAACAAGAGACAACCATGGCACCCTGTTAAAACACCCTTTTATGATTGTGTTATATTCGGGCCACATTTTTAAAATGCTTTTACCCATTTTTTCCCTTTCTCATTGCTCTTTTCATATTTAAATGATTATAAGTTACCACATTCATTGCAAGTCTGGTTTTTTGGTATGGTTTTTCACGTTCAAATGATTACAACAGAAGAGACGCTTTAAATCTGTCAGTGTTACACTGTGATGATTAAACCTTACTTTGTACTGCGGGTCTTAGAAGTTGCCTGAATGTTCACGTTAACATACGTTGTTGCTTTGGGTCTTAGGTGGCTATATTTTGTAAAGTGTTTTAACTGCTGTTACATTAGCTGCCTAGATCTCGCCTTTGTGGCATTTGGTATTTGACAGCAACTGCCTAAGCGGGAGGCAGCATCAAAAGTAATTTTACTCTTTCTTCATTGGAATTCATTGGCTGAAGATTGTTGATTGTCCAACAGTTTGGTTTTGAAATCTTGCAGAGATTAATTTTAAAGCTGATGAGCGTGAATGATGATATAGATGTTTTTCATGCTGTAACAAAATTGTTGGAAATCTCTGTTGCATAATTTCAATTAAAAAATATGATACTGGAAAATTTTTACAACTGTTTGGCTTCCAGATGGTAGTCGTTGTTCTGTAATTTTAATCTGTTAGTATTTTCTTGGTGTGAGGAATGTGAGTAAAGGTCAGTGTTGAGTTAGAACACTTTAGTATTTGAGCACCCTTAAGTCCCACAGGAGGGTTTGAATGTCAGGTACATCTTTACTGGGCACATTTTGTTTGATGGGAGTCAATAATTCTCCTGTCTGAGTCAACACAGGAGTCAATACAGTTGCTGAGTCAATACTGTTCAGATTCTCTTTAGGTCAAAGTGAGCACTTACCTACTTTTCTGTAGGTCACTGTAAAATTGTTACTACAGTTGATTTTGCATTTGAAGGTTGGGAGATCAAGGTTTGGTGTTGTGAGTTATAAGGAAACACTTGTCTTTTTTTCTGGAGTGTGTACTTGACAGTGTATAGGTTTGCAGATCATAGGTTGAGAACAGGAAATTACTTTTAAAGACTTTGAGCAACTAGTAAGTGAAAATTTAAGTGTTTGTGATTAGCTCTTTTATTAGCTCAGGTTTGAGTTGCATGAAGTGGCTTTTCACTTGTTCAGCGTGGTTGATATTTTATTGGGTAGTAATTGACAGGTTAAGAGCAGGAGGTCGTCTTTGAAGACATTTACAAATGAGATGAAAACTTGAGTGCAGTGTTTGTTGATTGTTTAATAAGAAATTACTGCTGCTTGACAAGTTATAGTTTTGCAGTTAGCGCACCGGCTTAACAGTAGATCACTGTGGTTTTTTTTAAGGCATTGACTGTGAAACTTGAAAGCATGCTCTTTTATTAGCTCAAGTTTCATTTATGAGAAGTCACTGGTTAGATTTGGTTCTCTTTTAGTAGAAGTCATTTTAGCTGTGTTTGAAACAAAGTGATTAATTTCAGTGATTCATCAGAAGGAAACTACTGCTCTTAATTCTTCATTAATCTGTAAATCGCTAGTGTGATTGATTCTTCATTGAACTGAAATCCACTGAAGTATTTGTAAAACAAACTTTGTGATAAATTCTACAGTTTAGCTAAAAGCCAGTTGTGATTAATTCTACTTCAACTGGAAGCCTGTGCAGTGATGGTGTTGTCCAATGTCCTACTTACAAAGATCGAGAGAGAACTCGCCAGCCCCCAACAGAAGAGGAGGCTGTCTCTCAAAATGGGGGACGTTTCATAACGGTCTGAACAGGTCGCTTCTGGACAAGGATGACGATGACTTTAGTGAGTTCAGTGATGCTGCCTTGGGCAAGGTTTGTAGCAGTGATGAGGGAGAGACACAAAGTGTTTGTGCGTGGGGAGGAGTGAAAGGCCTTGATAAACACAATGGAGGAAGAAGAGCATTGGCAAACAATGGAACATCTTCTAATCACACCAACAAAAAACGATCTAAACATTTGGATTGTCGTATCAGTGATCACAGGGATAGTGATCAAAACCCTCCTAAAGACGGAGGGAGTTTCTGCGTGGTGGTGGGAGCAAGGGTTCCTGGACAGCAAAAGCCGTTTGACAACGGGCTAAGGCAGCGGCAGCGCAGTCCAGGACGCCACTTCAGTCCCAGCAGGCATTTCAGTCCTGCTCGCCAATCTCAGGTTTCTCAATGTCAGAAACAAGGTCACGTCTCTCAAGGTCTTGGAAGGAGTAGTGGCAACGATTTTTCCTTCTCTGAAGCGGTGTATGCTGGCCCAGATGAACCAAAAGAGAGAAAATCATTGTCAGTGCTGGATTCCATGTTGTCCCCAAGAAACAACAGAAAAGCTTTTTCTGGGTTGAACTCTGATTCAACCCAGATTCCAAAGACTGGTGAAAAATCCTCTTTAAACTCTACAGTGTTTGTTGCAAACTCGACGAAGGTTAGTGACAAGCATGATATTCTTTCACCAAGAGGTAAAACCACAGAAACCAGGCCAAAGATGCCTTCACACTCCACCAAACCGTCTAATGTGCCTGATTCCACAGAGACCTCCTATGTGGCCAATATTTGTTCAATGTTTGAAGGCACTAATGCTAGCATGTCTTCACCAAGAACTGTCAGAAGATTTTCTGTGGATAGAGCAGACACAGAACCTTTTACTACCTCTACCATGTCTGACTTGAATTCTCCAACAACTAACACTGTAAATTTTGATTCACAAACGTCGAAGCCTGTTCCAATTATTTTAAACCTGGATTTGTCTGTTTCAAAGTTTGACAGAGAAGCAAAGGAAAAAGACATTGTATATTCAACCAAAGTTGATGATATTTCTGTAAGGAGGTGGAATAGTTTTGATTCTGATGACAGTGACCATTCAAGGACAGTGTCTCAAAGTGGTGATGAAAAAGACAATTTCAGACGAGTGAATCACATTGGTGAAGACAAAGAACGTGAATTCAAACCACAGTCCTCAGGCTGGAAAGCTCTTGGTAACAGACATAACATTGTTGAACCACTTCACTTACCATCCTCTGCAAGACCCAGGTTACATTCTCTAGACTCTGAATCAGAAACCAGCTCCATTTCCCAAGACAGTGAACCTCTGAGATCACATTATGAGCTTATGCTGGAAGAATGGAACTTACTGTACACTTCCCAGCAAGATCTTCACCATGTTGGATTTGATAGTAATTCTCTGACGTCTCCACACACACCTACCTCATCCTGTGGTGTAGCTGATGACTTCTCAAGCCATTGGTGTAGGCCTAGTACCTCATCCGTTGACTGTTCTTTACAACATCCTACCTCTGACAGTTCTCACTCCTCTATCACAAACTCTCACCACACCTTGGGAACAAATCTTGGGTGCGAATCAAAAAGAAATGTTGTTCCACCACTAAATTTGAGTGCTTTCAAGCAAGGAAGGTTTGATTTTGCATGCTCTGATTCTACCAAATCCAACGAACCTGTGTCTAAACATTGTAATACAACCTCAAACTTTCCCCCAAATTGCTTGGACAGGCCTGTGGGATCTTTTTCTAAAGAGCCCAGAACAAACGACAACATTTCTTCAAAAATGCCTCATAGTCATTCTGTGGTAAAAAATGCAGCAGGTGATGGAAGTATATCTTTGCCTTCGTGTGAAGTAGGAGAAAAATCTACAACTATTGATAAAGTTACATCTCCATTACATAGAAAGTCCACAAATGTTGACATTCTCAGGAACACTTCCCAGTTAGCTCCTGCTCAGGGAACCTCAGCAGACTCTCTTAGAAGCTCTTCTGTTAGTCAGTCATCTTCAGCTTCATCTGGTAGAAAATGGTCAGCTTTGTCCTCATCAGACAAGTGTGATTTTGAAGACAGCGTGGTCTCAGACCCATTTGAGCAAACTGATCGTGGTAGATCTAGAAGTCGCTTTGGTTTTCCTAGTGATCTCGTGAGGGAGATAATTCATCCTGAATCATCAAGGGCCCGAACCCAGTCAGACATTTTCGAGAAAGACAGAGAGACGGGAAGTGTTGATGATGTCATTGGAGGTGCAAAGGTTGTGGCGAGCTGTCTTCGACGTCTGAGGTCCAAATCTGAATCGTCAGGAACGGAGAGAGAGAGTAAGGTGTCCAAGTCTGTGCATTTCTCAATCTTCCCCTATGTCCTGGAGATTCCAGGTAAAACAATTCAGCTCTTTTAATATCTTATATTTTGGGGAGAAAGTGGTGATATTTTTTTAATTAATGATAGGTAGGGAATTCTTTGGTGGGGTTTTAATATGCTACCCTTAAGAATGGAAATTGAACTGCAAGTATATAGTTTTATTTTTTACTTATTGAAAGAGGGTTGTATGAAAAACCCTACTACAGAAAGAGTTGTCTGTCTTTGTTGAGGTAAGGGTGAGGTGGCAGGGCTAGCTTAGTGGTCAGAGCGCATGACTTGTGTAAATCATATGTGTCTTGGAACACCTGTATTTAAATCCACACTTTAGCACACTATTTTGTTATTGCTGGCTATTAGTGAAGAGCGCCTTGAGAAGCTCTCTGAGCTTGTAAGTGCGCTATATAAGAGCAACCTCTTTTTTAAATACAAAATAAGAAAGATTCCTTTTGAACTGAAGTTTGAAGTGTACTTCATGGTGCAAAGACAATATTAGCACCATAAAAGTGTAGCACTTTGTATACAGCAAGTGGTGGAAGTATTTTGTGTAGGCTGGAGTTGTGTGACAGATGTGTATGGGTGATTACATTGGTTGTATGGGGGAAACCATGCATGGCCGATGTAAAGACACCGCATCATGTCTTGTGGCCTTCAATGGAATATATTTAGGGCAGATTATACAAACCTAGTGTAAGCCGTCTTATATTGTGCCAGGTTTTGTTGGCGTGGGTGGGTGGGGTATGGGTGAGTGTGTCGTTGGGGATTTGTAGTGTATTCCATAGTGGGGAGGGGGGGGGGAGGGGAAGGGAGGAGAGAGCCTAAGACCATGATATATTATGTAATAAATATTTGTCTTTTGATCTAGAAAGGTTATATTAAAATAAATGCATGTGCAATTAGAGAGATTTTTTTTCTTACAAAGATTGGAGCAGTCTGCTGACTTTATACAATTAAAAGGTTGCTTTCACTGAAACCAACCAACTTACATTTCAAAGGCAGTCAAATTAAGAAATAAATAAATGCCAATAAAAAAAAAATATTGTATATAGATATGGGAACGCATAAAAATAAAATGTAGTAAAGGCATTGCTATTAGGTATGTCATTAGTTATGAAATCTATAACTATAGAAATTGAAGTATGAAATTTATTATTATTATTATTATTATTATTATTATTATTAACGTTTGTACAGCGCCCTTCCTCACTAAAGCTCATAGCGCTTTACAGAAGAAAATTTTAAATAAATAAATAAAACGAAAACAAAAATGAAATATTAAATCAGAACACACAAACACACACAAACACACGAAATATGAAATCTATAACCATAGAAATTTTAGTATATAATCTATAACTGTAGAAATCCAAATATGAAATCTATAACTATAGAAATCCAAATGTGAAATCTGTAACTACAGAAATTATCCAAGTATGAAATCTATAACTATAGAAAACCAAGTATTAAATCAATGGTAAATGAAGCATGCCAGTCAGTGCTTTGGTAATTCTAAACATAACATGATCTAAACGATATCGGTGTAAACAAAGTGAATAATAAAATCCCCAGTACTGCAGCACTGTGAGCTTATTGAACAAGCTATATATAGGTACAGGTGTAGTGTAAACATTGAGTCATGGAGGAACCAATTTATTGAGTTGCCTAAGGCTAAAGTTGGCAGATAAGAGGTTAAAGGTCACCAGTTGACATATTGACTCAACTGATAGAGAGAAGAAGTTAATTTAAAGAACTACTATCAGCACAAGGTCATCCATTTTGTATCGGCTGTGTGTTTAACGAAAGATCAGCCATTAGCACCGTATCGATAATAGGTTGATTATAGCAGTGCTAAATTTAACTTACATAAAAATTACTACACTTGGCAGTTTGTTGCAATCCTGTTAAGACAAAGGTTATGTGATGTACAGATTTTGTTAAATAAAATTTCTGGGTTGGCTTTAACTGACAATACATGTAGTCCCAAATACTTATGTCCAGTTAATATTTCTGTTACATTATCATCACAGTCCTCTATTTTTTGAGTTTTTAACTAATTTTATACTAAAAAAATGTGTTTTATATATATTAAAAAAAAAATTTTTTGTTCTTGACTTTTTCAACTCCTAATATAGGCCAATCAAGAATATTTGACAAAGGTTAGCAGGTTGGATAACTTTGATGAAATGAAATGAGCCATTGCGTAGTATTATATAGCTGTACACCCAAGACTACAAAGTAATTGTTATTGCTGTTGTCATTGTATCAATTATTGTATACTGTTCAATGTGTTAACCTGTAATTCCTTGTGCAGCCTGTCACACCTTGTGCCTCCTAACTCTCTTGCAGCAGTGGTTGTAGCTGATGTGTGTAGTTTACGTTGCAGCGCGGCAAAAGACTAGCAGCATGGGCGCCAGTAGGACTGCCTCTAGTCTGGTAACACCAGAGCGCAGCGGGCGCACGCGCTCACGAATAGGCGTGTCCCAGTCCCAGCGTGAGTATAGGCCCCTGGGTCCTTCACTGCATAATTGTCTCCCTTTGCATTGGTTTTGTGCATGTCCACATTGGCCTCTGTAAACCTTATATATATCGTGAACAGCTTTTTCCATGTATTGGAGGAGAGAGGCCTCCCATATATATATAATGATAATCAGTCCCTGCCTTTGGAATAGTCATTTGTTGCCTGAGAATATTTTGCAACAGAGGATGATTGAGATTGTATTATGTTGGTGTGCTTTCAGTTGTGTTGTAGCTTAGAAGAACATCGTTGAGCTGTTCTTTGTTGTATTTAGTGCTTAGGGTCAGTTGCATGGTCACATGTAGAGAAAAAGAATTGGCACAAAAATACACTTTTTGTTAAGTTAAATTTTCCCAGAAAACGTAATGTTCAAAACTAAGTAGGGGATACTAGGTGAAAAACAGTGAAGTCAAATGTAGAGTAGGAAAACACATTCACTGCTTGCACATTGTGTACTTGATGCTGCTCTTTAACGCATATATATTACAGTGGAACCTCTCTACAACGACCTTGAAAATGTTGACAAAAATCGGTCTTTATAGAGAGGGGTCTTTATAGAGAGGGGTCTTTACAGAGAGCATAATGGCCTTTTCTTGAATCAATTTGCCAGTGATCGGAATATTCTTTCTTCTAGCATCCAGAAACCAATCCCAAACTTTCTCATTTACTTCCGAGTATGTTGTCTTCCTCCGTTTTGATCGCGTACGATCGGCATTATCACCACTTTCCCACCTTTTAAGAATGTCATCTTTGTCTCGGATAATTCCTTGAATTTGTGTTTTTCCAACTTTAAGACTCTTTGCGATCGCAATGGCAGTCTCTCCTTTTTTGTGTCTGTTTACAACATTAACTCGATCTTCCAGAGATAAAAATTTTCTTTTCTTTGTAGACTCCATCATCCCATCACGCTTTCTTTGCTTCTTCTCAGTGCCGCGCTCGTGATGTGAATAAAGTGAAATGCAAACCCCAAACGAGTAGAATCTAGAATGTGACGTTACAAGATGACGTCAAACTTATAGAAGATTACTTTATCGGCTGGCGTGTCACATATAGGTACCTGTCTGACTGTGCTGAACAAGATCGTAGACAGTTTTTATTGTGCAGTCATGCCGAGAAAGTCGCTATACGGTCTGCAAAGATCGGTCGTTAGACGTTATAGCGAGGGAGTCGCTATACTGATGACAGCAATATAAGGAAATACATCGGTTAAAATAAAATGGGTCGTTGTAGCGGGGGAGTCGTTATAGAGGGGGGTCGTTGTGAGAGGTTCCACTGTACTTGTTTGTCAGTTATTTGATATGCTTCAACATGGAAAAACAGTACATTAAGTTGTATACAGTACTGCATAAACAAACTATTTATCATTCACCACTTATCATATTATGTCTTAAATATGCTCTGTGATATTAGGGAAAACATGCCTTTAATAATTCGTAACTTTAATATTTTCAAAGACTTCAATAGTGGTCCATCATTCACAGCACCAGAGTTATTTAGAATAGATCATCATTGTACCAAAAGGTTGTGACAGTAATAACATTGAATTGTTGACTTTTTATGCTGCCAATATAATGACAAAACTCAGGAATTCTGATGTGGAACCAAGGTGGCATGATGCTGATCAATACTATTTCACAACATTTTATTATATTCGCCTCAATAAGTGATGCAATGGCTTTCCCAGTTTTGAGCTTTGAATGCAATATGTGCAAAGCAAGTTGATGTTGAGTATAGGAGCACTGTTGATAATTTATAAGCTCATTATATTCTCTGTCCCTCCCATCTTAACTTTTATAATACATTTTATTTCTATACTGCAACCAATCTGTGCATTATATGTTGTCATTTAAGTTTTAATTCTCAAATTCGGCTTTCACTGTTTCATTATTTGCATGATTTTTTTTTTAAATACTGCTTTTATTTCAAGAATAATAAATTAAACATTATACTGTACATCACAATGATTTTTTGGGAAGAAGTCTAGTGATCCAATTTATTTGTGGATGTCTAACAGAGTAGACAGTAATAATTGTATCCAAGTGCAGGCTTTATCTTGTAGGAACCTTGGAAACACTTTTAACAAAATACAACACAGCTGTGGTGTTCTAAAGTGTTTGAACATGAAAGATGGTCTGTGCCAAGCTAACAGACTGCGGCAGGGCAGTGTAATGATAAAACCTATAGAAAAAATGCACAATGGAACCCAAATCAGCTATAATCCTTGCCCATTGATACCTACTGCCAGTGTTTGGTAAATTGCAAGTGTGTGACACACCGTAGCTAAATATGTAAAAACCGGTACATGGAGCCTTGAATATATTGACCAGAAATAGAACCCAAATCACCTCAAGTGATACTGCTAATCTTTGAGGGTAAAATGACAAGGTTCCACCACCTTTGCTAAGCTTGACACTCAACATGCTCTCCAGTTAATTAGATACACGTGGAGATAATGTGTTAATAATTTGAGAAACTACTGTAATTCTGTAATCTAAAATGATTTCTTTGAAAAGATCTAGAATTTGAATTGACAATAAATGTGTAAAAGATCAGGTCTGCGATTTTCTATATTTTTCGGAGCTAAAGAAAGCTTGATGGAGTTTGTTGAACATCATGAGTAAGATTGGTTATTAGCAATATATTTATCTTTGGTGGATAAAGAATTAATGGGATGTTACTGCAGAATATAATTAATTTCTGTGAAGCTTTTTATGGCACTAGTAACTTGGAAAAAAATTGCTCAAGGTTACAAAAATATATTGTTATTTGATTTTTTTAATTGGAAGAGCTTGCCCCCTACAGTTGACATGTGTGGTCTTGAGACAATTTATGTTGCTTTTGAGAATAAATTAAATATTTAATTTTATTGGAAAGGCATGACATCTGTGACCTCTTTGCCCTGATTTGGCTTGACTTATGTAACCTTAACATGTGCATGACCAACTGTTCTATGTTTGTTTATAAGCACTGGATTTCATTGTCACTGTATAATTACATGTTATTGCTTTTGTGTAAAGTTGGTTGTTATGAATTAATGTGAATGGCAGTACTTTAATTCCTTCTTTTTTTTCTTTTTTTATGTCTTTCTCTTGTTTGTTTTTTCTTTCTTAAAGCACTTGAAATGAGTGAGTATAGGGGGAAAAAAGTGTTACAATTTAAATGTAAATGTTGGTGTTAACGTTTTTGTTTTTGTTACAGTTTGTGCAGCACAAATCTTGTTGTTTGATGTTGCTTGCATATCTTGAAGCTGAGTTTTGAGGATCCATCTTTTCAGTGTTTATAAAATAACGTTCCTCTTTCAAGAAATTCTGGCTTTGTGATTGTCTTGTGTCTGTTTTAGCATTGTTTGACTCTTTTGTTGACTCGATGTGAAACTGCCATTTTATGATTATAATTGTAGTTGAATGTTATTCATAATTTTATTGTTAGTTTTAAGACACTTTTTTTTTTTTTGGTTGAGATTCTGATTGCATGATATCAGAAGCTGTTACTTTTTTTCTTATTGCACGCCTATTTTGCTACCTATTGTGTGTAAATTTGGCATGTGCTTTGAATGCTGTGCAGCATACCAATTTGTCTAATGGATACTCTTCTACTGTCATAGGTTTTATTGTAATATATTAATACTAATTTTAAGCATTTGCAGGATTGTTTCTTATACTTGCTGTATTCTTTATAGATAGATCTATCCGTTTAGAGACAATATATACAAATGAGATGCTGATAATCTAATGCTAAATTATTAAATTAATATACATTTATTAGCTGATTAAAAATGTAAACTGTACTGAGAAAATGCATTTATTAGGTGATTAAAAATGTAAACTGTACTGAGAAAAATATCTATTGTTAATATTTTGTTTGTTCGTAATACTTGTTTGAAGAAAGCTGCAGGACTATTTATTTTCAGTCTTAAATGTAAACGTTTGCTGAAATAAAACCCAAAGTATATCAGCTGTGAATAATAGAAAATAAATACCTTAATGAAAAGAAGGTTAATAAATAGTGATTTAAAAACATAAATAAATAATTAAATAAATACATGGAATAAACACACCCTATTCTATTCCTCATCTTGGACACAGATTTCAATGATGGCTGATATCCCGTCAAGATTACTCACCCTTATTTTTATTGATGTTACCAGCTGGAAGCAGATCAACATCCCCTTCCTCCAGGGGAAGCTACCTGACCCATACTCAGCCCGCAGGTCGCGAACCCACCACCCCGAAGGGCAAGAAAACATCGGGAATTCCACGCAGCCAAGGCGCGAGCAGGGAGGCTAGTCCTAATAGACACACCTATGGTGAGCATTGATGGGGATGATGGTGATGGTGATGATGATCTTGGTGCTGATGGTGATGATGACGGTGGTGGTGATGATGATGAAGATGGTGGTAATGGCGATGATGGTGATGATGATGATGGTGGTGATGACGATGATGAAGAAGAAGGAGGAGGAGGAGGAGGAGTGTGAGTTTAGAAATGGCAAAGAAGGTTGTAGTTGGTTTGTGGGTGAGGTGGAAATGAATAGACTGGTGGACAGGCTTGCACAGCAGTGATGTGATAGGGGACACATGTTTGCTTGCTCTTTCACTATAGTATGAACTGTCAGTCAGTCAAGCAAATAGCTGGCTTTTATTTGACAATAAAGTTGTATTATTTTTTGTTGTAAACAAAGGGGCGATTTTGGATTTTAGAGACAATGTTGTTCATGACGGACATGATTGTGATTTTTTCAGGTCGAGAGCGACGACTAAGTGGCAGTAAGATCCCTGGGCATGGTCCTACCTTAACGCAGAGAGTGTTGAGACACGGCTCAGACGTGGAGGACGCTTTGACTGATGCTCTGGTTGGTGTACTCTCACCCTTTTCCATCTCGGGGGAATCAGTGTCTTAGAGAGTGTCCAACCTTGATTATGGGGTGTAACCTGGGATACAATCTCCATGATGCTGTGCTTAGTTTTTAGTTCTAGTTGATGTCAGAAAAGAGCAAACCCTTTTTCTCTCCCAGGCTTAATACAGAGAACATCAGCTATTTTCAATCAAATACTACTTTTGGTCAAACCTAATTATGATCCATCTTTTGGTCTAATAATTGTTTTTGTCGAAAAATATCCTTATATTCAATGAGCGGATATATATTCAATTTTGCTGTACAATTTGCTTGTGATTTCAGGCACGTCCAAGAAAGCGGTTTGACAATTACGACTCGGATGATGCAGCCAGTGAAACATCCAGCTTGTGTTCTGAACGCTCATACAGCTCCTACAGTGGACGTACGTCAGAGGTGAGAAATTTAGGCATTCGGTCCTTATTTCTGTTTTCCACTTTTGTTTAACGACAGAAATGGGGTGTTAGCTTTTTTTCCGTTGCATGTTTGTGACATTCTGTCCTAACCACTGTTTTTCGCTGTCTTGTTTTGTTTCACCTGCATTCATTTTTCAAAGTTAAATTCTGTGATGTGGGTTAAATAATTTTGGGCAGGTAAAATGAATTTTCTATTTTGCCATTTATATGGCAGGGATGTCGTTTGGGTCAGATCTTCGGCTTTTAGCCGAAATTTTTATTAAAAAGCCGATAAACTGTCCGTCATGTCGGCTCGCTGAGCCGAAGTTTTCACGGGTGAATCGGCTCAATTTTGTCATTTTTTGCGATATTCCTGTGCTGTACGCTTGCAGTTTAGGTGAGGATTCCATAATTACTAAGGTTAAACCCAGAAACTCTGACAGTATTGTGGTCTGTCAAGGGACAGTCTAAACTTTTTATTGTTTTTGTGTGTCTAAAATTTAAGAAAATAAAATTTCTTTTCAATGTTCTTATTCTACTCTTAAAATTATGTTTTATTACAAAGAAGTGCATCCACAGAACACCTTTAATATATGGAGGTGTAGGGTGCATGTTAACGTAGGGAATCTAGTCAAAAAACTTGTGAGACTGCTTTGGAAGAGAGAGCCGAAACTTTCTGTAAAAAGCCGAAAGTTTTACGGCTGTTTCGGCCAAATCGCCGAAGAAACAATTTCCTAGCAACATCCCTGATATGGTGATGGGTAAAATGTCTGTATTACATTGCTACAAACAACACACATTGTCAGAGGGTTTTTGACATTTGTTTATGCGGTGGCATTAAGTTAGACAAGAGAATCTGATGCAAGCAAGAAAAAGGCACGACTTTTGTGTAGGGATTCTAATGTGATAATGAGGTAGAAAACATTGCCAGTAGCAATGAGTGACTGCTGGATACTTTTATTGATCTTCGTAGTAATAGCATTCAAGATAAAGAGTTTGAAGTGTCATGTATGAAACCATTTTGTATTGTATTTCAAATACTAGGGTTACTGTTTTTGTTGTCAAAACTCTTTATTGTACTGTGTATAGAAACCAATCATACTTTCCATTGACTACTGCCTTCATCG
Organism: Oncomelania hupensis; assembly: GCA_036898135.1. Lineage (NCBI taxonomy): Eukaryota > Metazoa > Mollusca > Gastropoda > Littorinimorpha > Pomatiopsidae > Oncomelania > Oncomelania hupensis. The sequence goes on along the minus strand of CM072525.1, from coordinate 3,903,445 downwards.
TAGTGAGAATATAACTTGTCACTCACTTTCAGCACATTCATTCACTCTTTTGACTCCATATAATGAACCTCTTTGGATTTTGCTCTCATAACTATTCATTTTTATTCTAAAAATGACAACTTCCTCCCCCCTCCCCCCCCTCTTCCCCTCTTTGGATTGTTTCTTTTTCTCTATATTTACTCTTTCTAATGTTCACTCTTAAATTTCACAGCTTTTTGTCACTGTGTAGAATACTTTATGTATTTTGAAGACCATACACACACAAACACACACGCACGCACGCACATACACATTTATACTTGTACTTAATGTTAATGACTGCCTTTGACACTCTGTCAGACAAACTCGGATGTGGCTGAGGGACGTCACATCAAGGTACAGTTCAGCTTTTCACGCTGTGAACTGTGTTTTTTACATTATGCTCTGATCAGGGGTCGCGCTTATTCCATAATGTTACATATTTGTCCATGTCCACAAATTTGACAGTCCCGCCATTGATTCTGCACAATTTCAAAGATTTTTCACATTTTCTTGCGAAAATAAGGGCAGTAAATCACCATATATCTTGTGTGCTGGAGACGCTTCCCACAGTAAAACTTATTGACAGCAGAATGGATTAACGAATTCTGCTGACATGTTTACGCACATTTTCAAGATGTGTCCGTAATAAAGGAATGGAGACAGAAGGGCGACCTCTGACTGAATTTATTTTTGCAGTTTCAGTTTTCAGTAATATGGAATAGTTTGTTCAAGTTTTGCTTTGCAATTGGTTTAAAAGTCACATTATATGGTTGTTGTTATAGGTAGAGTTTAATGTTTTTTCCCCTTATATTTAGAGTCTTCAGTATGTGCAGACTAATGCTTTATGACCTTTCGCCCAGAAAATTAATGAAATTTATAAAAAAATTTAACATTAGTCTTGTTTAATTTCTTGTTCTATTTTGTAATCATTATCTTTCTAGTGTAGATTTTTTTAAATGATTTTAAACTAAAACATGTGTTGATGTTAGATAATAAGCTACTGTAGTTTACCCAAAATGTACAGAGAAAGTGCTGTATTGGTCAATTTTTAAAATAATTTGGAGTTTCATTTGTGATTGACTTTTTTGCTACAAAGTGTGTTAAGGAATGTAGTTCTCTCTCTACCACCTCTTTGACTTTTTTGCTACAAAGTGTGTTAAGTTCCCCTTCCACCCTCTCCAACCCCTTGTAAACCCCATGGTAATGTTTGTGTTCCTTGTCCTCCAACAACCATGGCTGTCTGTCGATTGACACTGACACAGCTAGGCCATAGACCACACCAACCATGGCTGTCTGTCGATTGACACTGACACAGCTAGGACATAGACCACAGTAACCATGTCTGTCTGTCGATTGACACTGACACAGCTAGGCCATAGACCACAGTAACCATGGCTGTCTGTTGATTCACATTGACACAGCTAGGCCATAGACCACAGTAACCATGGCTGTCTGTTGATTCACATTGACACAGCTAGGACATAGACCACAGTAACCATGGCTGTCTGTTGATTCACATTGACACAGCTAGGCCATAGACCACAGTAACCATGGCTGTCTGTTGATTCACATTGACACAGCTAGGACATAGACCACAGTAACCATGGCTGTCTGTTGATTCACATTGACACAGCTAGGCCATAGACCACAGTAACCATGGCTGTCTGTTGATTCACATTGACACAGCTAGGACATAGACCACAGTAACCATGGCTGTCTGTTGATTCACATTGACACAGCTAGGTCATATGCCTCAATAACCATGTCTGTCTGTCGATTGACACTGACACAGCTAGGCCATAGACCACAGTAACCATGGCTGTCTGTTGATTCACATTGACACAGCTAGGCCATAGACCACAGTAACCATGGCTGTCTGTTGATTCACATTGACACAGCTAGGCCATAGACCACAGTAACCATGGCTGTCTGTTGATTCACATTGACACAGCTAGGACATAGACCACTGTAACCATGGCTGTCTGTTGATTCACATTGACACAGCTAGGCCATAGACCACAGTAACCATGGCTGTCTGTTGATTCACATTGACACAGCTAGGACATAGACCACAGTAACCATGGCTGTCTGTTGATTCACATTGACACAGCTAGGCCATAGACCACAGTAACCATGGCTGTCTGTTGATTCACATTGACACAGCTAGGCCATAGACCACAGTAACCATGGCTGTCTGTTGATTCACATTGACACAGCTAGGCCATAGACCACAGTAACCATGGCTGTCTGTTGATTCACATTGACACAGCTAGGCCATAGACCACAGTAACCATGGCTGTCTGTTGATTCACATTGACACAGCTAGGCCATAGACCACAGTAACCATGGCTGTCTGTCGATTGACATTGACACAGCTAGGACATAGACAACAGTAACCATGGCTGTTGATTGACATTGACACAGCTAGGCCATAGACCACAGCAACCATGGCTGTCTGTCGATTGACATTGACACAGCTAGGTCATATGCCTCAATAACCATGTCTGTCTGTTGATTGACATTGACACAGCTAGGCCATAGACCACAGCAACCATGGCTGTCTGTCGATTGACATTGACACAGCTAGGACATAGACAACAGTAACCATGGCTGTTGATTGACATTGACACAGCTAGGCCATAGACCACAGCAACCATGGCTGTCTGTTGATTCACATTGACACAGCTAGGCCTTAGACAACAGTAACCATGTCTGTTGATTGACATTGACACAGCTAGGTCATATGCCTCAATAACCATGTCTGTCTGTTGATTGACATTGACACAGCTAGGACATAGACAACAGTAACCATGGCTGTCTGTTGATTCACATTGACACAGCTAGGCCATAGACCACAGCAACCATGGCTGTCTGTTGATTCACATTGACACAGCTAGGCCTTAGACAACAGTAACCATGTCTGTCTGTTGATTGACATTGACACAGCTAGGACATAGACAACAGTAACCATGTCTGTCTGTTGATTGACATTGACACAGCTAGGCCTTAGACAACAGTAACCATGTCTGTCTGTTGATTGACATTGACACAGCTAGGCCTTAGACAACAGTAACCATGTCTGTCTGTTGATTCACATTGACACAGCTAGGCCTTAGACAACAGTAACCATGTCTGTCTGTTGATTGACATTGACACAGCTAGGACATAGACAACAGTAACCATGTCTGTCTGTTGATTGACATTGACACAGCTAGGCCTTAGACAACAGTAACCATGTCTGTCTGTTGATTGACATTGACACAGCTAGGCCTTAGACAACAGTAACCATGTCTGTCTGTTGATTGAAATTGACACAGCTAGGCCTTAGACAACAGTAACCATGTCTGTCTGTTGATTCACATTGACACAGCTAGGCCTTAGACAACAGTAACCAAGGCTGTCTGTTGATTCACATTGACACAGTTAGATCACAGTAACCATGTCTGTCTGTTGATTCCTATTGACACAGTTAGGCCACAGTAACCATGGCTGTCTGCTGACCCGCATTGACACAGCTAGTCCATAGTCAACAATACCCAAGGCTGTCTGTTGATTCACATTGACACAGCTAGGCCATAGACCACAGTAACCATGGCTGTTTGCTAACCCGCATTGACACAGCTAGGCCACAATAATCATGTCTCTCTGTTGATTCACATTGACACAGCTAGGCCATAGACAACAGTAACCAAGGCTGTCTATTGATTCACATTGACACAGCTAGGCCATAGACCACAGTAACCAAGGCTGTCTATTGATTCACATTGACACAGCTAGGCCATAGACAACAGTAACCAAGGCTGTCTGTTGATTCACATTGACACAGCTAGGCCATAGACCACAGTAACCATGGCTGTCTGCTGACCCGCATTGACACATCTAGGCCACAATAACCATGTCTCTCTGTTGATTCACATTGACACAGCTAGCTAGGCCATAGACCACAGTAACCAAGGCTGTCTGTTGATTGACATTGACACAGCTAGGCCATAGACCACAGTAACCATGGCTGTCTGCTGACCCGCATTGACACAGCTAGGCCACAATAATCATGTCTCTCTGTTGATTCACATTGACACAGCTAGGCCATAGACAACAGTAACCAAGGCTGTCTATTGATTCACATTGACACAGCTAGGCCATAGACCACAGTAACCAAGGCTGTCTATTGATTCACATTGACACAGCTAGGCCATAGACAACAGTAACCAAGGCTGTCTGTTGATTCACATTGACACAGCTAGGCCATAGACCACAGTAACCATGGCTGTCTGCTGACCCGCATTGACACATCTAGGCCACAATAACCATGTCTCTCTGTTGATTCACATTGACACAGCTAGCTAGGCCATAGACCACAGTAACCAAGGCTGTCTGTTGATTGACATTGACACAGCTAGGCCATAGACCACAGTAACCATGGCTGTCTGCTGACCCGCATTGACACAGCTAGACCATAGACAACATTAATCATGGCTGTCTATTGACCCGCATTGACACAGCTAGGCCACAATCAACCAATGTCTTTTATTATCGAGGACACAGACCTAGAAGAGATATAAATGTGTTTTGGTGTTTATGAAGTTGTGTTGTCTTTTTATATGTTGTGGTCCTGATTTGGCTCGGAAGAGTCCGCTGGACCTAAAGCAATAACCATGTAATGTAATTATCTGTTAAAATGCATGCAGTCTTGTCAGTTGTCTTATGTAGTACATTTGTTTTGTGATATTTCTGTTCTTGCTAGCATTTGAGATAATTGTTATTGAATGTCTTCATGGTTTTATTAACAGGTTTTGTCCTGTTAATTTAAATCTTGTCTGTTTTGACAGGCAGAATATAGGGGTGGTGGGACGTTTTAATAATAGTAACAATTAATCACAACCACCTTTGTGGGAAGACCGTTCAATGAAATTTAAAATTGTTAGATGGCAAAACTCCACGCTTTTTGTGTAGTTTAGTTAAGACATAAAATGATTGCATTGTTGCAGATTGCATGAACAAATGAAATGATTTAGTTGGAATCACTAGTTTTCCTAATTTGCTTGTTCAGGACATGCAGGAGATCATTGGGCTACTGAGCAGTGGCTCCTACTCAGAGAGGAAAGATGGTTTAGTCTCTTTGCAACACCTTCTCCGCTCTGGTAGATATCTTAGGTAAGATGACGTTGTTATTCGTTTTTAAAAATTTTTAAACCTGCTACACCCTTGCTTATATCAGTAATCTTTTGAAAATGTTGTCCTATTATTTCCTTGGAGGATTAAATCTAATAATTATTATATTTTAACGTTTTATGTACTCCAGTGCTCTTTCTTTAAGTAAGACAACTTACTTCATTGTGTGTGCTTGGATTATTAAATGGTTGCTCAACTTACTTCATTGTGTGTGCTTGGATTATTAAATGGTTGCTAATAATTGCAGTGTTGTATGTTACAGCCGGGTAGAACTGAAGAAAGTCACAGAGATCTTCACCCGTATGTTTCACGACCCCCACAGTAAAGTGAGTACAACCTCTTGTTTGGACTTTTCCTGTATCATTTGTATATTTTATTTTATAATTTGTGTTCATTATTTAGTTGTTTTATTAACCTCTTCTTCATCAAAATGATAACAATAACAACAAATCTAATCAGTCACTGCAAAATCAACTGAAGCTTTTGTTAACCTAACGCTCACACCAAAACAAATGTTATCAAAAGAGCTCATAGTTTGTTGGCAAAAAACAGCAACCATATGAACTCCTGCATGTTCGTTATGTTTATTTTTCTCAAGTAATGTTAAATATTAAATGGCTATTAATAAAAATATTAATAATACAAGAATTTCTTTCGAACACATATCTCGAGGTACTTAAAAATTCATGGAGTACTCAGAGTTTGCATTAATTAATAATTCTCAGTATTGTACTAGTTGGAAGTGGATAATTGTTAGATATAAAAACAGCAACTAGTATGGTGGTATATTTGCCAAAATTTTAAAAAATAATTTATACCAGTATTTAAAAAAAAAAAAAAGAAGATACAACAGTGTTTTCTTAAGTCTATAGCAGTATTTACGAAATATATATTGCAGTCAGTATTTAAAAAATATATGCCAGTATTTGAAAAATATACACCATTATTTACACAAATATAATATACTAGTGGTTTTGTACCCTGGCAAGCCAGGGTACACAGGTTCCCATCCCCCCATCCCCCCACATCTCCACGTTCCCCCCCCCCCCCATGATGGCTCACCATACCCCCTTAATACCTCCCCGAACCCACTGGATACCTCCCCATATCCCCTTGATACCTTCCGTACCCCCCTTGTAACCTACCTGTACCCTCCTTGATACTTCCCCGTTGATCGTTTCGCAGGTATGGATGAAAGGAATAGACCTTTCTTCTTTCTTAGGTAGATTTGTGTACCCGGACACATTGAGCGTATACCATCACCATACCCCCTTATATATACCCGTATCCCCGTTATGCCTACCCATGCCCCTTTAAACATACCCGTAGCCCCCTTTTACCTACACGTACCACCCCGTCCCGATCCTTGGTAATAACAATAATAATAATAATAATAATAATAATAATAGAATAATACAAATAGAAATCATAAAAAACACCAAGGTTTAAAAAAATGATATAAGATATTATAATAATAATAATAATAATAATAATAATAATAAAGTTAAAAGTAAAAAGCCTAAATTAAAAAGAAAAATATCCATATTGTAGAGTTAAAAAGTTTATAAATAATAATAATAATCATAAATAAATAAATAAGTTAAAAGTAAAAAGCCTAAATTAAAAAGAAAAATATCCATATTGTAGAGAAAAAAAATATGGCCCGCGGGAGATTCGAACTTGGGTCTCCTGCACGGTAGGCGAATGTCTTACCAAGTCAGCCACCAAGGCTTGGTAATAAAATCATCAATTTTTTGGTCTATATGGGAAAACATGCTGAAACCTCGAATCGATTTTTAATTAATCAAATTTAATTAGTTAAACACAAAACTGTGTAAGATTGGTGACATGAGTGCAAAAGTGTTTTGAATGGAAATAAAACAAAATTTGCGGCACGTTCTTGACACGGCCGGGTTGAATCGGAAGCGCGCGGAATGAGGCTATTGCAGTTTGTGGACATTTTGTTTATTTATTTATCTCAGAAACAGTTAAACGTTCGGTAAGGAAATGTCGGCTATAACGATTTCGCTGGTTCTGAGCACATAGCAGGCCTATCCGTAGCGCCCAGCACCTGCCCAGATCAGCGTCCATACCGGACAAACTTTATAAGCAATTTATATATATAGATACCTGCATTTAAAAAATATGTACAAGTGTTTTAAAAATATATACTAGCTTTTTTAAATAATTTAATTGTAATTAATGTAATTGTTTAATATTATTTGATAAGTGTATACGTGTTCTGTGTGTGTGTGTGTGTGTGTGTGATTGCACGTGTGTTGTCAAGCGAGGCGAGCTCACTTTCCTTACCGTTTGCGAAGTACCGCGCGATACAAATGTACCGTATTATTATTATTATTATTATTATTATTATTATTATTATTATTATTATTATTATTATTATTATAGTTCATTTATATTATATATATATTCTTTTTAATACTGGTATATTTGTTTGAAATACTGACGTTTTTTGTTGTTGAAATACTGGTAGTTTTGTTGTTGAAATATTTACTTTTTAAAATACTGGTATATATATATTTTTGTAATACCGGAATATGTATATTTTTTGAATTACATTACATATATATTAAATACTGGTATATATTTTTAAAATACTGGTATATATATTTTTTAATACAAGTATTTAAAAATATATATTATATACCAGTATTTGACAAAATATATACCATTATTGACAAAAATATAATATATACCTGCATTAAAAAATATGTACAAGTGTTTAAAAAATACATACTAGCTTTTTTTAAAGTTCAGTTTTTACCACAGAGAAACATGTGGGCAGCTATTAGCGACACCTGTTGTTAGTGTGGATTTAGCAGTGCTGTAGCATCTATGATAATGGAGCATTGGTTTTGAACAACTCACATTCACTCAATACTTTGTTTGCATTTACATTTATGAGTGACTATCTGATTTCCATGTGTTTTGACGATGGTGATGTATGTCACAGGTGTTCAGCATGTTCCTAGATGCATTGTCAGAGCTGTGCCTGGCTCAAGCCCGTGATCTGACAGACTGGCTTTACGTGTTGCTGACGCGACTCCTCAGCAAGACTGGACAAGACATGCTGGGCTCCGTCAACGCTAAACTGCAAAGAACTATGGACACTGTCAGGTATTGCAATCCACGACAATGTCAAAAATGGTGAATTTACTTTTTGACGCAGGGGCTGCAGTGGTTTATAATCCCAAATAGACTGAAGACTGCCAAAGGTTACAACATGACTTGACCTGAACTGTTGTCAGCAGAAAACAAAAACAGCATAGCAAAATTACACAAAGGAGCCACATTCATATTATAGGTGCAGGAGTCATAGTTTGGGGGGAAAAGTTGTGGCTAATAGCCCAAATTTTACATTACCCTAAAATCTTAGTGTAATTTAACAAATAGACCAAGTCGTGAATTTGTTTGGATGTTTAACTCTTCCGCGCCGGGAAGCAAGTTTTCCAGTAGCCGCCATGCATCTCTACCAGTCGGGAGGCAGGTATTCCAGTATCCCACACTTGCATACAGTCCAAGCGAGAAAACTCCGCATTGCAAAAATATATTGAAAGCACGGTTATCTCCCATGTTAATAAAACATACGGTCACTTCCGCCAGGTCGAATTTTCTTGTTCTGATGCGAATTTGGCGTGCAATTTGATTTTAAATGACGAAAAATTGAGGACTATCAAGATCTTTCTCTCTCTCTGCTATTTTTGTGTTAAGCTGCTATAATATTTTGTGGAAATTTACCAAAAGAGATATCTAAATACTTTAATGTTTACCTAAATAGCTAAAAAAAAACTTACATAAATGCTTTTTTTCAATGTTATTGTGAAAATTCAAGAAAAAAAATGCGAAAGAGGCTTTCATTTAGGAATTTTTTCAGTTTTTATTATTAAACAAACATAAAATTTATATAGTTTTGTAAAGAAATTAGTTTTCTATAAGTATGCCAAATTTCATATCAATAAGCCTGCACTGAGCTAGGCAAGAGCCGATTTTGTACAACTAGTGGTTTTCACAACAGTCTGGCACTGCAGGCTCAGGCCAGCAGTGATGCTTAGCTGCTGCACGCTCAGGCAGAATAGAGTTAAGTGTGGTGTCATAGGCATTTTCTCCTTGCAAATATAAGATGCAGTTATATTAATATATTCAGCAACAATCTTTTCATGTTTTGCCTACAAGATTAACATCGTACGTGCAGTACACTGCAGGACAACTAGTTACATACACAAAATGATTTGACCCCCGCTGTAATGTCATCTTGTGGTAAGTTTTCTTGCTTCTTTTTTAGGGAGACATTTCCATGCGACAGTCAATTCAACACCATCACAAAGTTCATCATTGATCAGACTCAGTCCCCTAATCTCAAGGTAAGAAATCTATATTTTACTAAGATAATATATAATTTTTGTGTGTGCATTAAATGATTGCAGATAGCTTTATCTGATTATTCATTTATTCTTCTCTGAGTGCGGTTTGACATTGTCTAACCATCAAGATTTTCATGCATTTTGAAGTGTCATTTCTACAGTAAAAATAAAAACGTTTGCAGTGGAGTTTTTGTGTGTGTTTTAGTGAGTGGCATAATTTCATGTATCCATTTGTTCAGTGAGTGGCATCATTCAATGTGTCAATTTGTTTGTTCATACATTGATTCATATTTTTGTTATGTGATTGGTTAATTAATTTAATCATTTGTAATGCCATTTCTGTGGTTTAATCATGTTGTTATAAAATGGTAATTTTATATTCATCGCTCCATATATATCATGTTGTTGTTTACTAACATATCATGTTGTTGTGTAATACTAACATATGTGACATATATCCCCCACTCCCAGTAGAAAATTGAAAAATTAATTTTAATTTTTTTACACATGCCTTGTAGTTTCCAATTTAAAAATATCATGAAATCCAAAATGGCGATAATTGTTTCCCCTTCTAACTTTTTGTTGTTGATCATGTGTTTCCCTCCACTTTCCACATCTCCCCCTAGCCTCCCCAACACTCTCCTCACGCACAGCTTGGACATTGTGTCACAACCTTTCCCCTCTTCTCCCCCTCTGCCCTGCTCTCTCCACTGAAAACAGACAATGGATTCCTTATTGTGTCACAACCTGTCCCACACTGAAAACAGACAATGGATTCCTTATTGTGTCACAACCTGTCCTACACTGAAAACGGACAATGGATTCCTTATTGTGTCACAACCTGTCCCACACTGAAAACGGACAATGGATTCCTTACTGCGTCACAACCTGTCCCACACTGAAAACAGACAATGGATTCCTTATTGTGTCACAACCTGTCCCACGCTGAAAACGGACAATGGATTCCTTATTGTGTCACAACCTGTCCCACACTGAAAACAGACAATGGAGTCCTTATTGTGTCACAATGTCCCACACTGAAAACTGGCAATGGATTCCTTATTGTGTCACAATGTCCCACACTAAGAACAAACAATAGATTCTTTATTGTGTCTCAACCTGCCCCACACTGAGAACAGACAATAGATTCCTTATTGTGTCACAACCTGTCCCACACTGAAAACAGACAATGGATTCCTTATTGTGTCACAGTGTCCCACACTGAGAACAGACAATGGATTCCTTATTGTGTCACAATGCCCCACACTGAAAACAGACAATAGATCCCTTATTGTGTCACAATGTCCCACACTGAAAACAGATAATGGATTCCTTATTATTTTACAATGTCCCACACTGAAAGCAGACAATAGATTCCTTTTTGTGTCACAACCTGCCCCACACTAAAAGCAGACAGTGGATTTCTTATTGTGTCACAACCTGCCCCACACTAAAAGCAGACAGTGGATTTCGTACTCCTTTACACCCATAGTTGATATTGTCTCTTTGCCAATCATTGAAGTGGGAGTGTGGGGGAAAGAATTGTATTTAATTTCCTTTTAATTCTGGTCAGATCTTTTCTTTTAATAAGTGGTACATGATCTTTCAGTGATTTGTATTGATGTGAGGTAGATTCTCAAGGAATAGTATTACAATAGGATGGTAAATAACAGCTTCAAAAGACATTTTCCCTTCATTAATGGTTTATATGCAAACGGCATGAAAGTTCATCGTCATCACCATTATGATAACGACCTGTGTGAATTTTCTAGAAGTGTTCTTGGCTTCATGATGCTTTTGCAGTTTGGCACTGATTGATGCTTACTGCAGCATGATAAATTGAATGAAGAATTTGATTTTGTGCGCACATTCATTAATTGAGCATGATTCACCTAATGCCGATCTCAAATGCGATTTTTAGAATGATTGCATAAATCTTAGCTAATTGTAATGGTGAAGTCAATATGTTGTTAATGCCAATATTTTTCATTTTGTTTTCCCACTAATGGCACGTAGCAAAAGGTAATTTGAAATTGTTACAATTGTTTTTTTTCTTCTCAATATTGGCAAGATGCTTTGTGTGTTGGAGTCTGTATTTTTGGCAAACAAATTTGCTTCTTCGTGTGTGGTTTTGTTTTGATCAAGTTTTGTTCAGGTGGTTTGAAAAATTGTGTTACATGGTATGCGTTTAGATTGTTGTGTTTTTGCTATGGAGATTTGGTGTGGTTGCCTTTGTATAGCGGATTTTGTATGTGGAGTTTGGAATGGTTTGAATGCTTTTTGTTTGTGTGTCTGTTTTAATAAGGTAACCATCCATCCCCACACTCCCACTCACTTCTCATCTTTGCTTTGCTCCATGTTTCACTGAGGCGCCAGTCTTCATTTCTAAAATGCATCATTTTATGGGCTGCATTTTCCAGATTGTTCCGTGCTTATCACTGTTTTCAGTGTGCTTTTGTTGATCAACCCCACAACCTTCACAACACAATCTCTGTATTATGGCCATGCACATTTCTTCAATCCTGGCTGGAACGATGATTCCTGGATTAAAGTTTGTTTTTCCAGATGCGTAATTGTTGCACACCGCGATGCGTAATTGTTGCACACCTTTCCTGGTCAGTGTTGAGATGTAACCTTGTGCCAGTCTCTAGGTGTTGATATTGGTAGACATGTTAAACAAAAATAGTTTGGGTAAATTATAGACTTGACACTTCATTGACTAACCAGTCATTTGATCACAGTGTGGTTTCTGGTTGCGACTTGCTTTGTCATCATCGGAGTCAATGAGTTAATGTTTATATCATGTATGGTTGCATGATTCTGCTAATCATGTCTTTTTTGTCTTCTTTTGGGTGAAAAGTTGTCAAAAGAGAAACAGTTGCAGGTAACTGTGGTCACTGTGTGTTCTCCATTTAAATGTATAGCAAGCACATGTTTCCAATATATATGTGGCAGTCAGAATATTCAGTTTACTCTGTGTTACAATGTTACCAAACAATAGGCACATGTTTCCAATATATATGTGGCAGTCAGAATATTCAGTTTACTCTGTGTTACAATGTTACCAAACAATAGGCACATGTTTCCAATATATATGTGGCAGTCAGAATATTCAGTTTACTCTGTGTTACAATGTTACCAAACAATAGGCACATGTTTCCAATATATATGTGGCAGTCAAAATATTCAGTTTACTCTGTGTTACAATGTTACCAAACAATAGGCACATGTTTCCAATATATATGTGGCAGTCAGAATATTCATTTTATTCTGTTACAATGTTACCAAAAACAATAGGCACATGTTTTCAATATATGTCTGGAAGTCAGAATATTCATATTACTCTGTTACAATGTTACCAAACAATGGGCAACATGAAAACTAGAAGCAAGTCATGTTAGGGTAGATGGCCCAAATCAAAATCATTGTATATGTCCTTCACATAGAATTTATATAATTCTAAACTTGGGAGCTGTAATTGCTAGTTTGAGTAAAATTTCATTGTGAGTTTTTTCTTCTACTTCTGAAACGTAGAGTAAAAAAAACCAGTTTGACATAATTTAGCACAGACTGTTTGGCTCTTAACTCCCATTCAATATTTAACATTTAACAAATTACAAACAATTGTTTGTTGTGTGTTTTTTTAGTAGCTGTTTATAACCGACAATTTTTTTTATTGATGTACACTAATTTGTTGCCCAAGATTTCAAATGTGCTAGTCTTGCCACAAATGTAACACTGAATATAAAAAAATAAGAGTAGATGTTAAATAATTATGTACATAAATAAGTTAATAAATAAATCCATAAATTAAAACATTTCAACTGAATGAAGAGTATGTGTTGGTAACTCCAGCAGTGACTGACTACACACAAACGCACTCTCCCTTTCCCTGTCCTAGTGGTCTTCATTTTTTCTTTTACCGTCTTCAGCTTCAGTGTTTTGCAACTCTCTCTTCTTCAGGCGTTTTATTTTGTGTCCTCACCACTATTTCCACAACACCCCTCCACTCAATTATCAACCTCACTTCTCCACACAAAAAAACTCCTATTTTTATATTATTTGTTTGATGTGCTCCAGTTTTGCTTACGTTTGTTGTTGGAAACTCGGTGCTTTATTAAGGGGATATTTTTTGGTGTATTTTGCTGGTCGCTGTTGTAATTGTAAAAAATCTGGACATGTTATTATAAACAGTGTTCTTAACTTTCTTTATGTTTTCATTTACTTTTTATGATTGTTAAAGCTGCAATTCTCTAGATTGTTATTTTATTTGATAATTTTTACTGTTTTCACAATATTTAGGACACCCATCAGCAGGTGATCATAAGTTGTTTTTTTATTATATTTATTTCATGTTTATGAGTAGATACGCGTAGTTGTAGAAACATAAATTATGTATTGGCTTTAAGGGTTCTTCCATGCAAACTAACCAAGTTGTATTGACCATTACATCGGTTATGTACAAACTACCACATACAATGACATTACAGGACTGAATTTACTAGTTAACTATCGGACTGTATTGCTCATTGAATTTGTTTTGAACGTTGAAATTGTAAGAGCGGTAGTTTTGTAAGTTTACAATCATTGTGATTTATTATGAATATTATAATGGATTAGTACAATACATACAATACAATACAGTTCAATACAATACTTACACAGTGAAATAAGAAGTACTAGTTCATTACACTTGAGCTCTGTGGGTTCGGGCAAATAGAATAGACCCAACGTTTCCCGGCGTGTCGTAAGAGGCGACTAACAGGGGTGATGTTAGCACGGCATCACTGGGCGAAAGTCTTCTACACAGAAGTCACCGGCCAGGGCGGAGGAACCTCACGTTACTACAGGTTCAACGACCACGTGCTCAGGGCCAAGGCGAGCCACACTGTATTCGTGGATTTCGGCTGTGGCCAACAGCCTGGAGAGGATTGGGCCCTGCCAGGTCTTTTTTGCCCAAGACACACTACATGATGACACAATCCACTAATTCCATACCGGATCGGTCGTCGCCCGGGCCGTCACCCGGCACAAGGACCGCGCCTTCCGTTGGCCACCAGGACGGAGGTGTTAAGTATGCTACTGATGGACAATATAGCAAGATCCGCACGAGAAACAACATCGTCATAGGAACCTGGAACGTCAGGACCCTAACTGCGGAAGGAAAATTAGAAGAACTGGCCCACGAGCTGGACCACTATCGATGGAACGTTCTAGGTATCAGCGAACTGCGCTGGAAAGGCCTAGGTGAAACAACGACTGACAAAGGCCACAAGCTCTATTTCAGCGGTAGAGATGACAGGCACGAACACGGCGTTGGATTCTTGGTCCACAAGAACATTCTAGCCACTGTCATGGGTTGCCGCCCAGTCTCCAGTAGACTCATTACCATCCGTCTGAGAGCAACCCCTTTCAACATTACCATCATCCAGGCCTATGCCCCAACATCAGACTATGAAGACAGCGAAGTGGAGGATTTTTATGAAAATATACAGGCGGTCCTTGACCAAGTGCCGAAGAAGGACATAGTCATAGTGCAAGGCGACTGGAATGCCAAGGTTGGCCAAGATGCGCACCGCAACTGGGGAGACACATGCGGACCCCACTGCAACAACGAGACAAATGACAGGGGTCTGAGGCTATTGGAGTTTGCCAGATACAACAATCTGGTACTGGCAAACACGCTTGGTCTCCACAAAAAATCCAGACGATGGACATGGCACAGTCCCGGCGGGGAACATCACAACCAGATCGACTACATCATGGTCAAGAAACGCTTCAGATCAAGCATCAACATTGGCAGGACACGCACTTTTCCAGGAGCAGACATTGGAAGTGACCACGATCTCGTGATGATGTCTTTCCGGCTCCATTTGAAGAGAGTAAATACAGCAAAGTGCACTAGGCTGAAGTTCGACCTGGACAAACTGCAAGACCCGGAGGTGGCAAAAATATTTCAGGCCACAATTGGAGGGAAATTTGCACCACTGCTTATTTTGGGGGCAGGCGAAGTAGATGTCAACACCATGACCAATACCTTCAACTCAGCTGTAACAGATGCCGCCACTGAGATCCTTGGCAAGCACCGACCAAAGAAGAAGCCGTGGATCACACCTGAACTTTTGGATCTGTGTGATAAACGAAGAGAGTTAAAAAAGAAAAAGAACACCTCACAGGGAGCTGATGTCTACCGAAAAATCAACAATGACATCCGAAAAGGCATGCGCACAGCAAAGGAGAACTGGATAGAAGATCAATGCCAGGAAATAGAGAACAATCTGAACAAGAACAACAGCAAGAAGGCCTACCAGACTGTGAAGCGGCTGACAAGTGTTAAACAGCCCAAAGTCTCCACTATCCAAAGCAAGTCTGGCATTTGCCTTACAGAAGAACAAGAAGTCTTGGACAGATGGACAGAGTACTGCTCTGACCTTTACAACCATACACCAAATGGAGACCCATCAGTTCTAGCATGTCCCGAGAGCAGAGAAGAAGAAGAAATCCTCCCAATTCTCCGGGAAGAAGTTGAGGCAGCAGTGCAATCGCTGAAGAAAGGGAAGTCAGCGGGAGTGACAACATACCAGCGGAACTGCTACAAGCAGGAGGAGAAGCGATGACTGATGCTCTCACCACTATCTGTAACAAGATCTGGCAGAGTGGGGAATGGCCTACACCATGGACCCAGTCGCTTGTCATCACTCTTCCTAAAAAAGGTAACCTTCAGGAGTGTGAAAATTACCGCACCATCAGCCTCATCAGCCATCCCAGCAAGGTCCTCCTGAAAATAATACTCAACAGGTTGAAACCACAAGCTGAACAAATCATAGCTGAAGAACAAGCAGGATTCATGGCAGGGCGAAGTACCACTGAACAGATTTTCAACCTCAGAATAATCTGTGAGAAATACCTACAGCACCAACAACATCTATATCATGTGTTCATAGACTTCAAGAAGGCATTTGACCGAGTCTGGCATGCAGCTCTATGGGCAACCATGAAAGTGTACAACATCAGCCCTAAAATCATAGAAGTCATCAAAAGCCTGTATGACAAGGCTACCAGTGCAGTCCTCCATAACAGCGTCATCGGGAACTGGTTCAGAACAACAATCGGTGTGCGTCAAGGATGCCTACTCTCTCCAACACTCTTCAACATCTTCCTAGAGCGCATCATGTCAGATGCTCTTGCAGATCACGAAGGCACAGTCAGCATAGGGGGCAGAGCAATCTCCAATCTTCGTTTTGCGGATGATATTGATGGATTGGCTGGAGAGGAACAAGAACTTGAACAGCTTGTACAGAGGCTTGACACCACCTCCAGAGCTTATGGAATGGAAATAAGTGCAGAGAAGACCAAAATGATGACCAACAACACCAATGGCATCAACACGGACATCAAAGTACAAGGCCAATCCCTCAACACAGTGCACAGCTTCAAATATTTAGGAGCCATTGTGTCAGACAATGGGTCTCGACAGGAAGTCCTCTCCAGGATCGCACAAACAACTGCTGCCCTGACAAGGTTGAAGCCCATTTGGAAAGACAGAACCATCAGTCTACATTCCAAAGTAAGACTGCTGCGATCTCTGGTCATCTCCATCTTCCTATATGCTTGCGAAGCATGGACCCTCACAGCAGATCTCCAACGAAGAATACAAAGCATGGAGATGAGGTGCTACAGAAGACTTCTGTGCATTTCCTATACCCAACACATCACCAACGTTGAAGTCCGACAGACCATCACACAAGCCATTGGACAACACGATGACCTGCTCACAGTGGTGAAGAAACGGAAACTCCGATGGTATGGCCACGTCACCAGATCATCAGGCCTTGCAAAGACCATTCTGCAAGGCACAGTGCAAGGAGGTAGAAGAAGGGGGAGACCGAAAAAGAGGTGGGAGGACAACATTCGAGAATGGACTGGTTTGACACTGAGCGAAGCCATGAGGGCTGCTGAGGACAGAGAAAGATGGAGTATGCTGGTTAAGCGATCATCTGTGGTGCCCCTACGACCTTCGGGTTATGGGACAGGATAGGATAGGATAGGACACTGAAGTAAAATTTATTTGCCACATGTTTTATTTTCTATTAGAAACCATAAATTATAATCAGAATGTGGTTTTTTCATTTGTCATTGATTGTGTTTCTAGCAGCTAAGGGAAGATGTAAGCCATATAAACTTATTTATTTCCCAAGAGGGAAGCAACCATTGAGGACGCTTTTAACTTTTATCAGCTTTATTTTGTACCTTGTTTCTCTGGCATCAAACACTTTTGAGATAACAAGAACGAGAAAGACGTGTTTCGCGACAAGCTAAGATCCTGAATTATCGTATTTTGTTATATGGTGGGTGTGATAATTATGTTACGTGCTATGCTATAGGTCATGAAGCTTTGAGTTATGAGGCATGAAGCACAACAACCATTTAACCTGCACTGTACGCATTTGCACAGTAGTTCATTGTACAAATGTTATATGATGTACCATAACATTATCGCCTTTAAGTTTATTGTTATTTAATTCAGTAATAAGATATTTATCATGCATAAATCATACAGTAGCTAATTATTGCTAAGTCTTAACACATTACCGCGCAAGTGTTCAACATGTTGACATTGTACTAAAAATGTATTTGACCATCAAAACACTTTGTATTTAGTGGACATTAAAATATGTTTTTGTATCTGTACTATAGATACAACTAATGGTTAAGATGGTACTATAGATAACATTAAAATGTGTTTTTGTACCTGTACTATAGATACAACTAATGGCTAAGATATTACTATAGATACAAAGTGCCATTATAGGCCATACTATTTACAATATAGATAACACAGTGCCACAGTAGACCCCACTATTTACAATGTAGATAACAAAGTTCCATAGCAGACCACACTATTTACAATGTAGATATCAAAGTTCCATAGCAGACCACACTATTTGCAATGTAGATATTATGATAACAAAGTTCCATAGCAGACTACACTATTTATAATGTAGATAACAAAGTTCTATAGTAGACCACACTATTTATAATGTAGATAACAAAGTTCTATAGTAGACCACACAATTTATAATGTAGATAACAAAGTTCTATAGCAGACCACACTATTTATAATGTAGATAACAAAGTTTTATAGTAGACCACACTATTTATAATGTAGATAACAAAGTTCTATAGTAGACCACACTATTTACAATGTAGATAACAAAGTTCCATAGCAGACCACACTATTTACAATGTAGATAACAAAGTTCCATAGCAGACCACACTATTTACAATGTAGATAACAAAGTTCCATTGCAGACCACACTATTTGCAATGTAGATAACAAAGTTCCATAGCAGACTACACTATTTATAATGTAGATAACAAAGTTCCATAGCAGACTACACTATTTATAATGTAGATAACAAAGTTCCATAGCAGACTACACTATTTATAATGTAGATATCAAAGTTCTATTGCAGACCACACTATTTATAATGTAGATAACAAAGTTCTATTGCAGACCACACTATTTATAATGTAGATAACAAAGTTCCACCGCAGACCACACTATTTGCAATGTGGATAACAAAGTTCCATAGCAGACTACACTATTTATAATGTAGATAACAAAGTTCCATAGCAGACTACACTATTTATAATGTAGATAACAAAGTTCCATAGCAGACTACACTATTTATAATGTAGATATCAAAGTTCTATAGCAGACCACACTATTTATAATGTAGATAACAAAGTCTATATTTATAATGTAGATAACAAAGTTCTATTGCAGACCACACTATTTATAATGCAGATAACAAAGTTCCACCGCAGACCACACTATTTACAAAGTAGATAAAAAAGTGCCATAGTAGACCCTGCTATTTACATCACAGCTACTATAGTAAATATTCATATTCCTTGAATTTGGTAAATTGAGAGGCGGGTTTGATGGTAAGCTACTGTTTTGTGACATCATTTGGTGGTGGAAGCTGTACACAGGAAAAGTAATTATTAACCACAAGACACTGCACTAGTTCAATATATTCTTTGTTAAAAAGCACTTTCAGTGTTGACATTTGGTTCAAATCGCACTTACTCTAAAAGCCCTGTTTTCTCATAAACTCCCACTTCCATCCAGAAATTGCAAGGATTTTGGCGCAGGTCAATGTTAGGTGAATTTCACACTGTAGATGGTTTATGTTAGGCAAGTGTACTGTGACCTAACTGTCCATGGATTGAGATACCATTGTCACTATGTCTTAGATATTGCACTCCTTAGCAACTTGTTGTGGGCTTCATACAGGAGTGGGCTATGTGTATGGGCTTCATACAGCAGTGGGCTCTGGGTATGGGCTTCATATACCAGTGGACTATGGCAGAAACTCTTAAATATCTGGATGGATGTGGAGGTTTCTGAGAAAATTAATATTAACGTCAAAATTGAGGTTGAGTAAACGTGGTTTAGAGAAGAATGGCTCTAGTGCTGGTTTTTAGTGGTGGTGGAACAGCATTTATTTTGCAAAATGAACTCCGTGCTAAGCATGCGGGATAGTTATTGATGAACAGATTTGGTTTGTACTGGCATGCAGATTTGGAGAACATAGTACTTAATTTGGAGAAGAACTCAACAGTTTTAGAAAGAGTGGTGTAGAATGTTTTAACTCCTGCTGAAGGTTGTCACACCGTGGCTGTCAATGTTGGTAAACAACACTATAAATATGTTTGATGTTTTGCTACACCCATTATTTAAAAAAAGAAAAAAAAAGTATGGGGATTAGAGAATGTGTTTTGTATGCTTTGGAAATGTAGAAAACATATCCATATTTCTCTATATTGCTATTACATTTATACAGAATACAGAATCTTTATTGTCCCCACAAACACCTGCAAGGAAATTCTTAGTGTAATGTCCATCTGCATATAAAATCTCAAGCAATAAAATTGTAACAACACTAAACTGAAAATAAATAATGATGATGATGATATCTACAGTGATTTAGATCCATCAACAATGATGCTATCACACACACACACCCTATCACACACACACTCTCACTTATTTACATATTATATACATACATATACATATATACACACATACATATATACATACCCATACACTATAGATATATAATTCACACACACCACAGTCATTGTTTCAGGAATATTTATTTTCTTGTACAAGTTTGACATTTGTTTAATTTTGTTGTCAGCTGAACCTGATGATAATAATAATAATAATAACGATGATGTTGATAATAATGATAATGATGATCATCATGATGATTATTTCTATTTGAGCAGCATTTGGCTTTGCAGACCTTGTGCTAAGAAAATTCAGTTTCCACATTGTTTGCAGGTGAAGGCATCCATGATGAACTACCTGCATGCCCTCATCACCATCATGGATCCCAGCGACTTTGTCAACACCATGGACACACGACTGGCAGTCTCTCGCATCATCAACTGGACCTTGGAACCCAAAACCTTTGAAGTCAGAAAGGTTGGTTATCTACCTCTCCCCTTTGTTCCCCATCCCCTTGCAGACCCTCTCTTCCCTTTGTCATTTCTCAAGTCACGGGAACAGTGTGAGGCCTGTTGTGGAAGGTTGTCCATCCTCCTTTATACCTCAATGGCATGGTGTCAAATTTGAGACACAGTGTTATAGATCTGTAACTTTCTTTGGACGTAACGATGTAAGCACATACACCATAATCTTCCAAACGGTTAGATTTCTTTGGTTGTTTACCTTTTCAAAGATGTGGTTAGTTTGTTGACTACTTGTTTCAATGTGTCTTCATTGTTCTCTCCAGAGTGCCCAGTTGGTGTTGATAGCATTGTTCAACTTGAATCCACCCGAGTTCTCTCTCATGCTGGCTGCCCTTCCAAAGGCATTCCAGGTAACAAAACTGTATAGTTTTATATAGGCCTAATCTGACAATAGAAAAGTCAATGATCCATGGGTTGCTCCATATCTCCCATCTTGCTGGCATGTAAGTGGGAACAGGAAATGTTTAGCAGTGAGCTGTATACCAATCATTGATGAAATCAAATCTATACAACAAGACCATGTTTTCTACAAGAAGATGAACTAAACAAAATTTTAAAAATACGACAAGGTAATGTTTTATGTTTTCTTGTAAGCATACAATTACTACTTCAAGGTTCATTACATTTTTTGAAGAAAAAAAAGGCTGATTCATGTCTAGGAAGCTTATCAGCCGTCTTGAATGTGTTCAAATGTTTTTGATATGCAGGATGGAGCAACCAAGATTCTGCACAGTCACATGCGGTCGGCCAGTGAAAACACGTCAGATGTTTTGTCACCTCGTAACGCAACTTCCCCTCCCGTCGGTCAACAACGCAGCCGTCCTCCTTCCAGGTTGGTTGCCTCCCTTACAGTTTAAAAATAATGGAAAATAATCTCTTTTAATTTAATTTTTAATTTAGTTTCAACTTTTAAAGCATCATATTTTGGATCCTCAGAGTGGTGGATGGGGTGAAGGGAATATTCTTTGATATCCCCTTCCCTTTATTATTTCAGTTCTCCCAAGAAATTGCTGCAGGTTTACCCTGCGCTTTTGCAGGATCAAAATGAGTGTTGACGTAGCTGGGTGTACTTCCATGACGTGATTTTGATGACACACTGATAACAGCACAGTTCAGCAATTCTCTGTTTGTTTTCTTCTACTATACTCCACACTTCATTTTGTTGATTGTACACTGGCACACACTTCTAGCCCTAACCTGACAACTTTACATGGCACACACTTCTAGCCCTAACCTAACAACTTTACATGGCACACACTTCTTGCCCTAACCTAACAACTTTACATGGCACAAACTTCTTGCCCTAACCTAACACCTTTACATGGCACACACTTTTTGCCCTAACCTAACACCTTTACATGGCACACACTTCTTGCCCTAACCTAACAACTTTACATGGCACACACTTCTTGCCCTAACCTAACAACTTTACATGGCACACACTTCTTGTCCTAACCTAACAACTTTACATGGCACACACTTCTTGCCCTAACCTAACAACTTTACATGGCATACACTTCTTGTCCTAACCTAACAACTTTACATGGCACACACTTTTTGCCCTAACCTAACAACTTTACATGGCACACACTTCTTGTCCTAAGCTAACAACTTTACATGGCACACACTTCTTGTCCTAACCTAACAACTTTACATGGCACACACTTCTTGTCCTAACCTAACAACTTTACATGGCACACACTTTTTGTCCTAACCTAACACCTTTACATGGCACACACTTTTTGTCCTAACCTAACAACTTTACATGGCACACACTTCTTGTCATAACCTAACAACTTTACATGGCACACACTTCTTGCCCTAACCTAACAACTTTACATGGCACACACTTCTTGTCCTAACCTAACAACTTTACATGGCACACACTTGTCCTAACCTAACAACTTTACATGGCACACACTTCTTGTCCTAACCTAACAACTTTACATGGCACACACTTCTTGTCCTAACCTAACAACTTTACATGGCACACACTTCTTGTCCTAACCTAACAACTTTACATGGCACACACTTCTTTTCCTAACCTAACAACTTTACATGGCACACACTTCTTGTCCTAACCTAACAACTTTACATGGCACACACTTCTTGCCCTAACCTAACAACTTTACATGGCACACACTTCTTGCCCTAACCTAACAACTTTACATGGCACACACTTTTTGTCCTAACCTAACAACTTTACATGGCACACATTTCTTGTCCTAACCTAACAACTTTACATGGCACACATTTCTTGTCCTAACCTAACAACTTTACATGGCACACACTTCTTGCCCTAACCTAACAACTTTACATGGCACACACTTCTTGCCCTAACCTAACACCTTTACATGGCACACACTTCTTGCTCTAACCTAACAACTTTACATGGCACACACTTCTTGCCCTAACCTAACAACTTTACATGGCACACATTTCTTGTCCTAACCTAACAACTTTACATGGCACACACTTCTTTTCCTAACCTAACAACTTTGCATGGCACACATTTCTTGTCCTAACCTAACAACTTTACATGGCATGGCACACACTTCTTGTCCTAACCTAACAACTTTACATGGCACACACTTCTTGTCCTAACCTAACAACTTTACATGGCACACACTTTTGCCCTAACCTAACAACTTTACATGGCACACACTTCTTGACCTAACCTAACACCTTTACATGGCACACACTTTTGCCCTAACCTAACAACTTTACATGGCACACACTTCTTGTCCTAACCTAACAACTTTACATGGCACACACTTCTTGACCTAACCTAACAACTTTACATGGCACACACTTCTTGTCCTAACCTAACAACTTTACATGGCACACACTTCTTTTCCTAACCTAACAACTTTGCATGGCACACATTTCTTGTCCTAACCTAACACCTTTACATGGCACACAATTTTTGCCCTAACCTAACACCTTTACAGAGAAAAGTGCTTGCAAGTATTGTTGATATCTTTGTTGCAGACAAAGCTTAGGACAGCCTGAGGACTTTGAAACGGAGAACATGAACCCTCAGGACATCTACAACTCTATCAAAAAGACCTCAGCCGATATCCAGAACCTCTCACTGGGCACCAAGCTGGATGCTTACGAGGATATCAAGAAAAAGCGGGATTTCGCGTCCCAGGATTCCGGGATACAGGAGATCCGCAACGACAGCCCTGATGGTGTTGAATCACGGAGAGGCAACTTACAGCATGTTTACAACCCTATGCAGTACCAGGATGAGGTCAGCATTACATTTGGTGGCTGAAAATCATTTATATGGCTTTTTGATGCTGTTCAGTAGTGTTGATAAGGGCTCTCACCTTTATCATAGAGAGAACAGTCATCATTCCACTATATTTTAGACACGGAATGTACATTCCTGTGTAAACCAGTCCTTCAGAAGGAAGTCCTACGCAGTTATGAATCTGCCAACCTGACCTTTAAATATTTCACTCTGGTGTGTATGTGTATTTCACTATGGTGTGTGTGTGTGTGTTGTAAGTACGGTCATAACTGTTTTGTTGTGTGCAGAGTGCGGTCAATGGTTACAACAAGGCAGCTCTGACAGAAGACAGTGACACAGCATCTTACGACAAAGAGACCACAATACCCGATGTCCTTAGGGAGCTCTCTAATCACAATGAAAGGTAAGCTCCCACAGCTAAGCTGTAGTGTAAGATGAAGTTTTCACCTTGTTGTTTTGGCTACACTTTTGTATTTCTCATCATCGTGATGATGATGCTAATGGTGATGCTAATGGTGAAGATGAAGAAACATTAACTGAAGTTGTAGAGCTAATTATAACCTGGTGTTGGTGATTGTGAAGGGGGAAGTAAACATAACGTGTGACAGTGTTTACATGTTATAGTGTTGTGTTTGTCAGAGTGCGAGAGCGACGTCAGATGCTGGATGTGCTGCTGAAGTGGGTCAGAAACAACGCCATCAGTGTTCAGCAGTGGGATGAACATTTCAAATCCATTCTTCTCATCCTCATCGAAACATTTGGTGACTCTGATGTCAGTACCGTTTTGGTATAACCCTTCTCCTTTTCTCTTCCTCTCCCCTTTCCCCAAACGATCAAATATTTGTCCGCATGAAAGAGCCCTCTGTGAAATTAAGGGGAAAATGACTGGCATTTGGATTGGTTTTGCTAACACTTGTCCTAATAGTTGCTGCATCCATTGCAGCTAGAATAACAGTAATAATAATAAGGGTATTTATATATAGTATATAGAATGCTGTTGAAAGGATACCTTTTCGTGGCTTAATTTTAGAAAGTAGATTTCAAAAGGCACCAATGTGGTCGTGGGTATTATCAGTTTTAACAATCCTACTACAACAATATCGAACGATGAAAACTATCAACTGCATACAGAGCTTTTTTAGCAACGGCCCCAGACAGAATAAAATCAAAGGTAAATACATACTATTATTGCACGCCTTGCAAAACAAAATGTTCGGAACTATCCAGCGTGTCTCAGTCATAACACAGGTCAAGATCAACACAAGATCAAATTCAGGATTATTTTGCATTTTAATGCTACCGTTTCATTTTAGTTTTTCTTGGCACTCATTTTCTTGTAGAATATTGCCAGTTCAATAAGGAACATGTGAGTCATATGGGCTTTGCCCTTCTAGTTCCTAAGTATAAATCAGTTTAAAATGCAGTTCTCATGCATTCATACATAGACGTTAACATGTACAATAACTTTATCCCCCCCCCAAAAAAAAAAACTACAGTCTGATGGCATATAAGCAGACATACACACGGAAATATTATTGTGAAACTGAGTTTTGCTGATTGTTTGGTGTTTGTGTGAGGACACAATATACAATGTATGATGGGTGTTACAGATGGTGATGAGGATGGTGTTTGTGTGAGGACACACTATGCAATGTATGATGGGTGTTACAGATGGTGATGAGGATGGTGTTTGTGTGAGGACACACTATACAATGTATGATGGGTGTTACAGATGGTGATGAGGATGGTGTTTGTGTGAGGACACAATATACAATGTATGATGGGTGTTACAGATGGTGATGAGGATGGTGTTTGTGTGAGGACACAATATACAATGTATGATGGGTGTTACAGATGGTGATGAGGATGGTGTTTGTGTGAGGACACAATATACAATGTATGATGGGTGTTACAGATGGTGATGAGGATGGTGTTTGTGTGAGGACACAATATACAATGTATGATGGGTGTTACAGATGGTGATGAGGATGGTGTTTGTGTGAGGACACAATATACAATGTATGATGGGTGTTACAGATGGTGATGAGGATGGTGTTTGTGTGAGGACACAATATACAATGTATGATGGGTGTTACAGATGGTGATGAGGATGGTGTTTGTGTGAGGACACAATATACAATGTATGATGGGTGTTACAGATGGTGATGAGGATGGATGCCCTCATTGTTTTCCGCTCCATATTGAAACGACAGTCAGCCAGATTTAGGGACTATGCTGAGCTCACCATTCTCAAAATATGTGAGGCACACAAAGACCCTTCCAAACATGTGAGTTTTTTTTCTGTTTTATCTCTATTCCACACACTATGTCCTCTCTATCTAATAATAATAATAATAATAATAATAATAATAATGATATTTATATAGCGCTTTTTCCCAATGAACAATATTAGTTCAAAGCGCAGTACTCACGCTTCATTCTAAACATCCGGCTTCATACAAAATAAAATCAGACACTTGCTAACGAATAAGAGACGAGGGAGGGAGGGAGGAGGGGAGAGCTAATGATGGGTGATGGGGTGGGTGGTGGCGGTAGTCTGAATCAAAACAAAACGAAACAAATGGAAGAAGGATAACGATGATGATGGGAGGAAAGATCAGAAACATTTAAGGAAGAGATGAGTTTTCAAGTTAGATTTGAAAGTAGCTATGTTTGGAGAGCTGCGAAGAGAAAGTGGAAGAGAGTTCCAAATTGAATGGCCAAGCACTGAGAAAGATCGACAGCCAGCAGAGGAAAGTTTGTAGCAAGGTATGTGAAGCATGAGGGTGTGGGAGGAAAAACAAAGATTTCTAGAAGGCTTATATAATTGAATGTTCTGGGTGAGGTAAGAAGGGGCTAAGCCATGGACACACTTAAAACAGAAAAATAGAGATTTTGTAGATAATTCTATGAGACACTGGAAGCCAGTGGAGTGAATGTAGAAGGGGAGTGATATGATCAGGTTTTTTCTTTTTGAGAACCGAACATGCAGCCTAGTTCTGAACACGTTGGAGCAGATAAGCTGAACACGTTGGAGCAGATAAGTAGAAGAAGAAGGAAGTCCAGCCAGGAGAAAGTTACAGTAGTCAAAGAGTGACAAAACAGGTTGTGTTTGGTACCTGTGAGCATGTCTTCAGTTTTGTTTGCATTGAGTTGGAGCTTGTTGACTGTCATCCATTTAGAAATGTCTTCAAAGCATTCAGAAGTTTTGGTTAAAATGGATGGAAGGTTTTGAGGAGTGTGACTGGTTTTTTTCGCTGTGTATCTGCATAGAAATGGTGGAAAGTGTCATAGTTTTGGATGATGTGAGACAGAGATGTGTAAAGGGTGAAAAGAACAGGGCCTCTGTGGCTCTAGGTAGATCTAAAGGGACATAATATCAGTGACATTTAGTTACTTCCCCTTAAATGTTACCCTGATATATATATATATATACATAAGGGCCATTTGATTGGCAAAGACTTGATGAGCTTATCCATTGATACGTGTGATATTAATATTATTTCTTACAGCAATGCTACTGTTCCCAACAGGTTCAGAGAGCAGCAGAGGAGTGTGCGTTGGTGATCCCCACTGCCATCAACCCAGAACAAGCTCTTCCCATCCTCAACAATATCATCCAGACTGCCAAGTTTCCTGTGCACTGGGCTGCCATCAAAATGCAAGTGGAGGTACGTTAGGCAGGTTTTATTTGGTCACAATTGTAAACACACACAAGGAAGCCTATTCTCTCCAACACTCTTCAACATCTTCCTAGAGCGCATTACGTCATCAGTGATGCACAAGTTGCCCGGACCCCGGACATTGACCGCTTGTTTTTTAAAATGTCCCATTGTCATTCCCCAAGGCGGACACCTTGTCCGATTAAAACGATGGCGAGTCGGAAACGTGTCCGATAGTTTTCGCGTATTTTGCGGAGAGGGCAAAACGTTTATGCGGCGCTAGATGGAAAACCAAACAAGCCCCCCGGACCGTCGTATGCATGCTAAAACGTATACATGCCTTATCTCCCTTGTCATCGCCTGCGTGGGAGTGCTATTTTTATCCCGAATCACAAAGCAACAAGGCCAACCAGCATCCTTGAAACATATACAGCTTTGTTTTAGTCAATCGGTGCTCGCATCAAAATTATTGGAAATGCCTGCGAAAAAAAGACTGAAGGCAGATCAAAACCAAATCTCAATAACCGTCTTATTTGCGGATAATTCAGTTCGCAGCACATTAAAAGAAGCAGAGCCTACACGATCTGTGGAGGATTCTTCCGATGCCGATGGTCGCGAGGCCGAGAAACCATCAACTTTGAGTCAGCCTACTAGTACTCGTGTTGATCGCGTTTTTCAGAAGACGTGGCAATCACAGTATTCATGGGTAACATGTGACAATGAAAAAAAGGCCATGTTCTGATCGGTATTTAAAAGTTCTGGTGTGGTGAAAAACTCGTTTCCTCGTGGCAGCGTTAACTTTTTTTAAAAGTGCATTGGAAGATCATTTGACTACAGCTAGTCACAAACTAACAATCCAAGTGCCCCAAGAGCAACAAAATGAAGAGGCTTGTGAGGATCTAATGTTATGTTGACAAATTAGGAGGAGGCAATGATAACCACAGGGCGAGCTGTAAACTGGCTAATGAAATAAAATCTGCCTCTCGCGAAATTTGGCTCTGTTAAGCAGCTTTGAAAGACAGTAACGCAGAAAATATTCAATCTCTGGATGTCTCAGAGGGGGTACACTAAAAATGCTTTAAAAGAGTATCTTCACCAGATTATAAAGAAGTGTGCAAGCAAGAGAAAACGCTACATTTTCAAGAATTGAACTTTCACTGTTGCGAAGTGCCTCTTTACTGTTCAGTATTACCAAATAAACAACAAGACTTTTTGGCAACAATGCCAGTGTCCTGTTACTTTTTTGTGTTCAGGACATCATGTCCTATTTGTTTTTTTGTGTTAAGGACATCATGTCCTATTAGGGTCCTAAAACATGTGCATCACTGCGTCATATTCCCTTTTAGATCACAAAGGCACAGTCAGCATAGGGGGCAGAGCAATCTCCAAACTTCGATTTCATTGATGACTTGGCTGGAGAGGAACAAGAACTTGAACACCACCTCCAGAGCCTATGGAATGGAAACAAGTGCAGAGAAGACCAAAATGATGACCAACAACATCAATGGCATCAACACGGACATCAAAGTCCAAGGCCAATCCCTCAACACAGAGCATAGCTTCAAATATTTAGGAGTCATTGCATAAGACAATGGGTCCTGACAGGAAGTCCTCTCAAGGATCGCACAAACAACTGCTGCCCTGGCAAGGTTGAGGCCCATTTGGAAAGACAAGACTATCAGTCTACATTCCAAGGTAAGGCTGATACGCTCCCTTGTCATCTCCATCTTCCTTTACACTTGCGAAACATGGACCCTCACAGCAGATCTACGAGGAAGAATACAAATCATGGAGATGAAGTGCTACAGAAGACTTCTGGGCATTTCCTATACAGACCTGCCTACCGTTACGATTTAGGCGTATTTTGTTACGATTTTCAGCCCTTACTACGATTTTTACGATTTCCCTAATTTTACTACGCTTTTCCGAACGCAAAAACTACACATTGTACGAAAACTTCCTTATAAGGAGATGCTAGACTCTGAACTGAAAATGAAGGCTTGTGATTAGTCGAGAACGGTCACGTGACCTGTTCGGGTCTAAGGTACGGTAACTTCCGTTTGAACTACAACCGGGCTTGTGATTAGTCGAGAACGGTCACGTGACCTGTTCGGGTCTAAGCTACGGTAACTTCCGTTTGAACTACGACCAGGCGATTTGTGTTGTTTACAATCGATTTGCGCTTCATAAATGGAAAATCAAGACATGAATGGAGCAAATAATAAGCCTCAGTCATCTGCACCATGCGAAAGAGTGTTTTCAACAGTAAGAAAGAATGCCACACCCCAGAGAGCTTCAATGGGGCAGGATACTGTGGAGGCACTCCTTGTGCTGAAGTCAAGACCTCAGGGCACTTACTGGACAAGCATCAATATAGTGATCACCAACTGAGCAGCATTAAGAGTGCTTACTACAATTCTTTGAAGAAGTAAAAAATATAAAAACTTTTTTTTTTTTAATTACTATTTACTTTTGCATCTGAATGATGCTTTTCTAACTCATATACATGAAAGTCATAATAATGAATTCAGACAGTTTATCTACTTTTTTTTAGTTCATTGTTGTGCTTAAGTCCACACCTCCTTATGAAAACTTTTTTCTTTTTTATTTTCTTTTACCACTGAATTATGCTTTTTTTTTAAATTTTAGTGTACTATGTACATTAAAGTAATAATAATAATAATAATAATAATAATAATAATAAAAATAATAATAATAATAATAAATTCAGACAGTTTATCTACTTTTTTTGTGTGGTAAATTCATTGTTTGCTTTCTATTTCTTGTCTTGCTGCCTGTAATTTACAATTAATTGCAAATGTTGCAAGATTGTTGGTATTATTTGGTGTAGAAATATAATGAATTTAAAGACCGATAGATCGATCGCGGTGTGAATACGCTTTTTACAATTTTCTCTCAAAATGTTACGCTTTTTGTCCCAAGTCGTTACTCCTAAAAATGTGGGGGGTAGGCAGGTCTGCCTATACCCAGCACATCACCAACGACGAAGTCCGACAGATATTGGACAACCCGATGACCTGCTCAAAGTGGTGAAGAAACGGAAACTCCGATGGTATGGCCACGTCACCAGATCATCAGTCCTTGCAAAGACCATCCTGCAAGGCACAGTGCAAGGAGGTAGAAGAAGAGGGAGACCGAAAAAGAGGTGGGAGGACAACATTTGAGAATGGACTGACTTGACGCTGAGCAAAGCTATCCGGTTTGCTGAGGACAGAGAAAGATGGAGTACGCTGGTTAAACGATCATCTGTGGTGCCCCAACGACCATCGATAGGATAGGAATTGTAAACACAGTGCAGTACGATGCAACACGACAATAGGCCATACAAAATGATGGATAGTATCACCCACTAAGGCTGCCCTCCAAACACACCTTAAATTCTGCACAATATAATCACAACGAGATTACCGAGTCCTCAAAAGTGCTTGGCCTGAAGGTGGATGATAATGATAATAATAATAACGGATTTTTATATAGCGGGTACTCCAGCCTATGACCAGACTCACTACGCTTTACATAGTCATTACATATAAATACATGCACTCGATAAAACATAACTTTTGCTACAATACACCAAAGACGGAACAGTAAAGGTACAGACTATTTACAACTATGTACATAAATTACAAAAAAAAGACCGAAATAGACTATTTACAACTGTGTGCATAAATGACAAAAAAGACAGAAATAGAATAGCAAAAACCTATTCACAACTATTTATATGCCCGGTTAGGCCCAGGAAGAAAAACAGTATCAATATTTATAGCCGTGTATACACTTAAGGATCAGACAGAGACAAAAGAGGAGAGAATGGCAGCGGGATACAAATCAATCTGAATAATGCAGTTTGAAGAGGTGGGTTTTGAGGGCCTTTTTGAATGCTTGTGTTGATTGTATGTTGCGGATATGGGAGGGAAAGGAATTCCACTGCCACTAATGGTCATAAGGTGACTATATTTGACACTGCCATTGTGTATACTGTTTGGTTTATTTCTAGGTGGTACAAAGAAGTAATTTTTGGTTTGTGTCCAGGTTGTCCGACTGTCATTGTGTGTAGTGATGTTTGGTTTGTGTTAAGGTTGTCCGACTGTCATTGTGTGTAGTGATGTTTGGTTTGTAGTCAGATTGTCATTGTATGTAGTGATGTTTGGTTTGTGGTCAAACCGTCATTGTGTGTAGTGTTTGGTTTGTAGTCAGACTGTCATTGTGCATAGTGATGTTTGGTTGGTTTGTAGTCAGACTGTCATTGTGTGTAGTGATGTTTGGTTTGGTTCCAGGTGGTCAGAGTGTCATTGTGTGTAGTGATGTTTGGTTTGTGTCCAGGTGGTCACTGTCATTGTGTGTAGCAATGTTGGGTTTGTGTCCAGGTGGTCACTCATTGTGTGTAGTGATGTTTGGTTTGTGTCCAGGTGGTCAGACTGTCATTATGTGTAGTAATGTTGTGTTTGTGTCCAAGTGGTCAGACTGTCATTATGTGTAGTAATGTTGGGTTTGTGTCCAAGTGGTCAGACTGTCATTATGTTTAGTAATGTTGGGTTTGTGTCCACGTGGTTAGACTGTCATTGTGTGTAGTATTGTTGGGTTTGTGTCCTGGTGGTCAGACTATCATTGTGTGTAGTAATGTTGGGTTTGTGTCCTGGTGGTCAAACTGTCATTGTAGTAATGTTTGGTTTGTGTCCTGGTGGTGAGACTGTCATTGTGTGTAGTGATGTGTATCCAGGTTGTCAGACTGTCATTGTAGTAATGTTTGGTTTGTGTCCAGGTGGTCAAACTGGTTCCCAAAGAGTTTTTGCAACGCCAGCTGCCCAGCACAGTGCCCGGTCTGCTGATGGGTTACGATGACAGCGACAGCCGTGTAAGAAAAGCTGCGGTCTTCTGCCTGGTCAACATCTACCTGCAAGTCGGTGAAGCTGTGCGACCTTTCCTCTCTGACCTCAACAGTAGCAAGGTGAACATAAGGCAACTTTTGTTCTTCCTGTCTATGTTATGTGAACATTTAACCTACACGATGCATATGTGGCCATGGTTTTCCCGGATAAAATATTTATGCCAGTTATAGAGGAGATAACAAAAAAAGACTTATTATTGAAAACACTAGTAGGAACCAGTGTTTGATTCACACTATGCATGTCAGTCAATGTCCTCACCCCAAAAACTTTGTTGCAAATCTGTGCAAGATGAGGCCTTAATAGTTCAAAAATGATATTTAAAAAATGTTTTCTGTCTGTCCATCTGTCTATCCGCCGTCTGTCTGTGCAAGTTGCAGGTATTATTATTTCAGAACCTATTTGAACTATCACTTTCAAACTTGGTTGGATAGTGTATATCCATACCTGAAAATTGATCAGTGAATTAATAACTTCATTTAAAGATCAAGGTCATAGGGTCAACAAATGTAAGTCAGAAATTTACAATTTTTCACATTTTAATTTTTTTTCCAGTTATTAATTTTGAATTTTGATTTTTTTTTTTTTGATGAATGAATTTTGATTATTTGATTCATAGATATGAATGAGACATGCATACTATACAAATTGAGTCAAGTTTGCTTCAAGGCTAAGGTCACTGGAACTGTCCAAAGTCAGTTCGTATAGGTACTTTGAACATGAAGTGACCTCGACACTAAACTATGAGAGATATAAAGTCCAAACTTGTTGTATTTAGAGATAATAGCTTGATCTTTCATATTTGTTCCATTTTTTGCGTTGATCTTTAAGATCAAGGTCATTTCAGGCCTTGCAAAAACATTTTTTTAAATTGGTCATTGTACAGTGGAATGGTTCTATATTTAACGTAATAACGTTGGATCATTTGATCATGAATGAGCATCACAGATCATGTGAAGATCTTGGTCATCCCAAAGTCAAGCTCACTGAAGGTTAAGGTTATTCCAAGGTCACTTTTTTGTGTTGCATAAAACTTTGGCTGTAATTTTTTTGAAAGGTCATCTCAAGGCCAAGAGCTTTGAAAGATCAAAGTCATATTACTTTGCCTATTAATGCCACTGTTTCATTTCTTCTTTTTTTTCGGGGTATTCGTTTTCGTGTTAAATATGGCAAATTCCATAAGGAATATGTGAGTCATATGGGCTTTTCCTTTTTGGTTGTAATTGAAACCAGGTTTTGTTCACAAGTCATACAGTTGACCAGGTAACTGCATTATTTTGTTCAAGTGAGGCTGAGGCTCTCAATGTCCTCCTTTTACTCCAGGACTTGACCTGTTTACACTGTAGTCTGTTTACAGTGTGGCCTGTTTTGTAGCCTATTTACAATGTAGCCTGTTTTTTCAGTGTAACCTGTTTACAGTGTAGCCTGTTAACAGTGTAGACTGTTTTGTAGCCTATTTACAGTGTAGCCTGTTCATAGTGTGGTTTGTTTTATAGCCTAGTTATAGTATAGCCTGTTTACAATGTAGCCTTTTACAGGGGAGCCTATTTACAGCATGTGTGTTGGGATGTGGAAGATGGGGTTTGACTGTTATCTTGCGAAGTGTAGGAATTATGATAGTGCTTGATGACCTGTCTCCTAAAGTGTAGGACATGTGATAGCTTTTGATGACCTGATGTGTTGTTTATTTGTGCAGACCAAGTTGCTGAACCTGTACATCAAGAGAACGCAGGAGGGTTCACGTAGCGGCGGTATCATGTCACCTACCATGTCCGACACATGACCTGTCCACACCTCACTACACTGACAGTGGTCTCCACATTGTGTACACGTTGCTTGGCGAAATGCTACACACGTAAAACTCAAACTTTACTGTCAGTGTACTACCATGCTTGTTCTTTTCACGGTAAAATACAGCTCCGCATTCATCCAGTAAAACCTTTTTAATTTTGTTGGTGAAATAACAACATACAATCTAAGGTCTAGTGCTTGTACTTCAAATACAGCAGTGTCTCCCACAACAATAGCTGAAGACTTTGGCACTTTATTTGCGTGCGCATTTACTTCCAATATTGACAGACATCATTTTTTTCTGTACAACTGTTTCTACACACGTTTGTTTGTAAGCTCCCAAAACAAATCTCCCAAATACAGCAACATCATTTCTTCCTCTTCTTATTGATCAGTCCTACACAGAATTATTTTTTCTCTTCTTATCGTTTGTGTTGTACGCGCACAGAACTTCCACCACTCCACATCTTTTTACTCAAATTGTAGCTCCACTTGTTCCCTATTGCAGAGACATATTTCATACTGAAGACATTGACAGTGACACTGTTATGTCATCATTATTATTATAGCCACTGCACCCAGTACATATTGCACAGTTCAGTTTTCTGCTCTGCAAGTTTTGTACACTTTTTCTGTAAACAGGCACTAAGGTACGGACATACAAGTAGACAGCTTTGTAGCTTTGTGTGTGGTAAACAGAAACTAAAGAAACAACGCTAGGAAACTACAGCCTGAAGGGAAGTGATCTTTTGGGAGTGTAGTAATAATAATAATTGTGTATGTACGCAATGTTGCCAAATGTTGCTTGTGAGCTGTACATTGTCAGCTGAAGTTGAAAGTGTAAGCTGAATGCAGACATGAAAAACAGCTTAACATGTGACAAAACAAACTTGGGAAAGTGTGAAACCATTTGAAGAAATGTAGAATAATTTGACTTTTTAGTTTAGTGACTGAACTGACTTGGTGTGGACTTGGTGATGGACTGGAAGTAGCGGACTCAAATGACCTGTGGCGTACTGAATCGACGTGCGTGTATGAATGGACATTACTTGAATACTGCAACTTGATATTTCTGCGTGCATGATAGGACTACAATTAAACAAATAAAAATTTTAATTAAACAATAAAGGAAAAGGACAAAAGTGCAGAATTTTGTTTACAGTTAAAGAAACATTTGTGTTGAATTAATGAAAACATTGTGAGTTGGAATAAAAGCGTAAAATAAAGTGTCTTTGTGCTGGACTTGGCAGTGGTGGACAGCAAAGTGTGGTATGTGGAAAAAACAGTTAGTAAAGCACAGACCACTTTGTGGAACAGAAACAATGTGCGTTGAATGATATTATTTGTGATTGTAATATAGTTGTGCTTGATAGAAAAAATAAATACATCAATAAAAGAGGCAAGAAAGAAAAAAAACACAAAACTTTAAACTGGCATGAAAAAGGAAAAAAAGCATACTTCAAATTGGCATGAAAAATTGAAGAAAAAACAACAACACTGGTTTATGCTTGTAAATCGGTTACCCTGTAGTTGAGATTGATGATGAAGAGTGTGTGTGAGGATTTTAATTTGATTTTCACTATCTACCCAGGCCCTATTATTATATGTGCCAATAACTCCAAGCATTTATTTAATGACAGAGTGATGTGTATGGTACATTTTGTGTAATGTGTTCTTTTGTTTTTAGTAACACAGACTAAAACTATTTGAAAACCAAATCATTGTATTGACTGGTGTTAAGATGTCAGTTTAGTTTCTTCGTCAGAAAGTTGTATGTTAATTTCTGGATGGCTGAGTTTTCCACTTGAAGAGAGTAAATACAGCAAAGTGCACTAGACTGAAGTTCGACCTGGACAAACTGCAAGACCATATTTTAGGCCACAATTGGAGGGAAATTTGCACCACTGCTCATTTTGGGGGCTGGTGAAGTAGATGTCAACACCATGACACCTTCAACTCAGCTGTGACAGATGCCACCACTGAGATCCTTGGCAAGCACCGACCAAAGAAGAAGCCGTGGATCACACCTGAACTTTTGGATCTGTGTGATAAACAAAGAGAGATAAAAAAGAAAAAGAACACATCACAGGGAGCTGATGTCTGCCGAAAAATCAACAATGACATCCGAAAAGGCATGCGCACAGCAAAGGAGAACTGGATAGAAGATCAATGCCAGGAAATAGAGAACAGTTTGAACAAGAACAACAGCAAGAAGGCCTACCAGACTGTGAAGCGGCTGACAAGTGTCAAACAGCCCAAAGTCTTCACGATCCAAAGCAAGTCTGGCATATGCCTTACAGAAGAACAAGAAGTCTTGGACAGATGGACAGAGTACTGCTCTGACCTTTACAACCATACGCCAAATGGAGACCCATCAGTTCTAGCATGTCCCGAGAACAGAGAAGAAGAAGAAATCCTCCCAATTCTCCGGGAAGAAGTTGAGGCAGCAGTGCAATCGCTAAAGAAAGGGAAGTCAGCGGGAGTGGACAACTTACCCACGGAACTGCTACAAGCAGGAGGAGAAGCGATGATTGATGCCCTCACCATTATCTGTAACAAGATCTGGCAGAGTGGGGAGTGGCCTATACCATGGACCTAGTCGCTTGTCATCACTCTTCCCAAAAAAGGTAACCTTCAGGAGTGTGAAAATTACCGCACCATCAGCCTCATCAGCCATCCCAGCAAGGTCCTCCTGAAAATAATACTCAACAGGTTGAAACCCCAAGCTGAACAAATCATATCTGAAGAACAAGCAGGATTCAGGGCAGGGCGAAGTACCACTGAACAGATTTTCAACCTCAGAATAATCTGTGAGAAATACCTACAGCACCAACAACATCTATATCATGTGTTCATAGACTTCAAGAAGGCGTTTGACCGAGTCTGGCATGCAGCTCTATGGGCAAGAATGAAAGTGTACAACATCAGCCCTAAAATTATTGAAGTCATCAAAAGCCTGTATGACAAGGCTACCAGTGCAGTCCTCCACAACAGCGCCATCGGGAACTGGTTCAGAACAACAATCGGTGTGCGTCAAGGATGCCTACTCTCTCCAACACTCTTCAACATCTTCCTAGAGCGCATCATGTCAGATGCTCTTGCAGATAATGAAGGCACAGTCAGCATAGGGGGTAAAGCAATCTCCAATCTTCGTTTTGCGGATGACATTGATGGATTGGCTGGAGAGGAACAAGAACTTGAACAGCTGGTACAGAGGCTTGACACCACCTCCAGAGCTTATGGAATGGAAATAAATGCAGAGAAGACCAAAATGATGACCAACAACACCAATGGCATCAACAAGAACATTAAAGTCCAAGGTCGATCCCTCAACACAGTGCATTGCTTCAAATATTTAGGAGCCATTGTATCAGACAATGGGTCCTGACAGGAAGTCCTCTCCAGGATCGCACAAACAACTGCTGCCCTGACAAGGTTGAAGCCCATTTGGAAAGACAGGACCATCAGTCTACATTCCAAAGTAAGACTGCTGCGCTCCCTTGTCATCTCCATCTTCCTATATGCTTGCGAAGAATGGACCCTCACAGCAGATCTCCAACGAAGAATACAAAGCATGGAGATAAGGTGCTACAGAAGACTTCTGGGCATTTCCTATACCCAACACATCACCAACGACGAAGTCCGACAGACCATCACACAAGCCATTGGACAACACGATGACCTGCTCACAGTGGTGAAGAAACGGAAATTCCGATGGTATGGCCACGTCACCAGATCATCAGTCCTTGCAAAGACTATTCTGCAAGGCACAGTGCAAGGAGGTAGAAGAAGAGGGAGACCGAAAAAGAGGTGGGAGGACAACATTCGAGAATGGACTGGTTTGACACTGAGCGAAGCCATCAGGGCTGCTGAGGACAGAGAAAGATGGAGTATGCTGGTTAAACGATCATCTGTGGTGCCCCTACGACTTCTGGGTTACAGGACAGGATAGGATAGGAAAGAAATATGTCAATCTTGGTTTTAGTATTTGTGAGGTAAGTTAGTTAATTTGCAAACTCTAAAAGCAAACTGTTTTATTATATATTTTTATCAACGTACTGCTCAACAAAGCAATCAATCCATTATTTTATTGATCAGATTAACTTACATGTAAGTTATACTGACAACAAAGTAAGCAGGTGAGTTTAAAGTTTGTTGTGTGTGAATTACTTCAATAGAAATGGCTTTTTAATTAATAATACAATGATGGTAAGTTAATGGTTCTATGTATTACCAGATGCTGATGGTGGTGATGTTAAATATAAACTTGGTACAGCATGAAACGCGTGTTGTTAACTTTGGATAAATCATAATGTTTATCTTGTGACTTTTCTTCGCTTCATTGCACATTTCATTTCTGTTGGGACTGTCGGTCTGCATTTTCTATTTGTCTGCAGGCAACATTTTTTAACAAATCTAACTCTTAAGCCACAGATAAAAAAGACTTTAAAAAAAATTCTTTCAGGGTTTGTTATTTTGTCTTTTCTGTTTCCTTCATCCATATTATTATTAATATTTCTTTCTGAATTTCTATTTTCTACATCTGTAATATTCATTAGGTATATATGTCTGATAAGTCATAATGTAACCTATGTTTTATGTCTGTCCATGTTTCAAATGGTGATATTAATCCATGTGCCTGCAACAACTTCTGTCCTGAATGTGATATATTAATATTTGTCACTAGTCCTGGTTGTCTGCTTAAAGTTGAACCAAAATCAGTTTAGTTGCTTAAAGTTGAGCCAAATTAGGTTTGTTGCTTAAAGTTGAAACAAAATCAGTTTAGTTGCTTAAAGTTGAACTACAGTGATTTTTGTTTGTTCACAATTTTTGATTATTTTAACAGAATAGGATTTGAAAATAATCGGACTACACTTTCACACAAACACTTAGCTCTTATCAGACACACATCCGCACCATCTCGGCCATTAGTCTGCAGATATACCCCATTACACTTCATCTTCCTCTTCCAATTGTAATGATAACAAATGTTTACCATTTATATGTGTGAGGCTGTGAAGGAAATTGTTGACCAGTGAATGGTGATGAAATGTCTCCTTACACAGAACAACTCTAGCTCGACGACCTGGCCATCTTCCAAACCCCATCTGTATGAGATTTTCACCTAGTATTGCATGGTGATTTGTTTGGGCCCGACTTTGGCACTTTACAATGGTCACCCAACACCTTTTCTTCAAACTTTTCTCAACACTTTTTTTATTCACCTACTGGAGAAATAATTGAGATGAAAATTGCCCTGCAAAATATGAATCATATTCTTCCAAGTAACGCATCTATGTGTGTTGTACGTAATGCAAGAACTTTTTATTTTGTAATAACAGAAAGGTTGATTTTGGTGGAATTTTGTTTCTTGGCAAAAGCATTGATTTGAAAAAGAGATTATAAAAGAAAGCAAAAAATACTTATTTATATGTCATTAGTAGTACAAGAACTTTGTTTTCAATCACAATCTGAATGTGTAAAATTGTTGATGACATTTCTTGGCAAGAACGCTTGATAATATATTTATTGGCTTTAATTAACTTATGCTAATTTTTTTTTATCATGTCTTTGGCAAAAAACATGGACTGGCACTGAATGAAATGTTTGTGCTCTCATTCCTAAATTCCACAGAGCTTTTGCTGTGTGTGTGTTGTGTCCTTTGTATCCAAACTGCTGTACATAGTGGTTGAGCTTTGGTACTCATAACACACACTGTTCAGTTTTGCTGAACTGACCACTGCCTTTGTAACTTGTGATGCTTGATGCTCCTTCACCGTTTCCCTGTCCCCAATTCAACAAACCTTTTGTTAATTTTCATGATGCACTGCAGGAGATAAAGTTTGTTATAGATTATTGATAGCAAATATTTCATTTCGTCCTGGATTTTCAAATTGTACATGAAATTGATAGTAATGGAACTAAGTAGATAGCAAGACTTAGCAATGGGACTGAGGCAATGGCAGGACTTTGTGGACAAGACATTTGCTTTGAGATAGACTGGTAAGAAAGTAGTTGTTCACAGAGATAGACTGGTTAGAAAGTAGTTGTTCACAGAGATAGACTGGTAAGAAAGTAGTTGTCCACAGAGATAGACTGGTTAGAAAGTAGTTGTTCACAGAGATAGACTGGTTAGAAAGTAGTTGTCCACAGAGATAGACTGGTTAGAAAGTAGTTGTCCACAGAGATAGACTGGTTAGAAAGTAGTTGTCCACAGAGATAGACTGGTTAGAAAGTAGTTGTCCACAGAGATAGACTGGTTAGAAAGTAGTTGTCCACAGAGATAGACTGGTAAGAAAGTAGTTGTTCACAGAGATAGACTGGTTAGAAAGTAGTTGTTCACAGAGATAGACTGGTAAGAAAGTAGTTGTCCACAGAGATAGACTGGTTAGAAAGTAGTTGTCCACAGAGATAGACTGGTTAGAAAGTAGTTGTCCACAGAGATAGACTGGTAAGAAAGTAGTTGTCCACAGAGATAGACTGGTTAGAAAGTAGTTGTTCACAGAGATAGACTGGTAAGAAAGTAGTTGTCCACAGAAATAGACTGGTTAGAAAGTAGTTGTCTACAGAGATAGACTGGTAAGAAAGTAGTTGTCCACAGAGATAGACTGGTTAGAAAGTAGTTGTTCACAGAGATAGACTGGTTAGAAAGTAGTTGTCACAGAGATAGACTGGTTAGAAAGTAGTTGTCCACCTAGCTTTTCACTGCAACTGACAGGATGGTCTCCCATGCAAATGTGGCTCAATATCTCACAGCTACTTTACAGTACCACTTTGACAGGCCACATGACAGTGATTGCAAATGTAGTGACAAGTGTTTTTTGGCAAGGTAACAAATCGTGTTCAACAGCCCTAATCAATTGACACGTTTTACTTGAAATGTGGTGTGTGTATTTTATAATGGCAGATGAACATGCAAGAAAGAGGATAAATGTGCACAAAATGTTAGCTGGCTTTATGATGTGGATATAGAACTGCGGTGCACAAATTGTAGCTCAGACAAGGCATTGGGATGACAAACGCTACTATGTGTGCACAAACTACAAATAGTACTAGAAAAATGTACTGTAGTCATTCATTTCAACTACTTTATCCAAAAGGGCATGGGGAAAACAGATGTACAACATACTGTCTGTTTATAGCGACTCACATATTTGTATCTTTTATGGATTGATCTGTTATTATTATTATTATTATTATTATTATTATTATTATTGTTATTATTATTATTGTTATTATTGTTATTCTGTACTTGACATTATAAGCTTACGCTGGTTGGAATGACAACACTACCTTACTGTGGCCATGTCACCAAATAAATGCTCACTTTTATCACTTGACACATTCTCTGTATCATGACTGCCTGTACTCGTAGACAACAGAACAATATTGGTTTCATTTTAGTCTGCATGTATTTGTATATTTGGCATGAATTTGGACAAAATGTCTGGACTCATTTTGCTACTTTAGACAGATTGTTGCTACATTGTCATTGTGCATTTGTTGTGGCTTGGAAAGACTTACTGAGATTGGTGCATAACATTTGGACCTCTTTTTATGCATTTATTGCTGGCTGCCTCCCATAAACTGAGTGATCAATAACATGTATATAAATAGTTTAGCAAAAGGTCTCATCTAATCATTTTGTAAAGCTAAAAAAACAACTGATTTTGTGGAAGGCGGTCTTGTTTTTAGTTTAAAGAATGAAATTACGTGTGAATTGGGGATGTTTTTTTTTTTTTAATATCGTTATTAGGTTGGAAATGATGCGTTTATTGTTATGTGTGGCATGAATATGACTGGCCCTATTTATGTGTACTTGTGTTCATATTTGTACAGAAAGTGGAATTTCATTGGATTAAAAGTCAAGTTGTAAAACTTTACAGACGTTTGAGATTGGTTTCCATCAAAGATTGAATGCGTGAATGAATTTTCATTGACCATTCAGTAGTGAGAAGAAAAAAAAAAGTACATTGTATTGGCAAATGTGTATGGATGTCATGATGGTTGTTATGATGACCCCCAGTGGGGGTGCCGGGGGTTTCCGTATAAATAGTATTCCCACTTTCTGGAAATTTAGTGCTTTGAATTCCCACTGTTGCTGTCTTTCTCCTTTGTTCTTTCTCATTCCTACTCTGTTCTATCAATCTACTATACTATCTTCTTCTTCGCTAGACCAGTCACCTACCTTTTTTCTTGAAAACTCTTCCGGGACAATACCCCTCATTTGTGTATGAGGTCTGTTGGATCAGCTTGGGAATATTGGTCGCTTTCTGTCACATGTTCACTGGGGCTTCCTATGATGTTATTATTTAGTAATGTAGGCATTTTATATACATGTATATGTTTTGTTGATATTGTATAATGATGTTTATATTCATTTTGTTTTTGTAAACGGGGATTCGATAAATTAGAGTATAGCCTCAGCATCCCCTGCGTATGATGTCTTTATTGTAAAAAGACCGGCTGGTAGATTGCTTTCAGCGTTACCACTCGGGTTGTTTCGGCAGATCTTTTATGCGGATCAGGGGCGAGTCCTCTTTCACTTCTCTGGTCCTGATTTGGCTTGGAAGAGTCCGCTGGACCTAAAGCAATAACCATGTAATGTAATGTAATGTTACGAAGAACTGATGTCCCAGTTGACAAAATAGAATAACAATCAATATAGAAGCATTACATTTGAATTTTAATGCTCCATATTCATTGAAGTCTAAAACACAAGTCTGACCGAGTTTGGCATGCAGCTC
This sequence comes from Oncomelania hupensis, assembly GCA_036898135.1. Taxonomy (NCBI): domain Eukaryota; kingdom Metazoa; phylum Mollusca; class Gastropoda; order Littorinimorpha; family Pomatiopsidae; genus Oncomelania; species Oncomelania hupensis. The sequence continues at coordinate 3,859,954 of CM072525.1, read as the reverse complement.
TGTACTGTGGGCAACCATGAGAGTGTACAACATCAGCCCTAACATTAAAGTCATCAAAAGCCTGTATGACAAGGCTACCAGTGCAGTCCTCCACAACAGCGCCATCGGAAACTGGTTCAGAACAACAATCGGTGTGCGTCAGGGAAGCCTACTCTCTCCAACACTCTTCACACTATTATATATTACTGGTGTTTATCGTTGGGAGGGGTGGGAGAGAGAGACAGAGAGGAGTATACACAGACAGTTTTCAGTATTTAATTTAACATCTTTTGATACTTTTATGATAATAGACGATCATAGAGAAAAGAGGCTTATGGACACAATGATATTCAGACTGAGGCAGCCTTTACACTACGGTGACTTTCGTTGCGCTGTAATTGACATTGATTGTAGCACATTAATTTAACAGTCTTTCCACGGGTTGAGAGAGAGAGGACAGCAATGATTGATGACTTTGCCAGACTACAGAAGATTTATTTCTGATAAGGGTCAAAACGACTGATGGGAATGAGAAATTGCTGAATAGATCAGATCAGGATCAGTGCATTTTCCTATGTGCTGTTGGGGCGGGGGGGGATTGGTGGGGAGGAGAGAGAGAGAGAAGAACAGAATTTTTGACTTGCATGCATAGCAATGTGAGTCTATCATGCACTCACCCAAGAAAAAAAAATCCAGATTTTTGAAAATCTGTGCGAAAGTCCTAAATACTTAGTCCAAAAATGATATCGAAAAAAAAATGGCCGTCTGTCAGTACAAAAACTTTAAAGTGGTTAAGTACTCAGAACCTATTTCAACTATCACAGCCAAACTTGGTAAGATGGGGTATCTCCATGAAACCTCATAAATGATCTGTGATTGAATGGCTTCGCTTCAAGGTCACAGGGTCATCAAAATTTTCACAAAATTTCACTGTTTTTTTCTTCTAAGTTATTAATATTGAGCTTATGATTCTTTGAGGCATGATAGATATCAATGAGACACACATACTTTGCAAATTTGGTCAACCTCACTCCAAGGTCAAGGTCCCTGGAGCTGTCCAAAGTAGGTTTGTATAGGTACTTTGAAGTGACCTTGAACCAAAACTGTGAGAGATACAAAGTCCAAGGTTGTTGTATTTAGAGATGTTAGATTCCGTTATTTGCGTTGATCTTGAAGATCAAGGTCATTTTAGGCCTCGCAAAAACAAATAAAAAATAGATCATCATACAGTGGAATGACTATTTAACCCACAGTATGCAACATTGGTTATTTGATCAGACATGCATGAGAGATCACGTGAAAGTCAAGGTCACCCCTAGGTCAAGGTCACTGAAGGGCAAGGTCGTCCAAAGGTAGCCGTTTTTATTTTTGGCATAATACAACTTTTGCTGTAGCTTACATAAGTGTATTTGGAGCCGGAGGTCAATATCATCTCAAGATCAAGAGCATAGAAAGATCAAAGTCGGTATCACTTTGCATTTTAATGCCACCATTTCTTTTCTTTTTTTTTCTTCTGGGCACGCATTTTCATATTAAATATTGCGAGTTCCATAAGTAGCATGTGAGTCCTGTGGGCTTCGCCCGTCTATTTTTAATTGGGAGGAGGGTGAGGTGGGGTGGAAATAGTGTATTTACCTTTAGCCCAAGGGAAACAGTAGACAAGGGAGATAACCTGTAGGAATTTGCCCCGATCTTAGCGTTGTTAGTATTGGGTTGCTTGTATATGTTGGCACACTGTTGATTCCTCCACAGATTGAACTTCCACGCCCTCCGAGCCAACTCTCTTTTTATAACCATTCCCCCCCCCCCCTCTTCTTCCTCCCACTCCCCCTTCGTTCGCTGAGGGGAAAACCAACACCTGTTGGGCTGATGGCAGCTTTGTGCAGTTGAGATGTAGTTTGGGAGAAGGGTATTATAATTGTTTATGTGTGCAGGATTATGGTGGGTCATATATCTCGATTTAGTACAGTTATTTATTTTATTATTTTCCTGTATGTGCTGCAGCAGCATATTTCCTACAGATGAGGTGCATCGTATGTTGTAACAGAACATTTCATTTTAGACGGGAAGCAAAATCCAAAACGTTAATATGTATATATGTAAACAATCAGCTTGATTTATAGAAGACAAACCATGCCGTATCTCTCAGAGGACCTTGCATTTAGAAAATGGAGAGTATAAACCAAGGTCTGTTCTGTGCACACACGCATTCGGACCAGACTTGACAGACTCTGACGCTCGTGTTGTAGACCGATGAGTACGCCCATCAAGCACGACGTCCCTTCTCCCGCAGCCCTGGCCGCCCAGGATTGCGCCAAGTGGCAGCAAGTGTGCGCCTTGGGCGCCTTGAGAGTTAAAGATCCAATATCGGCCAGCGTCTTTAGGAGTTCTTGAGCTGGAAAAGCGTTATGTAAGAAATGTTTTTCTTTCCTGTCATTTTCATGGATAAGGGTAGGTATGCCAATGGCAAATTGAATACCGGTGTCACATCCTCCAAGTTCCGGGTCTCCTAGTTTATCTGGGCGCCTTTGCGCATGCGCCAGTTTATGTCGGGCCGGCTTTTTCACGATGTTCTTAGGCGTCGTAACCCTAACCCTAACCCAAACCCTAACCCTAAACCCTAACTCTAACCCAAATCCTAACCCTAACCCTAATCCTTACGAAGACTACGATAGCACTGTGCGCATGCGCCGAATTTTGTAACGCGTCGACCAATCAGAATGCTCCCAGTCGCTCCCAGCCCAGCTAAGATACTAGGAACTGTGAGGATGTCACACCGGTGTGACATCGTCACAGTTCCTAGTATCTTAGCTGGGCTGGGGGCGAATGGGAGCATTCTGATTGGTCGACGCGTTACAAAATTCGACGCATGCGCACAGTGCTATCATAGTCTTCGTAAGGGTTAGGGTTTGGGTTAGAGTTAAGAGTTTAGGGTTAGGGTTATGACGCCTAAGAACTTCGTGAAAAAGCCGGCCCGACATGACCTGGCGCATGCGCAAAGGCGCTCGGATAAACTAGGAGACCCGGAACTTGAAGGATGTGACACCGGGTTGGTCCTCTGAACTTTGCCCGGAGGTTGTAGGTGCCGTGGCTGGAAAACGTTGTGGGGTAGGGTGGGGAGTGTGCGGGGAAGAAATGGGGAGAGGGCGAATGCTCGGGTTTGTTTGTAGTTCAGCTGGGAGCTGAGGTGAAATGGTTGAATGGAAGTGTGGTGCTACTTGCTTTTATCAATGGATGTTTTTTTTTTTTCTATACTGACTGTTTTTGTGTGAGCGTGATTGTCAATGATTGTTGTACACTGCACCATAATTGTCCTCGCTGCTTGAAATTGGGACAATAAAGATTCTGATTCTGATTGTGAGATAAAATATAAATAGACGGTGCACTGTTGCCTTACTTGTCTTTGTGTTGGGTGCCAGTGTTCAAATGAGATGTACGTTTTTAATGTTATGGTTAAGTTGATACAGGCTTAGAAATGTAACCATTGTGTTAACAACGCCTACTTTTTATCATGTTATATTTTTGCCATATTTGTGCTGTTGTGCACCTTTCCGTTAGCTCCCTTTATTAATTGATTATCTGTTTTCAGTGAGCCAAGTTGTATTGATTGTTCTAGCGGCACCATCTTGGTTCTTCTTTCATGTCATCATTAGTAGACACCTCTGTAGTCTTTAACTTTGTTCCTACTGTTATGTATTCTTAACACTTTACAGTGAGGCCTACTGCTTAGCTGTTCTTTGTTTTACTACAGTCTCGGTCTGTGGGATTTTATTGACTCGCATGTATAGTGGCAATCTGAGTCTCTGTACTCAACCCCCCCTCCCCCTCCATCATTACACCATTACCATACAATTTTGTTTGGCTAAATACTCCTGAGTAACCTAACATTGACCAATCATACTATAATTTTAAAAAAATTGTTTAGTTCAGGAGATCAATGTGGCTTTCTGGAATCTACAATGTTAATGTAGGCCTACTTATCTGGTATCCACAAACGGGGATGTGTCAAGTAAATGAGTGTCTCCATAACATGACAGTGAATGTTCTGTTAATGTACTTATCTGGTATCCACAAACAGGGATGTGTCAAGTAAATGAGTGTCTCCATAACATGACAGTGAATGTTCTGTTAATGTACTTATCTGGTATCCACAAACGGGGATATGTCAAGTAAATGAGTGTCTCCATAACATGACAGTGAATGTTCTGTTAATGTACTTATCTGGTATCCACAAACAGGGATGTGTCAAGTAAATGAGTGTCTCCATAACATGACAGTGAATGTTCTGTTAATGTACTTATCTGGTATCCACAAACAGGGATGTGTCAAGTAAATGAGTGTCTCCATAACATGACAGTGAATGTTCTGTTAATGTACTTATCTGGTATCCACAAACAGGGATGTGTCAAGTAAATAAGTGTCTCCATAACATGACAGTGAATGTTCTGTTAATGTACTTATCTGGTATCCACAAACAGGGATGTGTTAAGTAAATGAGTGTCTCCATAACATGACAGTGAATGTTCTGTTAATGTACTTATCTGGTATCCACAAACAGGGATGTGTTACGTAAATGAGTGTCTCCATAACATGACAGTGAATGTTCTGTTAATGTACTTATCTGGTATCCACAAACAGGGATGTGTTACGTAAATGAGTGTCTCCATAACATGACAGTGAATGTTCTGTTAATGTACTTATCTGGTATCCACAAACGGGGATGTGTCAAGTAAATGAGTGTCTCCATAACAGTGAATGTTCTGGACGATTCTAATTTGCAATAAGCAAAGATTGTAATGTGTTTGCTTGAAGTTCCCCATTTTATATTTCCCTCTTAAGGTTGTACGCTGCTTGGAGGAAAGATTAATCTTTCCTCCAAGGTGTCGACCATTTCTTACACAATGAGAGCTTCATCCTAGCAGTCAGATGTAAGCGACACTGCATTGGAATGCGGGTGTACAGAAAGTACGAAAAGAGCGAAAAGGGCTAAAAACAGTGACTAAATAACTAACTCCACATTTTATTTTATCCTGTCCTGTCCTATCCTATCCTGTAACTCGGAGGTCGTTGGGGCACCCCAGATATAATCCTTTAACCAGCGTACTCGATCTTTCTCTATCTTCGCTTAGTGTCAAGCCAGTCCAATCTCGAATGTTGTCCTCCCACCTCTTTTTCGGTCTTCCTCTTCTTCTATCTCCTTGCACTGTGCCTTGCAGGATGGTCTTTATTTTTTCACAAGCATTTAATGTCTTGTCTTTCGTAGGCGCCCACAATCATACTTGTTGATTATACTGGCACTATGAGGGCTTTGCACATGTTTCACAAAGGCCGTTCTCCTAGTTCATGGACAGTCCAGATCTGATTAGTGACAGAGGGATTTTGGGGTGGGGGGATGGGTTGGGGGGAGAGGAGGAGTTGTAGTGTTGTTGATTAACTGTCTATTCTGGTCGGTGGGAGGCTCTTGATGCAAAAGCATCAACAGTTTTGGCCTCCACTACCTCCTGGGGAAGAGCATTCCAGTCTTTTAAAGTACGGGGTAGGAAAGAGGATGAACGGTACTCAGTTCGGCAGGTGATGCGGCTAAATTGGCTGTCATGGCCTCTGCGTTGGCGGAGAGACAGTGGGATCAGCTTACTGAGGATGGAGGGACAGTGCACCAGTCCTCTGTTGATTTTGTATAACATCGATAGGCGAGATGTCTTCCTGCGCACTTCCAAAGACGACCACCCCAGCGAATCCAACATCTGATTCACACTTGAAGTGTTGTGGTATCTATTGAGGACAAAACGTGCAGCCCGTCTCTGTACGGCCTCCAGCCTGTCAATGGACTTCTGGGTGTGAGCAAAGAGCTTAGGTGTGAGGATCCCATACCGTCGAAGCGTACTCTAGTATGGGCCTGACAAATGCTTGTTGTTGTTTGTAGATTATAGTCACACGACACTTTCGCATATATAGGTGACTACTGGACCGATTTATACTGACACCAGCGGGCCAGTTGTTGGTAAAGGGGAAAATAATATGATCACACGTTGACCAATCCGGGATTCGAACCAGCGACCTTTCGGTTACTAGCAAGACGCTCTTACCAACTGAGCTACCCGGCCCCACCTGACAAATGCTGTTGTTGTTGTTTGTAGATTATAGTCACACGACACTTTCGCGTATAGGTGACTACTGGACCGATTTATACTGACACCAGCGGGCCAGTTGTTGGTAAAGGGGAAAATAATATGATCACACGTTGACCAATCCGGGATTCGAACCAGCGACCTTTCGGTTACTAGCAAGACGCTCTTACCAACTGAGCTACCCGGCCCCTCTGACAAATGCATTGTACGCTTGTTCTTTTATAGCCGCAGAGTTGATCTTGAGGTTCCTTCTAAGAAAACCCAAGGTTTTGTTGGCTTTATTGGCAATGCTGTTAGTGTGTTCATCCCAGCTCATATCGCGTCGGATGGTAACCCCCAAATATTTTGCTGAGGAAACTGTCTCAAGTTGTCTCTCAAATTTAATAATTTGAATTGTTAAATTGTCAGAACTTAGGGACTGATTCTTAAATATTTCGTTTTAATCTTAAATATCAATGGTTTATTCTCAAATGGTTAGATTCTTACATTTTCTAACGTCCGTCACTTCCGATTCGTTGGGGTTGGAGACAGTCGGGATGGATTACGTACACAAAGTTTTGTTTGGAAATTAGATTAATTTTGTTAATTTATCTTTTTCTGATTGAAGCAACATTTTGCAGGATATCTATTGCACTGACAATCTCAGGTGCACGCATGTGTGAGTTATATATTTATTTTTGAACTCTTAAGTAGGCCTGCTAAGTTAGCAAATACTTTCATTCCCGTGCATCCCAGACGATTTCAGTTTCGGTGTGTGCGACACTTCTGAGCTTCTGCACAAAGATTACGTTAGTCACATCAAGGTATCTGGCCTAAACGCAACTTGTACGAGTAGACCAATCGAATAGGCAAGACTGGATCAGTTGAATAAAATTGGAAGTAAATAATTCAAATTTAGAAGTTCATTTTACATCTTTCGCAACAGTAACACCATCACCACCACATCAACTAAAGCCTTTCACCCCTTTGACTAAGGGAGGGGACTAGTAAAGATAAGAAGAACAAGATGATAAAAAATAGAAAGTTTAACGCTCAAACAAGAAGTTTCTTTTCAAAGTCAATGTTTCAGTATTAAATTTTTCCAGGAGACAAATTCAGTGACCATATTAAAAATCCATCCCATTTTCAAACTAATATAAATATGGTGATGAGTGAGATCCAAATCACTCTACACAGGTTAATAAGAATACTGTTCATAACTAAAGACAAGAGCAAAGGTAAAAAAACAACAACCAGAAATTGCATATGCACAATACATTAATATTACGTATTATCAAACGTAGTTCTTGAGTCAAAACTCTTCCTCCCCACATCCATCCACCACCTTCTCTCTCTCTCTCTCTCTCTCTCTCTCTCTCTCTCTCTCTCTCTCTTTGTCTCTGTGCACTATCCTTACTGTCATTACTTTCGAATTCAAAAGAGATTATGCTGATGTCAGGGAAGTACAAAATATATTGAAGATTCCATGACTGAGATGTACCAAATAAGTTGATTCATGTGAGGAGGGAGAGAGAGGAAAGGAATACAAGTACTAAATGAGGATTTTGGAGAGAGGGGTGGGGAAAGCAAAAGAAAAAAAACAACACAATTCAGTTTGCTTTTATTGTTTGTTTTGACTTTTGTTCAGAAGAATATGTCACTTACCTCATAATCGTAATTAGTATTGCACATTTAGAAAGGATCAATACACTTTTTTTAAAATATTTTTTTTTGAGTTCTAGTTGCTAAGAAATATTATTGTATGTTGTCCCCATGATAATAAAGGAGCTTAGCTAAAAAAAAAAAAAAGGGCATCATATTGTTTTGTCTCGTTTTTTTCAAATTAGCATTCTTTTAGTCTTGATCACTTCATGTATCCATTTATTTCTCATTATTTATAAAATATTCACTGCTAAATTCGAAAGTGCCTTTTTTTTTATTTTATTTTTTTATTTGGGGGGGGGAGGGGGGGGGAGAGAGAGTTGGGCAGAACTATTAAACACCTTGTCAAAATTGCCTTAATTACAGGAGCAGAATATTGCCATGTCTTCAGCAACATCAAAAACGTCAAAGGCATTTCGCTGTGCCTTGTGCAAGCAGGAATTCCTGACTCTTCAGTTATGTGTCAACCACATGATGAAAACACACTGTATAGCAAAAACTCAGACCACACAGAATACAACATCTACGACATCTGGTCTAGCTCAGAAAATTGCATTGTCTAATTGTGCTGCAACTGGTGGACAGAATCAGATATCTTTATTGAGGTCCACAACTTCTGCTGTTGGGCGTCCCCAAATGTCAAATTTGAAGTCAATTGTGAACACTGGATCTAACTGTGACCCACAGTTTGCAGCATCTTGCAGTGGAATAATTGCTTCTAACTCAGCTTTGGTTAGTGAAACACAGTCACAGCCTTCAGTGTTGAAGTCTGGTTCTGACAAACAGACAGTTATCAGGGTTACTAAAACTCCACTTTTATCAGCTCAGGTCACTCCAGTAGTAACCGTACAATCCAACACAAATGCAGGATCCCCAAGTGCAAAATCAAGAACGCTCATCAGCTTGCTTCCTTCTTCCCATCCAAATCTTCAAAGTGAGCAAAAATCATCAGGCATAACTTCTCAAAATAAGCAGAAATCTTCCGGTGAGATATATGACTCGGAGCATGTCACACTGTCAGCAAGAGCCGAGCATAAACTACCAAGTGGAAAAGTGATGGTGTTTTTGACACCACCTCAAATTAAACCCGGTGTCAATGCAGTGTCACCTTCACCAACTAAACAGCCAAAAGTTGCAGTGAAGTCAGGGAAACAAGAATCTTCAGGGGTCTTTGTGCACCCATCAAAAGAGGTTGTTCCTCTGCTAAAGGCCACAGCTACATCTAAAGCTGCTACATTGTCTTCTCAGAATGGAACAAATCTTTCCAAAACCAGCACATTTCAACCCCCAAACAGTGCACCGCTATCTGAAATTAGCACAGAGCAACCTGGTACCAGTACAGAAAATCCCCAAATGGATCAAGGTGATAAAGCCTGTTTGAAGGAAGCTTCGAAGCGCAAGACGGTCTTGGTTCACAAAGATTTCTTTGACATCAACGGACCTTCGATGCAACTTCAGACAACTCCAGTAGTTATGGTGAAGAAGGTGTGTGAATCTTTTTGAACTGGTGTTATTGATGATGATGATGGTAATGTTGATGGGGATGATGATGGTGGCGATGATGATGACAATCACAATTGGTGTGTACACCACCACTGATACCCATGCATCTTATCACATGATCTGTGTTCTGGTTATTGAATAAGTCCCATACATTTAATGTCTCGCAGGAGCCTGCAGAGGAAGACAATTCGTTGCATCACAAGGCAGGCCCAAGCATCTTGGTACACACAGAATCATTTGGCACCATCAGCCTGGAAAGTGGGGTTAAGTCTGAAACGGCCATGGAGGAAGTGAACTGGGCAAAACACATCAATGCCACCGAAATCCTCAGCAGGGCAAAAAGCATCATCGAAGCTAGGAGGGCCAGCAGCTTTGGTAATTTTCACATTTAATGTCTTTCTCAAAAGGTGATATTGGATTTACATTTTTACTGAACAATGGTAGAATAATACTAATAAGAAGGTGGCTTCCTGTTGCATTTTTGGGTGCGTGTATGATTTGATGTTGTATTTTATACCAACTGCTGTGTAAATGACATTATTCGATTATTGCCAGTAATGAGTAATTGTTATACACTGAAATAATTATTCTCGCTGGTTTTGGGGACAATAAAACGTGTGATGATCTGCATGCAATATGGTTTATATTATTTGGCCCATAAAACTAAAATCAAGTCAGTATACTAGTTCCTCTAAAACTGAGTAATAGTTCTTTACTTTATAAATTTATAAAATTTTACGCTCAAATCACAGTATTGGCTTTATGTCACATAGAAGTGTTGTTGATGATGATGATGATGATGATGATGATGATGATGATGATGATGATGATGATGATGATGATGATGATGATGATGTGCGCAGTTTAGCTTTGGTGGCATACTGAAAATGCACTATAAAGAAGAAGGATTAGGAGCATCGGGATAAATATACAAATATACTTTTTCACCTTGATGCAATTTATGATGTTGCACGTTAAAGATGTATTGAATTGGACTGAATACAAAAGAAAAAGGGGTGTCCGATAGTGCAGTGGTTGGAGCACTCACTACTGTGTCGCAAGTTAAGCACCGTCCAGTGCAATTAGCACTTGGATGGGTGACCGCAAAACGTGAAGCGACAAATAACAGCGCCTCCAGTTGACTCAACTGTGACTGAGTACCTACTCTCTTAAGGATGGGGAAGGTAAAGCAGCGAGGGAGAGAGTTGGGCATCACCCTCATTACGCTGGCCCAAGATAAGTGTGATCTCCAACATCACGCTCCCCCTATGGCCACAAGGCTATGGGACTACCTTTACCGTTTTTTTTTTAACAAAAGAAAATTGCATATGGTCCATATCATGGTACTTGCAGCAGAGAAGGCCACTATGGCGAGAGAGGAACAGGAGGAAAACCAGACAGTGAGCACGGAGAACGAGGAAGAGAATGTGGTCATCATGGAGGGAGACGTCAAAAGACTAGGGTTTTTTGCTCCCCCATCTCAGATCTCCAGACTGGGGCTGGGAAAGACAGAGGTAACCGTTGTATTCGTTCTTTGTGGTTATTTCTGTATGGATTGTTAATTGATGTACCACACCAGCTCAATGCCTATGTGAGCAGCACTGTTTAGTGCCTCCACATTTTGCTTGCTTCGGGCTATTTATGGCTTGCCTGCACGTCCCCCCTTCCAGTGAAAGGAAAAAGAAAGGAAGCACCGGCAAAGCTATTTATAGCTAGCTTGGATGACCTAACCTCAAAACTAAAAAGCTTTGGTTGTGTCGGTGTGGTACCCTGTTAACAGTTTACTTTTGTTCTTATTAACAATGTGCATGCGTTTGTTTTTGTTCAGGAGCAAACTAAGAAGAATGCTAATACAGCAGACAAGCCTTTTGTGTGCCCAATCTGCTCCCGAGGTTACAGTTATGCCAGCAGCCTGTCCATGCACAAGAAACGCCATGAAGGCAAACAACCATGGGCGTAAGTACAACCTATTTTAGCGTATTTGTCTAGTGCCGTTATTTTGGATAGATTTATGTAGAATGCCTCCACTGTATTTTTTTTTTGGGGGGGGGGAACTTGTAACTTTGTTTGGTGGCTTGAAAGTATGGTGACATTCAAGATACAAGATGATTTATTATAGAAGAAAATGTGATGTTCAAGATCACAGATATTCAAACTAACTTATCTGACTTAAATACAAGACTTTTCAGATCTCTGAGGGTTTTCTCCAGGTACTCTAGTTTCCTCCCAACCTTCAATAATTGTATTGGATGCAATCACTGAAGAAGGGGAAGTCAGCAGTAGTTAACAACATACCACGGAATTGCTTCAAGCAGGAGGAAAAAGCGATGATTGACGCCCTCACTATTATCTGTAACAAGATCTGGCAGAGTGGGGAGTGGCCTACACACTGAACCCAGTCGCCTGTCATCACTCTTCCCAAGGAAAAAGGGTAACCTTCAGGAGTGTGAAAACTACCCCACCATCAGACTCATCAGCCACCCCAGCAAGGTCCTCCTGAAAATAACAGGTTGAAACCTCAAGCTGAACAAATCATAGCTGAAGAACAAGCAGGATTCAGGGCAGGGCGAAGTACCACTGAACAGATTTTTAACCTCAGAATAATCTGCGAGAGAATTGCCTACAACACCATCATCATCTATATAATGTGTTTGTAGACTTCAAGAAAGCCTTTGACCAAGTCTGGCATGCAGCTCTGTGGGCAACCATGAGAGTGTACAACATCAAGCCCTAAAATTATTGAAGTCATCAAAAGCCTGTATGACAAGGCTACTAGTGGAGTCCTCCACAAAAACGTCATCGGTAACAGGTTTAGAACAACAATCGTCGTGTGTCAAGGTTGTCTACTCTTTCAGCATCTTCCTAAAGCGCATCATGTCAGATGCCCTTGCAGATCATGAAGGCACAGTCTTTATAAGGGGTAGAGCAATCTCCAACCTCCGTTTTGCAGATGACATTGATGGATTGGCTGGAGAGGAACAAGAACTTGAACAGCTGGTACATCAAATATAACATCACAATTCACTCCCTCAAACATTCTCAGGCACGCTGAAACACATTATATACAGCGATATAAATTAAAAGCTTTGTTTATGACTAAACAAGAAAATTATAATAGTTTAAGTAAACGTATTATAGGGATTATACGATTTTACAATACAAATGGTCAAAACTCTCATTACAAATAAATAAATCAATAAAAATGCAGTCATGGTTAAAGTAGACAAAAGTACATTTTAATAATATGTATATGCATGTGGGGTGTCGGATAGCGCAGTGGTTGGAGCACTCGCTACTGTGTCGCAAGTTAAGCACCATCCAGTGCGGTTAGCACTTGGATGGGTGACCGCAAACCGTGAAGCGACAAATAACAACGCTCCCAGTTGACTCAACTGTGACTGAGTACCTACTCTCTTAAGGATGGGGAAGGTAAAACAGCGAGGGAGAGAGATGGGCATCACCCTCACTACGCTGGCCCAAGATAAGTGTGATCTGCCAACATCACGCTCCCCTACGGCCACAAGGGCTATGGGACCACCTTTACCTTTTTTACCTATGCATGTACAAGAAACCCTATTTATACTCGATACCTGTTGTCTTAAAACATTCACGTTTAGAGTATGTATTTTAAGACTGGATTTTATTTTGTATACACTGCATCCTCTTTTTGTTCTCCTTGTATTTCTCCTGTACCACAGCAAATGGAGTTTACTGCTTACTGTGCAGCTGCAAAGTGTGCAACAAGAAGTTCTGTGTTTACTGTTTACTGTGCAGCTGCAAAGTGTGCAACAAGAAGTTCTGTGTTTACTGCTTACTGTGCAGCTGTAAAGTGTACAACAAGAAGTTATGTGTTTACTGCTTACTGTGCAGCTGTAAAGTGTACAACAAGAAGTTATGTGTTTACTGCTTACTGTGCAGCTGTAAAGTGTACAACAAGAAGTTATGTGTTTACTGCTTACTGTGCAGCTGTAAAGTGTACAACAAGAAGTTATGTGTTTACTGCTTACTGTGCAGCTGCAAAGTGTGCAACAAGAAGTTCTGTGTTTACTGTTTACTGTGCAGCTGCAAAGTGTGCAACAAGAAGTTCTGTGTTTACTGCTTACTGTGCAGCTGTAAAGTGTACAACAAGAAGTTATGTGTTTACTGCTTACTGTGCAGCTGTAAAGTGTACAACAAGAAGTTATGTGTTTACTGCTTACTGTGCAGCTGTAAAGTGTGCAACAAGAAGTTCTGTGTTTACTGTTTACTGTGCAGCTGCAAAGTGTGCAACAAGAAGTTCTGGCATCCTACCAACCTTCGCGTGCACCAGCGCCTACACACGTCCAACCGACCCTTCAAGTGTCCAGTGTGCACGCAGGCTTTCAACCAGCTCCACGACCTGAAAGTCCATTTGCGCATCCACACTGGAGAAGCTCCACTCAAGTGCTCCGTGGCTGGGTGTGGAAAGGCTTTCCGCGACCCATCTTCCCTTAGGCGCCATTTGAACATCCACGCTGGCATCAAGGTATGGTGTTAATGAATTGGTGTTTAATTTCTATTGTGACTGGGTCGTGTGATGGTTAGGTTTAAGTGTTAATGAATTGGCGTTTTATTTCTGTTGTGACTGGGTCATGTGAATGTTAGGGTTAGGGTTAAGTGTTAATTTTTATTGTGACTGGGTCATGTGAATGTTATTGTCTAAGGTATGGTGTTAATGAATTGGTGTTTTATTTCTATTGTGACTGGGTCATGTGAATGTTAGGGTTAGGGTTAAGTGTTCATGAATTTGTGTTTGATTTGTATTGTGACTGGGTGGTGTGAATGTTATTGTCAAAGATGTGGTGTTAATGATTTCTATTGTGACTGGGTAATGTGAATGTTATTGTTAAGGATTGCTAGCTCAGTTCTTAGTGAGCTGGTTTGTAATGATGCTCTCCCACCCTGAGTGGGACGAACTTGTGACTTATGTACAAGACTTTTCAAGACACAGAGGGTTTTCGAAGGGTACTCCAGTTTCCTCCCTCCCTTCAATAATGGTATTGGATGCAGTCAATCTAAAATCTCAAAAATAAAAATGTATTTTTATTCCGACTTCTGTAATAGCGGTCTCTTCAGATGGCCGCTCATTGAGTTCTATTGAAGAAATAGCGTGTGATAGCATCCTGCATTATAATTATTAACCCTTTGCCACTCGCAAGGCCCAGTCAGACCCGCGAGTCCAGTGCCTTTGTTTCCTTGCAAGGCCCAGTCAGACCCGCGAGTCCAGTGCCTTTGTTTCCTTGCAAGGCCCAGTCAGGCTCTCTAACTAATCTACCGTGTCGTAACTGTCTAGCAATGGTCAACCAAAATGCATAGCTTTAAAATTTATCCTGTTAATAGGTACTCCAAGCCCTTCATTGGCTCATGTCCGCTCGGCAGTTTTGACTCAGTTTTCACTTCACTTTCAACACTTATTATTAATGTAAAACTGCATCAAAACGAACAGTGGCTGTATTAAAAAAAAATTGAAAGCTTTATCTTTACATCTGTGTTGTTTTTAATGCATGTTTATGCGAAAGATTCTGAGAAAACAGCTTTTGAATACGCCCCTATCCGAACGCTGAATGCCGCTGCGAAAAAATTGTCACCGTCGTTTGCTGAGAGGTGACTCTTTTCAAAGTCTAAGCGCTTTGCGATACTTCATTGGATGGCCTAAAAATAAGAACCAATGAGAAGTTCGGATACTTAGCTTCATTTACATATAAGTATGGTGGGCTCTCGTGTGTAAACGTTTTGTTACGAGCCGAACAAAGTGGATAAAGCGGTTTTGATGTAAGTTTGATTTTAACTAGAAGTTTAAAACTTAGCAAGAAATAAAGAGCAGACTTTCCTTTATAAAACTAGGGTATTTATTAATTTGTGCATTACTGTATCGCGGAGCGCTTTGCCGTAGAAAAGTCTACCCAAACGGTGTTCGGGTTTTCTTCCGGCCAAGGCCAACTCGTAGGCCTATTCAGCGACACGAGTGCTGAGCGTAGTAGCACACCATTTACCGGCACGCACTGCGAATTTGATGATTTCCCAACTTTGAAGCACCAAAACGGCTGAACATTACATGGGATAGGCCTGAAGAAAATTGGGCTTGGAGTATAACATATGAAGGGGTTACCTGTCAAAAATCAGCTTTCTGGTATCAATATTGGCTTCACTTTGAGACTCCAAAGTTGTCAATTTCTTCAATTCCAAAACGTTGCCAAAAAAACACCAACATTCGGCAATTTCAAACATTAATAACTTTTTACCTATTTGTCCTATGGGAGAAAAAAATATACCACTGTGTTCAGAATGAAAAGCTCTTTAAATCTATGTCAGTTTTGTGATGAGGAAATCATTTTTTAAAAATGGCTTTTGACTACCTACTGTTAAAAACTTCAATTTCCAGTTTACTTTTTTGCTAGATCTACATGGTGCAGTAGGCGATAGTCTTTTATGGTGATTTTTTGTAAACTAGAAAGTTTGGGGCCCAATTTTTGGTGTTACAAAGATGGAGGAGGAAAATATGTGTTCGATTATCAGTGGAAGCGATGATGACAATGACTTTATGGGCTTTACACTAGAAGATATAGCGAAAGGAGAGGTGTCCGATGTTGACTTGGATTTAGCAGTAACCCCAAATCACCTTGATTTCGACAATTGTGACGAATCAGCAGAACTCACAGAACTGATTGACAGATGAGCTGTCATTTATCATTGTTTATTGTAACTTTTACATTACATGATTATTGCTTTAGGTCCAGCGGACTCTTCGGAGCCAAATCAGGACCATTTTATTACTAACTAATGGGTAAAGAAGGCACCAAAGTTGCTAACACTGTTGTACAGTTTGTTTCTACTTTCTGTTTCTTTTGACTATCAGTAGGCCTACCTGTCTTCTTCCTTTGTCTTTTCTAAACGAAGAAGACAGGTAGGCCTACTGATAGTCAAAAGAAACGTAGTTTCTTTAGGTACATTTTTGTTACACTGTTTCTTTATCATTTTGTTTCTTCCATTTTGGTAATTTTATTAATAAAAAGATTAGCAATCCTTGTGCTTTTAATAACAGCATGTTTAGTGTACTTTGTGCTGAACAATAGCCCTTAAAAAAAAAGGAATTCTAATCCGGACATAGGTGAAAAAATGAAACTGTTGTCTTTGTATTTTTTTGTGTACATTTTCTGTACCAACCTAACACCTTTTATTTATGAAAATTCAACATCTGATGGTATTTTTTGTCACATTAAAACAGGTATAAATCCTCATTTTGAAATTTAATTGATTTTTTTCCTGAGCGAGGTGTGAACATTTTGCGGAGTTGAGTTGAGCACAAAATAAGGAGAAGCACCAAACTGGCCCAAGTGGCAGTGGGTTAAAGATTGTTGTACACTACGAGACGAGAGGAAGAAAAACGTACTTTTCCACTTACGTCTTTATTGTTTGAGCAGCCCTTCAGCTGGAAAAGTGCTATATAAGAGCGATGAAATACATTTTTTCTTCTAATATTGAATGGAAGATTACCACAGCCACATGATCATCACCATCAACATCCACTGCAGCCACCAACGCCCACTCCATCTTTCAACAGATAATGCATTAGATCACCCCTTGGTCCTGATTTGGCTCGGAAGAGTCTGCTGGACCTAAAGCAGACCTGTGCACATCTACGGATTTTCCGTATTTTCTCCGATTTTCATGAGCAGAATACGGATTACTTATTAAAATTCTATTAAAATTCCGAAATTCTGATTTTTTTACTTGAACTGTCGTTACAGCTTGCTACTGAAAATTTTTTAAAACTACTGAAATTTGGTTTGTTTGCTACTGATGAGCATTTTGAGTGTGCACAGGTCTGCTAAAGCAATAATCATGTAATGTAATTAGATCACCCGCATACAAAGGAACTCTCTCACGTTTCCTGTTTGCTGGGAAAGTGTCTGATTGTGATTCAGATTGTAGGTGCAAATGTTGACTCAAGTGTGCTTAAAGCCAGAATTTGAACCCCAGTGACTGGGGCAAAGTTACTCACCTGCAGTGATTTTTTCCAGTCCGTAATCATTTGCGATTCGCTGAAACTTGACAGAATTGTTGGAGAAAAGAATGGATGGCTGACTGGATGCCAAGTTTTTAGTTGGGCAAGTCACTGCAAGGTTTATATTATCCAGAATAATTTGTATTTGCATTTGGCATCAAGGTGAATGCTGTCAGCACCCCTATGTTTGTGTCTTAGAATTATGATGACCTTGTTATTGATGATTATGTGCTCATTGTTATTTATGATGAGGGTAAGAAAAATTTTTTTTTTTTATAGCACAATTTCTGACAACAGTCTGCTCCAAGTGCTCAACACATTCACAACTTCATAATATTAAAACGTGGATTTTAAACACAAGGAGAAAAAATTGAGCATACTTGCACAGAGATGTGCATGCACAAAATGTAAACACTAGAATAATCCTATGGTAAAACATGGGGCACCAATAAGCAGTATAGTATCATTTGTGATGATGATGATGATGATGATGATAGTAAAGGCATTGTGTAAAGTATGAAGTTTAAGAAAATGAAGTTTGGGTTTTTACACAGGTTTGGGAAAGAAAAGAGCAACAGATATTGAGTGGCTAGGCATAAACTTCAAACTGTTTGGAACAGAGAGTCTGCAATTGTGTGTTGTATTGGTTTTTGAGGTTTTTGTGTGTGCTATATTACAGCCTCATCTGAAGTGTGACCAGTGCGATTATGGTTTTTACTTCATGTCGTCCTTGGAGCGTCACTACACCACGCACTCAGGGCACAGAAAGTTCATCTGTGAAGTCTGCAGTGCCAGTTTTGCCCGGGCTGACACGCTGAGGCTTCACCAGAGGCAGCACACTGGAGAAAAACCATTTATGTGCAGTGTTTGCAGAAAAAGGTCAGAATGTTTGGCTCTGTAACAGATAGTACTGTTACTTCCACTAAGGATTTTAGTCCAGGAGTATTGCGGTTCTGGTTTGAAAATGGTCATGGCCTAAAAGTACAATTAAAATGATTATGGTCTGAAAATCCAATGGGATTTGTACTTTGGGAGGCTATGGCTTGTGAAATTTGTGATGTTGAGTGGGATGGTAGGTACTAGATTGATGCTATGGATAAACTCCAATCCTGTTTCTTAAGGTGAGACACCTTTTATCACCTGTGTTGTACACAAACCTTTCATCTCCCTTATTCTACTCGCCGGCAGTCACTATCTAAACAACCCCCGTTGGGGTGCCGGGGGTTTCAGTATAAATAGTATAACAGATAACAGATAACAGATAACAGAACTTTATTTCGCCAGGTGACAAGCACGAGGAATACACTTTGATGTTGGCACACATATTTATACAAAACACAATAACAAAGCCAACCACACCTACGCGCAACCATCCACTTGCTGATACACTCATACAAGACTAGGAATAATACTGACTGGAATATAGTAGAAACAGAATGATCAAATCAAATATAGAATAATACACTCACATCCACACACACGTGCGCGCTTTTCTCCGTTATCTCTCGCTCTCTCAATTCTTCACTTTCTGGAAATTTAGTGCTTTTAATTCCCACTGTTGCTGTCTTTCTCATTTGCTCTTTCTCATTCCTGCTCTGTTCTATCAATCTGCTATACAATCGTCTTCTTCGCTAGACCAGTCTCCTACCTTTTTTCTTGAAAACTCTTCCGGGACAAGACTCCTTATTTGTGTATGAGGTCTGTTGGATCAGCTTGGGAATATTGGACGCTTTCTGCTAGGTGGTCACTAGGGCTTCCTGTGATGTTATTATTTAGCAATGTAGGCATTTTATATGTATGTGTTTTGTTGATAATTTATAATGATGTTTGTATTCTATTTTGTTTTTGTAAACGGGGGTTCGATAAGTTGGGGTGAAGCCTCAGCCGTCCCCTGCGTGGGATGTCTTTATTGTAAAGTGACTGGCTGGTGGAGGGCATTCAGTTTTCCCACTAGGGTTGTTTCAGCAGATCTTTTATGCGGATTGGGGGTTGTCTGGTCCTGATTTGGCTCGGAAGAGTCCGCTGGACCTAAAGCAACAATTATGTAATGTAATGGAATGTACTATCTAAACATAACCTTGCTGTCATAAACTTCCCGTGCCTGTTATAAATTAAATAATTAGCTTTATTCTCAGAAGATTCCTACAAACTTGATTTTAGTTTGTAAACGGTTTTAAAACTTTCCAATTTCATGTATACAAAAGGTCTCTATTAGAAGAAGTAAGAAGTTGAGGCGGCAGTGCAATCTCTGAAGAAGGGGAAGTCAGTGGGAGTGGACAACATACCCGCAGAATTGCTTCAAGCAGGAGGAGAAGCAATGATTGACGTCGTCTCCATTATCTGTAACAAGATCTGGCAAAGTAGGGAGTGGCCTACACCCTGGACCCAATCATTTGTCATCACTCTTCCCAAAAAGGGTAACCTTCAGGAGTGTGAAAATTACCGCACCATCAGCCTCATCAGCCATATTTGCAAGATCCTCCTGAAAATAATACTCAACAGATTGAAATCCCAAGCTGAACAAATCATAGCTGAAGAACAAGCAGGATTCAGGGTGCGGCGAAGTACCACTGAACAGATTTTCAACCTCAGAATAATCTGCGAGAATTACCTACAACACCACATCTTATCATGTGTTTGTAGACTTCAAGAAAGTGTTTACCGAGTCTAGCATGCAGCTCTGTGGATGACCATGAGAGTGTACAACATCAAATTATTGAAGTCATCAAAAGCCTGTATGACAAGGCTACCAGTGCAGTCCTCCACAACAGCACCATCGGTAACTGGTTCAGAACAACAATCGTCGTGCGTCAAGGTTGCCTACTCTCTCCAACAGTCTTCAATATCTTCCTAGTGCGCATCATGTCAGATGCCGGCCTTGGAGATCACTAAGGCACAGTAAGAATAGGGGGTAGAGCAATCTCTAACCTTTGTTTTGCGGATGACATTGATAGATTGGCTGGAGAGAAACAAGAACTTAAACAGCTGGTACAGAGGCTTGACACCACTCCCAGAACCTTTGGAATGGAAATAAGTGCAGAGAAGACCAAATTGATGACCAACAACATGAATGAATGAATGAAATGTAAATTTATACGCCTAACCTTTTACAAGCCCTAGGCGTTTACAAGGGCAAACATTAACACGTTCAGACATAAATACAATCTGACTAAACTAAACATCAATGGCATCAACACGGACATCAAAGTCAAAGGCCCTGATAAGGTTGACGCCCATTTGGAAAGTCAGGACCATCAGTCTACATTCCAAGGTAAGGCTGCTGCGCTCCCTTGTCATCTCCATCTTTGTTTATGCTTGCAAAACATGGACCCTCACAGCAGATCTAAAACGAAGAATACAAAGCATTGAGATGGGGTGCTGTAACGGAGGGTTTTTGTGTATTATAATCTAAATAAATATACTCATAACTACTTATGGTGTATTGAATGAGTGTGTGGGTGTGGCTGTCTGACGCTCAGTATAAAGGAGTGTGTTCTATCTCTGTTTACTTAGAAAGTTCTCATCCTTCACCACACACATGCTTTCAGACAAGGACAAAGTCTACACAATTGTTTCTCTTTGCCCTCTGTTATACTATTCTCATTCAATTATTCATATACACAATAAATCATTCACGTATACAACAAGTTACAGATACATTAAATCATACAATTATTTCCAGTTCCAGCATATAAACAAATCACACAGCTGATAAATAAGTGCACACAGTTAGTGTAATTCTTTCACCCAGTCCAGTTGATGAGTGCACACAGTTCATTCAGCAAGTCACGCAATTCTTTCTTGTATATATAAGTGTACACAGTTTCTCTCAAAATTCAGCACTAGTAGGAGTCGTTGTCCCTTTCTAAGGACGTCACTCGACTCTTCTCTTTTCCATTAGCATCGAAGCACAGACTTCATTTCGATGATTTAGATATTCTAAATTTCACAGCTCTTATTTACTGACCGTATGTTGCGGATCAAACACTCCCAGCACGGTATTCACAGCCGACGCTGGGGTCACAGCCACACACTGAAGACGCTGCAGTTGTCTTCGTGGCGTTGATCCGGAAGTTTACTACTGCACCGTTGTTGCACGTCTGCCCCAGTGATGATGCAGAAGGAGAGCTACGGCGTTGATGGCATCCACATCCCGTCAGGTAGATGTCGTCATGTGGATCAGACCCATCCGCCGCCAGGGGTACTTTGCTCCGTAACCGCCCCGCTGTATACAACATGTACACAATCGTAAATTTTTGCTCTTATCCTTAAAGAGACTGTATGTCTTTATAGCTCACATTGAGTAAGGATCATTTCCCTTTGTAGAATGTCTCTACACGCCACCACAATCACTACAATCACTATTATCAGCATTCCTGTGACAATACCTAGTATAGCCACTTTACACACATTGCATAGGCTACACACAATGGACTATGAGACAAATATTACAAACACAGCTCACCTTCATTTTATAACATATTTATACCCATTCATTCATCAATAGATATTCAAATTACACAACTGAAATACGTTCCTATTTCAGCCCATATCTTCACATATG
Source organism: Oncomelania hupensis (assembly GCA_036898135.1). Lineage (NCBI taxonomy): Eukaryota > Metazoa > Mollusca > Gastropoda > Littorinimorpha > Pomatiopsidae > Oncomelania > Oncomelania hupensis. Next base: position 3,838,116 of record CM072525.1, on the reverse strand, counting down.
TGACCCTCCACGACGATGTGAGTCGCTTCCCCAATTTGAGTGATTTTGAGTTCTTTGCATCTCCAAATAGTATTTTTTCTGCTCTTTTATTTGGTGAAAACCGTTTTCAAATCGGACTCTTAGTTCCGGAGCTGTGGCATTTAAATAACAAGACTGCAAAGGAGACGATTTTGAGAAAACGGGCTTTGAAATGTACGAAATATTTGACTTAAAAGTCCTTAGCAACCATTATGCTGTTTATAAGTTATATGAATTTTGGTGAAGGCATATAATCAACAAAGCAAACACAATGATTTTTTTTTGCAGTGCAATGAATATTTTATTAACAACACTTATGGAAAGAGACATGGTAGTTGCAAAATAATCGCGAAATACTGATAACAGAACTCTGCATTCAAAAGCCAATGACACATCAAAATAATGATATGCTACTACTGATTAATATCAGAACATTTAAATTTATAACTATTATCAGGTTCTAACCACACACATTTTCCCAAAGGACTTATTTATTGTTACGAAAATTGACACAAAAAATAGGTAAAATGACTGGTTCATTCTTTTGATCTATTCTATGTGTTCTGAATCTGATTATCCAGTTGACGTTGTTGATATTGCACTTCTGACAGATCATCGTCTCCTTCGCTATCCACATTTTCATCGTTTCCCTCAACAAAATAACCGAACACCAAAGCTTCGATATTTGGGTCTGCAATATTTGCCATGCTAGCATACTTTGTCAGCGTTTTGGCAATGCTTTGCTTTTCGTTCTCACACATCGCTTTGTTCGCATTCGACGCTATCTTGACGGAAAGCGTGTACAAAGCTTAGCTTCAATTGGACATGCCAAGTCAGATGTGCTAGTCAGCCAATCAGTACAGGGCTTCCGTAGCTTGGAGACGCAGATGTTTACAGCATTCTCGGGACATCCTCCCTTATTATTGGCTGATAAATATAGACCAGTTTAAAAATAGATAATCACAATTCCCGTTTCCTATAGCTGAAAGCCTCAGCTTCGAAAAGAGCCATCAACGACTGGAATATTCCATTGTTTAGTGGGTGAACCGGGCTGTGAAAACTCGCTCAATTTTTCTTTTCTGATTAAAAAAAATAAACTTTCAAGAAAAGGTAGCCTCGGAAAATGACAAAATTAACAATATTAGAGGTGATATTGGATCAAATGCATTTGCCTACACGCAGAAATATGACTGAAGATTCACAATTTGCAAAAATCTCAAACTCGACAACCTAACACCCACCAACCTATTTTGACTTGTAGGGAGAATTGTAGGGATGCGGGAAGCGACTCATCTCGTGCTGGAGGGTCACATATGACTGAATATAAAAATGGCATCATAATTACAAACTGAGTCACACATACATGTATACACATGATCAAATAAATATTGACATGAGTTATCGAACTTTGTTTTCAAACATGGGTTCTTCTGTACCCTAAACGTACTACTTTACAAAAAGCAATATTCTTCCTTCTTCGTAAGGATAGCTTAGCAGTTCATTATAAATACCACTAATAATAATAATAAATAAATAAATACCTGTATTCTTATACAGCTAAAGTCCTAAGAGAATCAGGTCTTTCTCGAGCACCCACGAATGCGTCCTCTCGCTTAGGCTGATGTTTCGTCTCTGCTCTAACAACAGCTCAGAAACTAAATTATAATTTCTACCGGAACACACAGTGACGTCATAAGGTTTTGCTATATAACTGCGTACAAAACGCGTTCGTTACACTACCCCACTCCCAAAGAAAAAAAATACCGACCGAGGGTCTTTTTTACAAGTTCTGAGGATAATGTCAAAACAAAGCAACGACCACGAAACCTTGATCTATGGAACCGATTGATCACGATCAGCGCGTGACAACAGATCCGCGAACACATTCTGTGTACCTGGAAGTGGTTCAAGAGTGAATCTGAACTATTGTACGGACATGAACCATCATCCTGGATAACGCCAATACCTACTGTAGGGACAGTATGCCTATCTGTAGAAACATCCACATGAGAAACACAACACTGAGGTTCCACAACCTCGACATCTGGAAGCAAAAATGGAAATATGGAAGCTTTCGGTTTACGACCGAACATCCGATCAAAAAGACTGAAACCTGTACTTTCCGACGGCAATTCTCTACATGCGAAGAGCAATGCAGGAAGATAGCGATGCCAAGCTTTAGGTTGAGAATGAACAACCTTTCGAAGCATAGATTTCAGAGTGCCATGAAATCGTTCAACAGTACCATTTGCTTGAGGATGGTAGGGCGAAGTACGTATGGCTTGAGTACCACACAAAGCATGAAACTGTTTCATCAAATCTGAGTTAAACTGAGAACCTTGATCTGAAAGAATTTCCTTGGGAAAACCTAACCTTGAAAAAATACTCATCAAAGCTTCAGCAACAGCAACAGAAGAAATGTCTTTCATAGGAACAGCTTCGGGAAACCTAGTAGCCAAGTCAATCAAAGTCAGAATATATCTGTGACCTTCAACAGATGGAGGAGACAAAGGCCCAACTAGATCAATAGCGACCCTCTCGAATGGAGTCGAGATAAGAGGCATAGTCGCCAAAGAAACAGGGGAAACTTTTCCTTTTGAAATTGTCTTCTGGCAAATGTCACAAGTGTGAACATAAGCACTCACATCAGCAGAAACACCAGGCCAAAAGAATTGGGATAGAATCCTAGTCAAAATTCTACGAACTCCACAATGACCTGCCAAAAGTTGATCATGCGCAGCAATCATGACTGAAGTACGAAGTTTTTCAGGAACGACAACCTGATGCAAAATATCCTTGGATTTCTGATACCTTCTGTACAAAATATCATCTTTAAAATAGAAAGTATAAGTAGCAGAACCAACAACCTTTTCTTCACCTGAAACAGCTAACTTAAAACAACCTTGCAAAGTAGCATCATCTTTCTGCAATTGAATGAGTTCAGCACGAGTGACCTTCAAGTCATCGCACACAGTGACAAGAGGTTTGTGCGGGAGAATCTTGCTTCCTAGCCTGAGCACGAGTAGTGACAGCAGCAACAGGGACATCAGCAGCAGCAGCAACTTTGGTATCTTGGGTCTGCTGAACAATCAAACCTGGAATATTTCCTACAATCAAGTCAGCAACTGGATCCTCAAGAACACAACAAACCAACTCTCCAACAAAATATGGACAAGAAACAACAACTTTAGCCTGCTGATAAATGTTTATCTCTCCACCAAAAGTTTTACAACGAACAGTACCTGGTACATACTGCTCATCAGAAACCAAACGTTTTCGAACACCACAAATGGTAGCACCTGTGTCTCGCAGAACTGAGCAAGCAGTAGAGTTTACAGAACCAACTTCTAAATGCAAGTGACCAGGTGTCTGATCAAAAACAGAACAAACAACTTCAGAGTCTACAGGGACAACTGCACAACCTGAGCTTGATTTATTTGTCTTATCATCTGAAGCTGTGGCTTTCTTTACAACAAAGGGACAAGCTTTTCTAGTATGACCACCAATGTTGCAAACAGGGCAAGGATTTTGACTATTTCGAAGGGGACATTGTTTAGGACCATGACCTTTACCATCACAAAGAGGGCAATTATCAAAATTGTTGTAAAATGAACCACCTCCACGTCCACGTCTATAAGATCCCCGAGTTTGATCAAAACGACCTTCGACCTTTTGGTTCGAATCTGTGTATGTTGGGTCTTTCTTTTGAAAACCACCACGATTTCTCCAATAGCCACGACCTCGATAGTTTGAGTAACCACCACGAGAATCTGCAGAGCCAGCAGCAGCTTGCGATTCCTCAGCTACATCAACTGATCCTACTGAACCGAAAATTGTAGCAGCCGATTTGCGTGCTAAGTTCTTTCCGGGACGAGCAAGACGATAACTTTCAGCAGTTTTAACCATATCATCCAATGTGACAAGTCCACGCTCGCGAATGAAAGTAGCGAGATCTTGTGACACACATTCTAGAAACTGTTCACCTAACACCAGATTCATTATTCCTTGCATGTTTCTAGGAACACCGGACAAAGCTATCCACCTATCAAACAATCTGTTCAGTTCAATACCAAATGTTTGGAAAGGTTCGTTTGAGTCTGGTCGGACTTCACGGAATTTCTTGCGAAAACCTTCAGCAGTACACTGGAACTTCTTAAGCAAATTGTCTTTCAATGTTGGATAATCAACCTGACCATTTGCAGCAAGACTGTGGTATAAGTTCAGTGCATTACCTTCTAACAAAGCTGAAAGAAATGTAACCCATTTGCTTTTATCCCAGCCAAGGGCTGTAGCATGAGTCTCAAAACGAAAAAGGTAAGAATCTATGTCATCTTGTCTTTCTTTGAAAAGAGGCAACTTGGGGTAAACAGGCCTAGCACCAAAAGAATTACTATCTCTACCTCTGTTTCCAAAACCAGTATCTTGTTCCTCAGGTCTATGTTCAGAACGGAACTCAAATTCCTTTTGTTTTGTTTTCTCTTTCTCTAACTCAACATCTGCTTGTTTATTCGCTTGTTCAACTTCTGCTTGTTTTTTAGCTAATTCAACCTTTTCTAGCTCAACATCTGCTTGTTTTTTAGCTAATTCAATGTCTGCTTGTTTTTTAGCTAGTTCAATTTCTGCTTCTATTATTTTTTCATCTCTCAATCTTTGTCTCTCAAGACGATCAAAACAATCCTGTACATATTTCCCACGTTCTTTTTCAGGAATACCCAAAGTTGTAGCTTGAGCAATAAAAGATTGGAACAACTGATCATAATTATCAGACATGGCTAAGTACAATGTAGATCACAACCAACAAAAAAAATTACTATAAAAGTATCAAAGTGTTCAACCAGTAAATCAATAAAATATCAAAGTATCAACAATGAAATGGCAAAATGCAATCAATCAAACAACTATAAATTGCTCAACGGATCTTATGAAAACAATTAAGTTTTTTTCAAAAGCAGCTTTTCAATACAATGCACAATTCAAGTTATAATGAAAGCAGTCAAGTCTTAATGTATACAAAGCAAATTATATATTATATTATCCCAATATGTTTTACAAGTTCTGAAGCAATGACAAAATTTCTTAAATATCAAATGGAATACACTAAGTCAATATATTCACAACATATGTTGAAGAACTTCAACTGAAGTTGATAATAAACACAATTAATATACAGTGAAAGGTTAAATTATGAAGTTAAGTTTGTATCCAAATATTTGTTCAAACAGTCTTTTAGTTTTAAAGTATGATAATATTATTATGCATAATCACAGTAATGAATCTATTCACAAGTATTTAAAGTTTATATTAATGTCAATAGGAATTTAAAAAAAAATTAAATAAATTTCTAAGTCAAATAAAATATATCAAACACACAAACATCCACAATCAAATTTGTTACTTCCCTTTCCCCAAGAGAATAATTATATAAACAGTGTAAAACAACTATCCTAATGAAAAATATATACAATGCCCACAAAGGAAAAATTAATTAATCAAAGTTATTAAATAAAGAATTATGAAATGAGAAAAAAAACAATTAACTCTCAACACAATAAACACTAGAACTAAATAATAATATAATACCAAGTTGACGCCAAAGGAAAATAAACTCAACAAAATAACAAAGTCTTATGAAGATTAATTTTATAAATAATAAAAATCAATAACTGTCACAATAACTACTATACTATTCTATATCCAATTAAATTCAAAGTCAAACAGAATTACTAAACCACAAAACAAAATCACAAATAAAAAACTATCAGCACTAACAATCCAGCATGAAACAAAGGAAACAATGTATCAACAATTAACTAAATCAAGAGAAACAATTTAACAACAACCAAGCTAAATCAAGGGAAACAATTTAACAAGGATAACCCAGTATAATTACATACATTTAAATACAGAAAATTACCACATCAAAATCAATGCAAATCAAACAACACAATGAATAAAGAAAGCAAAGTAAATTAAATGGGGCTGAAATCCTAACACTCTAACCTACTTAAAATAAGGGCAAAGAGAACATACACCCAAACACACGCATGAAAGGACAGAACCCTACACAGCAAAGAACTAACAAAAAACAAACAATCCCACTAACAGAAGAACAGAGCTGAAAAAGCGATTAGCAACCCACAGACAGAAACAGAATTAAACCCTTAGTGCCCAGAAACTGTACACAGGCACAGCCGTTACGCCGGAGACGGCATTGTCACACAAAACAAAACATCACAGTCATACACAATATAATCAAGAATTTCAAGGGAGATAAGCCCACTAGTCTAACTGTATATAAATATAATAACTAGTGGTGCCCTCTAATAAATATAAATATGTATGACTTAATGCTAATTAACACAGAGAAAGTCTAGGGTCACCAAATGTAACGGAGGGTTTTTGTGTATTATAATCTAAATAAATATACTCATAACTACTTATGGTGTATTGAATGAGTGTGTGGGTGTGGCTGTCTGACGCTCAGTATAAAGGAGTGTGTGTTCTATCTCTGTTTACTTAGAAAGTTCTCATCCTTCACCACACACATGCTTTCAGACAAGGACAAAGTCTACACAATTGTTTCTCTTTGCCCTCTGTTATACTATTCTCATTCAATTATTCATATACACAATAAATCATTCACGTATACAACAAGTTACAGATACATTAAATCATACAATTATTTCCAGTTCCAGCATATAAACAAATCACACAGCTGATAAATAAGTGCACACAGTTAGTGTAATTCTTTCACCCAGTCCAGTTGATGAGTGCACACAGTTCATTCAGCAAGTCACGCAATTCTTTCTTGTATATATAAGTGTACACAGTTTCTCTCAAAATTCAGCACTAGTAGGAGTCGTTGTCCCTTTCTAAGGACGTCACTCGACTCTTCTCTTTTCCATTAGCATCGAAGCACAGACTTCATTTCGATGATTTAGATATTCTAAATTTCACAGCTCTTATTTACTGACCGTATGTTGCGGATCAAACACTCCCAGCACGGTATTCACAGCCGACGCTGGGGTCACAGCCACACACTGAAGACGCTGCAGTTGTCTTCGTGGCGTTGATCCGGAAGTTTACTACTGCACCGTTGTTGCACGTCTGCCCCAGTGATGATGCAGAAGGAGAGCTACGGCGTTGATGGCATCCACATCCCGTCAGGTAGATGTCGTCATGTGGATCAGACCCATCCGCCGCACATCAGGGGTACTTTGCTCCGTAACCGCCCCGCTGTATACAACATGTACACAATCGTAAATTTTTGCTCTTATCCTTAAAGAGACTGTATGTCTTTATAGCTCACATTGAGTAAGGATCATTTCCCTTTGTAGAATGTCTCTACACGCCACCACAATCACTACAATCACTATTATCAGCATTCCTGTGACAATACCTAGTATAGCCACTTTACACACATTGCATAGGCTACACACAATGGACTATGAGACAAATATTACAAACACAGCTCACCTTCATTTTATAACATATTTATACCCATTCATTCATCAATAGATATTCAAATTACACAACTGAAATACGTTCCTATTTCAGCCCATATCTTCACATATGACTGAATATAAAAATGGCATCATAATTACAAACTGAGTCACACATACATGTATACACATGATCAAATAAATATTGACATGAGTTATCGAACTTTGTTTTCAAACATGGGTTCTTCTGTACCCTAAACGTACTACTTTACAAAAAGCAATATTCTTCCTTCTTCGTAAGGATAGCTTAGCAGTTCATTATAAATACCACTAATAATAATAATAATAAATAAATACCTGTATTCTTATACAGCTAAAGTCCTAAGAGAATCAGGTCTTTCTCGAGCACCCACGAATGCGTCCTCTCGCTTAGGCTGATGTTTCGTCTCTGCTCTAACAACAGCTCAGAAACTAAATTATAATTTCTACCGGAACACACAGTGACGTCATAACGTCTTTCTATATAACTGCGTACAAAACGCGTTCGTTACAGGTGCTACAGAAGACTTCTGGGCATTTCCTATACCCAGCACATCACCAAGAATGAAATCCGACAGACTATCACACAAGCCATTGGACAACACGATGATATGCTCACAATGGTGAAGAAACAGAAACTCCGGTGGTGTGGCCACGTCACCAGAGCATCAGGCCTTGCAAAAACCATCCTGCATAGCATGATGCAAGGAGGCAGAAGAAGAGGGAGAAAGAAAATGAGGTGGGAGGACAACATTCGAGAATGGACTGGCTTGACACTGAGCAAAGCCATGATGGTTGCTGAGGACAGAGGAAGATGGAATACGCTAGTTAAACGATCATCTGTGGTGCCCCAACGACTTTCGAGTTACGGGATAAGATAGGATACAATAACATAAGTTTAGACAGAGAAATAAACTTGAAATACTAAAGACATCAATACATAATAGTTAAAACGCAACACCAATATATGATTTGCTAATTTTATGGTTCTCTTCATTCTCACTCAAGTAATAGAATAATAATTAAAACGGTATTCAAGAAAATTATACGTCCTAAAGTTATAAAATAATAAATAGCTGAACTATACTATGATTATATCTTTCTCTGCAGCAATCCCGTTCCCTGTCTGACAAAATATTACATTTATCAATTTATGAAAATATTGTATGCATAAAAAAAATGAGTTTCTTTATTATATTTCCAACAAGTAAATCGTAAAATATAAATATTCAATTTACCTTGTCTGTCATGAACAGAATCCAGAATCCCCAGTGAAAAATAGAAGTAGCCTACACAGTTACACATATTTCCAAGTCACACAAAATAAGCATTCACCCTTCGTTTTTCACAGTCTGACTTTCATTCCACTAATACACCCTATCCTAGTCCAATTTCATTTTAATCACAGACACTCTCAGATGCGCACCAGAACAATCTTCTGTTCTCCAAACAGTCTTTATATAGCCGTGTCTCATCACCAAGATATTCCTGAACTAGGAAATATAGTACCAACCCAAAGCATATACATACGCCAGGTGCCTATGTCAATAGCCGTAGCTTGTGTACTTGCTATAGCAATACGTGATGTGTACACAAATATAAATATTTACTAATTCACTTTGTGACACTTGCTCAAAACTACCGAGACTGCAACCCTAAATGTAATAACTATTTGTTGGCAGTGAATTGTCTTTCAACAACCCTAAATGTAATAACTATTGTTGGCAGTGAATTGTCTTTCAACAACCCTAAATGTAATAACTATTGTTGGCAGTGAATTGTCTTTCAACAACCCTAAATGTAATAACTATTTGTTGGCAGTGAATTGTCTTTCAACAACCCTAAATGTAATAACTATTGTTGGCAGTGAGTTGTCTTTCAACAACCCTAAATGTAATAACTATTGTTGGCAGTGAATTGTCTTTCAACAACCCTAAATGTAATAACTATTGTTGGCAGTGAATTGTCTTTCAACACCCCTAAATGTAATAACTATTGTTGGCAGTAAATTGTCTTTCAACAACCCTAAATGTAATAACTATTTGTTGGCAGTGAATTGTCTTTCAACAACCTATAATGAGTAAAGTCTCCTCTCTGAAAATCCTTACCGGGAAGGGAGGGGACTATAAACTGATTAAATAGAAATTTCAACAACCCTAAATGTAATAACTATTGTTGGCAGTGAATTGTCTTTCAACAACCCTAAATGTAATAACTATTGTTGGCAGTGAATTGTCTTTCAACAACCCTAAATGTAATAACTATTGTTGGCAGTGAATTGTCTTTCAACAACCCTAAATGTAATAACTATTGTTGGCAGTGAATTGTCTTTCAGCAACCCTAAATGTAATAACTATTTGTTGGCAGTGAATTGTCTTTCAGCAACCCTAAATGTAATAACTATTTGTTGGCAGTGAATTGTCTTTCAACAACCCTAAATGTAATAACTATTGTTGGCAGTGAATTGTCTTTCAACAACCCTAAATGTAATAACTATTGTTGGCAGTGAATTGTCTTTCCTTCCCATTTCCATTGACAACCAGCCACATTGTCAATATATTTGTCCCACAAAGATGTTTTTTTTGACAATTTCATTCAGCCATCTTCTCATGCTTTGGAAAATCAGTCCCTTGATTTTCACCAAGCCCCGCTGATTACACTGATGAGTGAGAGCACAGCAAAATGGCCATCTGTATCTATGACACCAATCCACAAAGGCAAAGTATGGGCAGCAGAGAGAGGGAGGTAGATCTTTCCTATCATTTCCTCTTTGCACGGAGGACAGCATCCAATAAGGATGTCAGTAAGCTGCAGTCCTATCGCTTTAGGCCACACACCTTTATCACTTGTGTCCTACACAACATGCTGTCAGTAAGCTGCAGTCCTATCTAGACCACACACCTTTATTACTTGTGTCCTACACAACATGCTGTCAGTAAGCTGCAGTCCTATCGCTTTAGGCCACACACCTTTATCACTTGTGTCCTATGCTGTCAGTAAGCTGCAGTCCTATCTAGACCACACACCTTTATCACTTGTGTCCTACACAACATGCTGTCAGTAAGCTGCAGTCCTATCTAGACCACACACCTTTATCACTTGTGTCCTACACAACATGCTGTCAGTAAGCTGCAGTCCTATCTAGACCATACACCATTATCACTTGTGTCCTACACAACATGCTGTCAGTAAGCTGCAGTCCTATCTAGACCACACACCTTTATCACTTGTGTCCTACACAACATGCTGTCAGTAAGCTGCAGTCCTATCTAGACCACACACCTTTATCACTTGTGTCCTACACAACATGCTGTCAGTAAGCTGCAGTCCTATCTAGACCACACACCTTTATCACTTGTGTCCTACACAACATGCTGTCAGTAAGCTGCAGTCCTATCTAGACCATACACCATTATCACTTGTGTCCTACACAACTTGCTGTCAGTAAGCTGCAGTCCTATCTAGACCATACACCATTATCACTTGTGTCCTACACAACTTGCTGTCAGTAAGCTGCAGTCCTATCTAGACCATACACCATTATCACTTGTGTCCTACACAACTTGCTGTCAGTAAGCTGCAGTCCTATCGCTTTAGGCCACACACCTTTATCACTTGTGTCCTACACAACATGCTGTCAGTAAGCTGTAGTCCTATCTAGACCACACACCTTTATCACTTGTGTCCTACACAACTTGCTGTCAGTAAGCTGCAGTCCTATCTAGACCATACACCATTATCACTTGTGTCCTACACAACTTGCTGTCAGTAAGCTGCAGTCCTATCGCTTTAGGCCACACACCTTTATCACTTGTGTCCTACACAACATGCTGTCAGTAAGCTGTAGTCCTATCTAGACCACACACTTATATCACTTGTGTCCTACACAACATGCTGTCAGTAAGCTGTAGTCCTATCTAGACCACACACTTATATCACTTGTGTCCTACACAACTTGCTGTCAGTAAGCTGCAGTCCTATCGCTTTAGGCCACACACCTTTATCACTTGTGTCCTACACAACATGCTGTCAGTAAGCTGTAGTCCTATCTAGACCACACACTTATATCACTTGTGTCCTACACAACTTGCTGTCAGTAAGCTGCAGTCCTATCGCTTTAGGCCACACACCTTTATCACTTGTGTCCTACACAATATGCTATCAGTAAGCTGCAGTCCTATCTAGACCACACACCTTTATCACTTGTGTCCTACACAACTTGCTGTCAGTAAGCTGCAGTCCTATTGCTTTAGGCCACACACCTTTATCACTTGTGTCGTACACAACATGCTGTCAGTAAGCTGCAGTCCTATCTAGGCCACACACCTTTATCACTTGTGTCGTACACAACATGCTGTCAGTAAGCTGTAGTCCTATCTAGACCACACACCTTTATCACTTGTGTCGTACACAACGTGCTGTCAGTAAGCTGCAGTCCTATCTAGACCACACACCTTTATCACTTGTGTCGTACACAACGTGCTGTCAGTAAGCTGCAGTCCTATCTAGACCACACCTTTATCACTTGTGTCGTACACAACGTGCTGTCAGTAAGCTGCAGTCCTATCTAGACCACACACCTTTATCACTTGTGTCGTACACAACGTGCTGTCAGTAAGCTGCAGTCCTATCTAGACCACACACCTTTATCACTTGTGTCCTACACAACGTGCTGTCAGTAAGCTTCAGTCCTATCTAGACCACACACCTTTATCACTTGTGTCCTACACAACGTGCTGTCAGTAAGCTGCAGTCTTATCGCTTTAGGCCACGCACCTTTATCACTTGTGGTTTTACACAAACTTCTCGCCTCCTAGTTTCTAGTGATTGTAATGGAACCCTACAAATAGGGAATGAATGAATGACTTATAAAGCCTAAATATCTCTACGCCAAACAGCATGATCGCAGCTGTGGGGGAGGAAGTGGATACACATTGATACACATTGATACACATTGATACACATCGAAACACATTGATACACATTGATACACATAATTTGCAAGTTTGTGGACATTTTTTACCATAGTTGCTTTTGGTTTCTGAAACTGAAGTAAGGATTTTACATTTTGTTTGTTTGTTTGTTTGTTTTTTCTTCAGTTTATTTAGTGTAGTTACCATTTGTTTAGGGTCGTACTCTTGTTACACCCCTTTTTTAGAACTTAGGGTGCATTAGTACCATTTAGTCTGCTTATGCTAGTATTCTACTTTTACTATGCAACAGTTTTGGATCAGACGTGATTTTGACTAACATCTAGCCATTATGCTTGAGCTAGGCATCACATCAGCAGTGTGACCTAGTGTGCACAAAGCTACTATCTGTTGTAAATCTGTTTCTTGTGAAGGAAAAAAAATCAACATAAAAAAGAACTATTGCTTTGATCTCTTCTTCCTGCCGGCTAGGTTTGCTGACAGGTCGTACTGCCGAAGACATCTGAAGAACCATAAGGAGTCCCATGCCATCATCATGAAAGAGACGAACAAGGTGAAAAACAAGCCACTGCCCAGTAATATTCAGAACCCACATCTCCAGGTAAGTGGCGGGATAATATATATTGCTATAATTTCATGGCTAGTACTGTTCAGTGAGTAGTGTTGACTTAGTGAGTTTCCCCTCTTGATGCACCACTAACACATCAGCATGGTTTACTGCACCACTAGCCTCATCAAAATCAAGATGACTACATGAACTAGTCCTGAGCGTGTTCTCTTTGTTGAATGTCTCGGCTCAGAGTTATAATGAGAGTCAGAACGTTTTCCCCTCTTTTGATCATTTGACTCCACAATGTTCTCTGCGAGCAAATCAAATCTCTTTAGCCACTTAGCATCAAGAAGTTGTATTAGTTCAGTCACATCTACTTTCGGCACTTCGTTAGAATGCTTTCTGACTCTGATTCTCCCTCCATTCCGACTGACTGGAAAGTCTCTGGCCTCTTTCATGCACGAACTGACCAGGCAATACCTAGTCGTATAGTTAGTGGTGCCGAACACAGTGGCGTAGAGTGGAAGATAAAACTCTCTAGGGAACCCTTTGTCGTTAGAAGCCAGTAGCAGTAAAAATGTCATTAATACTTACCATTCCGAAGCTTGTGCAGGTCAGGTATATCCAACAGGACACATGATCACCAACACTTTTCTTAAACACTTGTAGCTGTACCCATTCCTAGAGGCAGTAATCAGTACGGTTACACTCAATTGAGATATAGTATAACCTCTCTGTCCTGCTAGTCTGGCTGCTTGCTCATGACTGGTGCTGATCAATCAGCATAGGGAGCAATAATTTATTGACTAAGATAATGTCCTTGTCATGTCTTGTGTTTATGGTATGTTGCCCACATGTCAAATTTGCTAATGTAAAAATGGGGACAGTAAATAATCTTGAATCTTGTAAAAGTGACCTCTATTTATGTGCCTGTTCTGAAGAACTGAAAATGGAGAATGTTTAATCTCCCAAATATTGTCCAAAATCCATAGTGTGGTGTATATTATGTATTTTACCTTTTTTTTTTAAAATTTCATTATTTTTTAGGTACTGAATGGAAATGAGACTTTGCAAAAGAAATTGAGGTGTGTGGAGATTCCAGATCCTTATCACCTCAGTGATGGCACCACGCCACAACGCACCATACAGCTAGACATTCCTGAGGACTATTTCCATTCCGATAAGGAAGTAAGCTGATATCTTTATTTTCAGATGAAGAAATATGTTGCATCATTTGTTCATGATATCTAGATCCTTTTTATATTATATAAGTAATGGTACTTTTCCACTGCATACTGAAGGACAAGGACAATGTTGATAGTGATTTCAGTAAGATGTTGTTGTTGGACTCTCCTCTTTTTGTGTTGGAATTGTATGTTTAATTGACTCTATGTTAAGATAAAGCATATTAGAATCTAAGTGTAGAAGATTCCTACTCAAGTTGGTTTTGTTTTATTTCTATAGGTTGTCTACCAGTGTGGTGATTTCATGATTTCCGTCAAGAACTTTCCACCAAAAGATACAGATGGCAGATGAGCATACTGTTCAAGACTCGACTCCATACATTGCGCAGTTGTCAACCCTGCCAAGCCTTTCTTCACTGCAGCCCATCATTTCAGAACCAGCCAGTTTTGTTCAGAAGCAGTCTGCAGCTTCTGAATCAGACAGGTTTGTTCAGAAAAAGCACCCCCGATCGCTCTTGTCTTCAAGCAGTTCATTTTCTTCTAGTCGGTCGATCCTAGACGAGAGTGAGCTGGCCGCACCTGTACAGCTGCCATCAGAGCAAAGTAAGACTACTCATTCGTTACAGCACCAGCCCTTCTCCATGCAACTTCATCCGTCCCAGATTCAGACTCTACCCGCCCAAACTGAGGCTGCTCAGAGCCAATTTCAGAATATTCCAACTCGGCCTAATATTCAGTCCAAAGTTCAGTCTGGTCAACCACACATGTGCATCCATCCACGCCCATGTCAGCCACTTCAGACCCAAATTCAGACCCTTCCGTCCGAGTTTTCCCAATCCCAGTTTCATCCTCCGTCCAGTTTTCAGCCCTTCCCAACCCATCAGCCTGATCTCATGGAAGAGATCTACCTAGAAGCAGAAGATGTAACGGAAGAGGAGATCTTTGAAATGGAAGAAGTACCACTACACCAGCAAATCATTGTGGAGAGACCACGATCCATGGGAGCGGGCTACTCAGACATACCAAATGCTCAGTACCAATCTGTAAAGCAAGATGAGCATTTCTACTCGCACGGTGATCTTTCTGGAGAGCAGCAGTGGAGTCAGGAAAACCAGAAAATGTACTCGCAGACACTCATCACGCAATTTAGCCACAGGAAACCGAACAAGACTCTTTACTCTGATACCAAACACATTACTGAGCAGATAATGAGCCAGGAGGGGGAGGAGTCACAGTTCCAAAGGCCTTTTGAGTACATCAAAAGGGCGGCGCTATCTACTTCTGGGAAAACGGACACCACGCATGCTATGATGGGAAGACTGTTCATCACCAAGGGACGCAAGCCTCGGATTGGGGAGAGGAGGTTCGTGGAATTAAACAGATTAATAACAATATAAATAATATTGCAAGAAAGAAGTAAGAAGGAAAAAAATAAGATTTTTTTCCCATTTATTTATTTAATTTATTTAATCAATCTTCTATAGCGCTTTTCCAGCTCAGGCGCTGCTCAATACTAGATCTAACTCCAGCTGTCTGAGGCGCCAACCTGCAATCGTTGGGCACATAGTCTGATGCCCAGACCACTGAGCACAATCCTGGGCAACCGGGGATGGGGAGAATGGACCTAGTGCGTGCTGGGTGTATTTGTGTTGCCGGCACTCGCCTGTACAGGACATGAGCGTCAGGATCTTTAAAGTCCATGCAGTGGAATGCATGGGTGCACAGACTAGACCTCGGTTTATACTCTCATCAAAAGGAGTAGGAGTGCACTGTCTCAAAGTAATTGTATTTCTTTTTTTTAAATTTATTTATTTATTTAACAATATTATTATTATTATTATTTTACTCCATGTGGTCAAAGGGGTTTAAACCATGGCCTTTACGTGCTGTGATGTTATCACCTGATGTTTGAGTACATTGTCTACACCACTGAGCCAACTGCGCTCTGTTCCTTTTTGCAACATTCATTTATATTCTTATGTAGAATTTACTTTTAACAATTTCATTTACAATTTTCACTTCAATTTTCAATGACTACCTTTCCATGTTCAGAACAGGAGGAGATAACAATATCTTCGAAACATTTTGAAATAACTTGTGATGTGCGTTATTTTTCTGTGTGCAATTTCATGTACAGATGGCCGTGTGACAGTTGTGATGCATCGTTCTTCCACCAGGCAGAATTACGGCGGCACCACACCAAACACACCGGTGAAATGCCCTACAAGTGCTCCTTCTGTTTCAAACTGGTACGAGACCCCAGTAATCTCAAGAGACATATGCGCACCGCACACTGGTAAGTTTGTCTGAAGTGGGAATGTGTTTTTTTTAGTGTGCTGATGTTTTCAGCTCATTACAGAAGAATACAGGGTTCTACACATGAGACCATGGTGAACTGTGTGAGTGGATACGAGAGTGCGAGATTGTGTGTGTGTCTGTGTGTAGGCAGGGGTGAAAGTTTTCCTGCTGGGGGTCGGAATCCAGTTTTTTATAAATCCTCAGCTGGAATTTTCCGGTTTGGAATAATTTGAGAAACAAAAAAGAAAAAATGTGATCAAACCACAAAAAAGCTACAAAATCGCTAAAAATTTAGTTTTTATGCAGTCTTTTCTTTTCCAATCCCAGTTTTGGATAATCAGACCTGATAGTTCTCCGCGAAATCGTGGAAATCCGCGAAAACGAACACGAAAAATAAAAAAAAATTTAAAAAAGGAGTGCGAAACAATCCGCGTACACTTAAATTTTTTTTGTTTTTTTGTTGTTGTTGTTTTGTATCGGAAGACGAAAGTTGCTTTACTCGCTTCCGGTTTTGAGGCGCCATACTTTGTTTTGGAATAGTGGTGCAGCGTTGACTGTTCCTGTGTATATATTTTCGCCGTTCAAGTTGTGGATTTGTGGACGTCATCAGACTCATTGGACTTCAAAATGTCTGTCACAAGGCGTGACATAGTCGCACGTTCCGCGGAAACCTCTCTTAGATCACTATCAGGTCTGCTAATGTCGTAAAAGTGTTACTTCGGGTTATAATAGGGTTTCTAAGCCTGTTATAGAGGATGGAAGGTGAAGGAGAGAACATACATTTATTAAAGTATATAAAGTGTATTGCGAAGTTTGCAAATAATGTAATTTGAACATGTGCATTATTTTCTTAGTTTTGCAGAAAACTTGATTTGACAATCACTGGTTTCTGTGTCATTTAAAAATTGTTCTGAAACTATAAAGTATGGATCAACTGTTAAGAAAAAGCTGAGCAGCAGTGCTAACCTCCTGAGCCACAAAGCAAACATGAAGGGGCCTACAAGCACAGGCTGTGAAGTCTCTTCTTTCGTTTTTGTAAACTTGTAAGCCTCAATTACGTACTACTATACTATACTACTATGGTATGTAATAAAGGCCTACGAAAGAAGAGACTTCACAGCCTGTGATACAAGCAGTCCTCTGCTGGGCGATCAGTTTCAAGTTCTGGAAAGAAACGACACCATGAAGACAAAGATATTCGAAGGTATTTTAAGATTCCCAGGCGGAAGTCTAGTCCTTGGCAATATGGAGTGGTAGCCATATATTTTGTTAAATATAATGCACAACATGATGCATGCATACATTAGCTGGGGGGGAGGGGAGGTGGGGGAGGGGAGAAAGGGGGAGGTATTATTTTATTGGCTTCAGAAGTTTCACAATGTGCAATCACGTTTCATATATTTTTTGGAGTATAACTTATTGAAAGGCTTTTTCTTGGGAATTCGGTAAAGATGTTTTTGTGCCAATTTCTAAGCTCAGATTGCTCCAGAATGCTCTATTTGGGTTCTTTGTACAAAACATTTTTCCGGTGGGGGAGGAGGAGGAGGGAGGGGGGAGTCATGCTCCCGGCCCCCTCCTCCATAGGATGCTTGGCGCGTTCTGCACCTTCAGTTTGACGCTTTGCTTCTTCAGTAGTTCACTTCACCCATATGTGTGTGATCATGCGAAATAGCCTATAACGTACTGTGGAAGTGGCAACATTGTATGACTTTTATAAACACCTTCTATGATTAGACATGTCAAACGTACATGCCTTTGTGGGTTGTTCTCAATGATGGCGGCTCATTGAACTTCCAAGGCCGCAGAGTAACAGTCCCGCTCGATAGCTATATCAACCATTGTTACTATTGGCTCTACAAGGGTGTGGGACTGAAGAAGATTAAGGCTGGGGGTGGCATGATTGCTGAAGAAACTGCTGAGTTCAGTATTGCGTTTTTATTGTTAGTGGTTTTGGTGGTAATAAAGTTATAAAAGTGTTTATGTACATGTGTGCAGGCATCTTTGTCACTGATCAGATGGCTGAAAAAATTATTGACAGGCAGGTGTGTATCATTACACATTGTCAGAGTAAGTCTGTCAACCTGATTTAGTCCAGAATTGAGGGATGAATTGATGTTGGTTGGTTGTGTGACAGGTGAGCGACCCTACCAATGCACAGTGTGTGAAAAGAGGTTTGTGCAGCTTGGTCACTTGACAGCTCATCTGAGAATCCACAGCGGACAACGCCCCTTTCAATGTGACCAGTGTCGGGCTACGTTAGTGTCTGTTTTGCATCTTTCTTTCTGTTTTTTTAGGTTACTTTATTTACCACATCATAAAGGCAGGGGTGCGTAATATTGTTGTTGTTTTTTTAACAGATTTCTGTATTCAAGTTTAGCAAACTGGGATAGGATCGAGGGTACTCCTCTCTCTCTTCCTCTCGCACTATCCTTTGTCAAATCACTGCATCACTCATATAAAACAACATTCATTCAAACACATATTTAAGACAATATAATTATTAAATTATAAAACAATTTCTCTGTGACAGACTAGCATGCGTTGCAGCAATGTATTATGTATTCATTCAAAAATGAAGAAAAACAATGTGTTTGTGGCCAGTCTGCATGAGGAGAGTCCCAAAATAAGTCTACAAATGATGTGCTTACAAAATGTCCTGTCTGTGGTGGTAGGAAAATATCATAGCCAAATTATTTGCAGTCATCCCACACGGTGGAGCTCAGTCCAACTTTTACAAGATTATGCCAACTTAATTGCAGTTATCTCAGATGGTTGAGCTCAGTCCAACTTTTACAAGATTATGCCAACTTAATTGCAGTTATCCCACACGGTGGAGCTCAGTCCAACTTTTACAAGATTATATCTTTGTCCAAGTGTTGCTCATTACTCAAACTTACTGCAGCTATCCAAAGCCAGCTTGGTAGGTTCATGTATCGCCTTCCATGAGAGATCAGAAATTATCAGTAGCTGCGTGTTCTCAGTTAAAACTGAAGGTCACAGGCTAAGCTAAAGATATCCATGACCACCAGGGAAGCAAACAAAGCACAGTTAGAATGCTGTTACACTATGGATATCAATAGGATGTATGGCTGACATGTTACACTATGGATATCAACAGGATGTATGGCTGACATGTTACACTATGGATATCAACAGTATATATGGCTGACATGTTACACTATGGATATCAACAGTATATATGGCTGACATGTTACACTATGGATATCAACAGTATATATGGCTGACATGTTACACTATGGATATCAACAGGATATATGGCTGACATGTTACACTATGGATATCAACAGTATATATGGCTGACATGTTACACTATGGATATCAACAGTATGTATGGCTGACATGTTACACTATGGATATCAACAGTATGTATGGCTGACATGTTACACTATGGATATCAACAGGATATATGGCTGACATGTTACACTATGGATATCAACAGTAGTATATATGGCTGACATGTTACACTATGGATATCAACAGGATATATAGCTGACCCCATTGCTCAGTGGCAGAGCATTCCCCTGGCCTAGTGCTGACCCAGTTTGAATCTGGTGGTGAGCAAGATAAAAGTGTGCATTGTTCACCTTTCAAAGTATGATTGCTCTGGTGGTTCAATGCTGATTAAGGTCCCTACTACCCCTTTTCCATGGAATGGATATCTCCATCTGTCATATTACCGATGGTGGATGCATGCATTAAACTTCGGTGTTCATTCTAAAACAGGATAGATGGCCCAGTCATCATTATCTAAACATAATTTTTGTTAACAAGGAAGGACGTCTGTGGTACAGGTTTATCGAGGCCAACCACCTTCGGTACCACAAAGCCAAGCACCAGAACTACAAACCTCACAGTTGTCCAGTGTGTGACATGTCCTTCATCAGGCGCGCTGAACTACGGCGACACGCCAACACCCACGAGCGAGGTGTGGAACGGCCATTCAAATGTAACTTTTGTCATGGTGAGCAGAAATATTTTTTTCTCCTTGGATGTTTTTTTCAATGATATTAAAATGAGGGAGATTTATATCAAAACTGTGAAAGAAAAACAACAATAAAAACAACGAAGAAATAAAATGTCTTATTTAAAGATGACTATTTGTATATATATTTATACATGTTTTGTTTGTCTAATGTTTGCAAATTTAGAATCTAAACGTTGTATCTGAGCATTGAAAAGGTCATGTGCCATAGAAGGGCTTATCTCCACACACACACACAAACAAATGCAGCGGAGCGTGACAAACAAACCTCTGTGTGTTGCTATGGGTTAGCCAGGGGACACAATTCTGTACCTGTAGTCTTAAGTGATGTTCAGTGATGTTATCGGGGTCCCCAAAGACGTTTTAAGCTGCTTACATGCCCATAAAAGAGGTTTAACGTAATACTGTGGATTAATAATCTCTTCTGTGATCATACTATCTAGTGTCAAAGTTGAAAAATAAAATGACCTCATAATTATTCACTTTAAGTGTTCCTTTTCTGTTGTTTGTATCTTGATTATCAGTTATCCTGATCATCAGTTTTCTTCAAACACTTTTGTCATGTCAATCGTTATAGTATCCTTCAGGTGTGCGATTTCAGTGTTTTAATGATTGAGATATTGCTGTATTCACCTTAAAGATAGTTGTCTACATTTGAAGGAATGTTGCAGCATTTGTACTAAACAGTTATGCTGTGGTAGTCAGGTTAATGTCAATAATGTTTAGCCATCTTCTGATGGAATTATATTGTTAATGTAGCTGAAAGGAAAAAGTTGGTTCAAACTTTTTTATTTAGTTTAGATTTAACTATCATTAAAAAATTTAAAATAATTGTATTTGACGTTTGTTCTGTCTTGCAGTGTCTTACTATAGAAAAGATGCGCTGAGATCCCACAAGATAACTCACCACTCTGCCTCAGAACTCCAATGCTCCATCTGCCCTGTGACCTTCTCCAACCAGAAGGAAGCGGAGGCTCACATAACTGAAACTAGCCACATCCTCAGCATCACAGGATTTAAACTGAAGCAGCCACTCGCGATCGTCCCGGACAAAGAAGCTTGCGTGTCTGGAATATCAGACACCGGCACATCCGCAAAATTCCGCTGTCCAACCTGCAACGACGCTTTCTTCACCCAGAGAAACTTGTCGGACCACATGACAAAAGTCGGACACTACCCGGATTTCCGTGAAGAAGATGTGCAGGTTGTGTGCGCCTCTGGAGATACAGTGGTTGCAGAGGATTGTCACAATAGAAACATGAAAGCAAGAGCAGAAACAGTGAAGTGTGGAAACGACTCTAAAAACAAAAACATTGAGAAGTCTAGAGATTTTAGGTCTGCAGCAGAATCTGCAATTGGTATAGTTAATTCTGGTTCACACCTAGAAGGAAGGAAATCACAGGAGCCTGTGTCTAGACACGGTGTAGCCGAGTCTAATGCGCAAGCAAAATTACCAGACCCTAAGCCTGATAGCATGGCTGCCAATGCTCTTTGTGAGCTGGCCAGTGGCAGGAGAGATGAGAGACACAAAGAGAACAGAGGAGATAAGAGTGAAGATGCTGGAATTGCAAACAATCCTGACAGAAACCTTACCAAGAGAAGAGATATTGAAAGTAGGACAAAGGAGAAAGAATGTAGCCAGGAGAAAGAAAATGCTGATACATCTGCTTCCTCAACACAAGGTAGAGTTGGTGCAAGTTTTACCTCCACATTGTCAAAGGAAGCAGTAAGCTCAGAAGTGACAAAACCTAGACAGGTCTCATTACTAAACAATACAGATAAGAACACTGGAATGCCTACATCAGCTATCTCCTCGTCAAAATCTTCAGCTTCTGCTCAATCTGTAGTTAACATTTCCAAGACTGGAATTTTTGGATCTACTATGACCCCAGAAGTTGCAATTTCTGCTTCTCAAAGACAAATTTTCAGTTCTTCAGCTGCTTCCACTGTAATGCCTTCAGTACCATCAGCTGCTACATCTCAAGTTCTATCTACAGCAACAGCTTTCACCCCAACTACTGCGACAAAATCTCAGGTTTCCATTCCCCATAATCAAATTTCCGTCCCATCATCTGCCTCAAAAACGTCCGTTTTCCTACCAACTGCTTGTACAAACCCTCAAGTATCCATTGCTTCTACTCCCTCTGAAACAATGGCTTCCACTGAATCTCCTGCTTCTAAACTTCTAGTTTCTGTTGCATCAAAATCCATTCTCAGCTCAGCTTCTACCAGCAGTAGCACAGCATTGAAGAATGTAGGAATTGCTCCTGAGGCTTTGGTGAGCTCCATCGCTTCTCATGCAGTGCCAAAGTCTGCAGCATCTGCGAGCGCTACTGCTGCACCTTTTGCTACAAAGTTCATCCAAATCGGAGTGAACAAGAAAGGCATCCCTATCTTTTCTCCGATTGGGGATTTACAGGAGAACTACTTTGTTGTTCAAAAACCTTCCAGTGGGACTTCTACAGCTACATCATCGGCGTCTTCATCGTCAGCCTCAGCAGCAACCACTGTATCATCATCGACAACTGTGCAGCAAGCAAGCAGTAGAGAGTCTCCTTCTTCAGCAACAGTTACCATCATCAGCTCGTCGTCTACTCAAATTATCAAACCAGGCATGATATCCTTACTAGCATCGAGAACTATAAATTCTGTCCCTGCGTTACAGCCACTTGCTGGTTCTGCAGCGGCAAAAACTGCTGCCGGTTCTGCTATGGCAAAACTGGCTGGCAGTTCAACAGTGACCGGTTCTCAAGTGCTAGTAAAACTGGTTTCTGGGCCGGTGTCTGCAAAATCAGTTGTCAGTGATAAACTAGTGGCCAAAGCAGTGGCCAGTGGTAGAGCAGTAGTGGGGCCACCTGATAGCAGTTTAGTGGCAGTGGCAGTGGCAGTGGCAAAGCCAAGCCCTGATTTAGGCCCACTGTCGAAGCAAGATGTATCAACAGCAGTAGCTAAACAGAGTGGAGCTGTTACTGTACACCAAAATCTGTCTTCAGGGAGAAACTTAGTGCTGCTAGGTTCAAAATCAGAGGAAGAAAAAACATCTTCACCTTCAGCGGGAGTATCATTAGTGGGAACCACCAAGACATTTTCCCCAAGGATCAGTATCATATCTTCACCAAAGGTGTCAAAAAATGTTGGTGATCTGTCATATAATAGCAAGGTTCAAACATCAGCAACACCATTACCTTTTGCTTTAGGGGTTCAAAGCAGCAAAGACGCTTCGCAGAATTCAGCTGCAAGGCTTCAAAGCATTCAAAAAGCTAGAAAAGATATGCTACCCAAGCAAAGCCATTCCGATTCAGATTGTACACTATCCACTAATTCTGCAAAGGAGAGTAGGAGCTTTTCTGACACGGACAGTACCATCATTCTGAATCCATCAAACAGCAACTCAGTGGTCTTTGCCTATCTAGATGATGAGTCGGGTGAAGTAACAGTGCGCAAGAATGCGTCTAGCAGATCAAGGTCTGCATCGCCAGAATTATCAGATGTGTCACCTGTGAGGTCTTATGTGTTAAGGTCACGTGTGTCATGTGAAATTTTGGGTGCACAATCAGATGTGTCATTTTCAGCCAGCAGGAGTGAAAACGAATCTCCCGTTCTACTCCAAAAATCGCTTCGTAAGCGTAGAATTGCATCTAAAGATGAAAGAAGTAGGGATGGGTTTCATATGAAGATAGCCATGGACAATAGAAAGCACCCATCAAAAGGTGAAGCAGGAGAAGAAGGAGAAGAAACGGTCATCACTGAGAGAATAAAACACAATAGTAGACTTAAGTTTGGCAGAGAAGGGGCTTTCTCTAAGAAACCAACTTCTAAAAGATGCACATCATATAGAGAAAAAGTTGAAAGAGCCATCACAAAGCAGGCAAAACGCAAACGGAGCCACACATCAGATGAAGAAAAAGAAGATGGTACTGAATATGCAGAGGTTTCCACTAGAAAACCACGTAGACACACTCCTAAAGAAGGAGAGTCTGTGCCCGCTAGGAGAACCTCTGGCAAGCGTAAACCATCATTCAACTTCAAGTCGATAGAAGAAACGTTATCCCTTGTCAAGAGAGCAACAGGCAAAAGCCTGTCTGTAAAAGGGCATCAAAACAAAATTCAGGGGAGAGGATCTGTCAAACATAACATCACATCAGAGGAAGTCGAGGATTCCATTGCTCACAAGCAGGCCTCACATGGCATTGCCACAAGCAGAAGCGCTTCACAAAAAGAAAAAGAAGACCCAGGCATATGTCAAAGTGGAAAGCAGAAGAAGCAAAAGACTCCATCAAAGAAGAAAGAAATTACAAGATCAGCAAGACCTGAATGTAGTAGATCTGCAGGAGAAAAATGTGATGATGATGATGAAGAAGAAAAAAGATATGACAGTGATGATGAAGAAGAAAAAAGATATGACAGTGATGATGAAGGAGAAGAGGACACAGTCTCTTTGATGCAGAGAATGGAGTTGGTCTGGCCTCTTAGTAAAGGTATGAGTAAGCATTCCCATACTGCCCTTATTCCAGAGGTAGTGGGAAAATCTACAGCAGTATTAGTACCTCAAGCTGAAATAAATCAATCTCCTGATAGAGCTTGTGTCCATAACTTCCTGAATTTCGAAAGGCGAAATGACAGGAGAGGGGGTAGAAGTCAGAGAAGAAAGAGTCGAGATCAAAAAGGAAAGGGTCAAGGTCAGAGAGAGATAGGTCAGGGTCAAAAATGGAAAAGTAAAGGTCGAAAGCAGTTGCATCCAGGAGGTGAGCGATTCTATGCCAGTGAAAAAGAGCAGGTGGATGACGTGACTGTGATAAGCAAAGTGAAAATTGAAGTTAATATCGTTGAGGATGATCAAGTAAATGATGATCAAATAAAACAAGAATTATATGACCGTGGTTATGAAATGGATGAAAGGGGTGAAAGGAGCAGAGGGTGGGCCCAGGGTTGGGAAAGATGTGAAGAGAAGAGACAAGAGACCAAACAAGAACCTGACCAGTGGGAGGGGGAAAAGGGGAGGAAGGAAGAACAAAGAACCAGATCTGGAAGGAAAATGAAGCCCAGAACTTTATATATGTTTGACTAGTACATTGCAGGGTAGTGTAGGCAGACACCCTCTTCCTCTTGCCCTGAGTGGAGCTGCAGTTTTCACTGAAAAGACAACCTGAATATCCCATGGGTAATAAAATTGTAAAAATAATAGTACTAAAAGTTCAGCATGATTCTGTTGTGAAAGTTTAGTTATTGTTCCTTTACCTTATCCATTCTGGATATATTTCTGCCACAAGTCATAAGCATATATCAAAGATCTAAGACAGTCTAACATTTGACGAATAGAAATACAAATCTCGAAAGCTTGAATAAGTCTGTTAATTTCTTGTCAGAAGTGTAAAATATTGAATAAATTAACAATAATAAATAATAATGATATTTATAAGGCGCTTTTCATAGTAAGGAACAGTTCGAAGTGCTCTCTCTCACGCATTCACACACTCATCAAACATTAGTACAATACAAATAGAGAAAGGTTGGAGAAAGGCAGTAATAAACAAAGTGACTCCCTACATGCACACACGAACATGCACACACACACCCCCCACACACACACTCATCAAAGTTTCTAAATAATTACAATTTTTGGGTATTATTTTTGACAGCAAATTTACTTTTCTGCTGCATATTAAACACCTGAGGGAAAGCTGCCAGAAAGGTCTTAATGTTTTGAAAGTTATCAGCCAAGCAGACTGGGGAGCAGACAAGGATTCTCTGCTCCTCTATCGTTCTCTCCTACGCTTTAAATTGGATTATGGTAATATCATATATGGTTCTGCTAGGAAAGCCTATTTCAAAGCCTTGGATCCAATCCATCATTAAGGTCTTCGATTCTGTCTGGGGGCGTTTCTCACTTCCCTGAAGAAAAGTCTCTATGCTGAGGCTGGCGAACCTCCCTTAGGGATCCGTAGG
This sequence comes from Oncomelania hupensis, assembly GCA_036898135.1. Lineage (NCBI taxonomy): Eukaryota > Metazoa > Mollusca > Gastropoda > Littorinimorpha > Pomatiopsidae > Oncomelania > Oncomelania hupensis. Next base: position 3,811,705 of record CM072525.1, on the reverse strand, counting down.
CTTCAGCTCGCCATGAATTATTTTCTCAAACTTAAAGCAAACCCAGAAAATCTCGCTTATGATTGTGTTCTAAACCCTTTATTTACGCTTAAATACTCCAACAAACCGACAGAAGTTCCTCCTTTTGGTATCAGAATACGTTCTCACTTTGATACTGCAGGCATAGATGTTTTCTCTATTAATGATGACCAATTGCTAACTGTGCTCCCATCTTGGAACCTCATTATCAACTTCAATCTCACTTCAAAAAGCCCAACATTTCCGAAGCTGTTCATAAGCAACTTTATTTAGAACAGTGTTCATTGTATAAAGGATATGAAAAACCTTTTGCTGACGGGTCGAAAAAAGAAGACTCAGTTGCTGCTGCGTCGGTCTCTGGTAGACACCTCGACCAGCATTTGCAACAGCTTATACCTGGTTTTTGTTCTGTTTATACAGCTGAGCTCAAGGCATTTCATGTAGCTCTGAAACTGGTTTATCTATCCAAAAGATCCTCAGTTTTAATCATGTCTGATTCACTGTCAGCACTTCAGGCTCTTTCCACGAGAAAGATATCGCACCCTTTTTTGGCTGAGATTCATTACCTCCACACACAACTTGTTTCTGAGGGTAAAAAGATAGTTTTTATGTGGGTACCTAGTCACATTGGCATCGTCTGCAATATTGCAGTGGACAAAGCAAGCTCTGCATCTAGATTTCCCTGGACCTTATAAACACTGAATATCTATTTATCTATCGCACAAAATGGGTGAGGCAATATGGAAGAAGCTGTTTGAAGATAGAACAGATCAGGAGAAGACTTTAGAGATGAAATGAACTTGGAGGTTTGCTTTAAAGGTGTTGATATTCGGTGTGCTGCATGCATAAAGTGTTAATGAATTACAAGCAGTTGGTCCAAAGACAGAAAAATATGTGGAAGCAATGGAGGACAGCTTGTAGCAGGGTATTCCAGAAGGAATGGGTCCGATGGGGAGTGCAAGTTGAAGTGTACATATTCATTGATATTCACACGTCTAGTCTACTATTTTAACAAATTTATTGATTTTTTTTTTTAAATCTGTAAAGTATACTTTATTTGTGTGTGTTAATTTGTCACGTAATAACAGGATTTAGTGCAATACAATTTTACTGTTGCATGAAATGTTGGAAAGGTGAATGGTTGATTATGACTTTTCCACTGTGCCATAACAAATACTATGCATATTATTATGATCGGTTGGGTCTAAAATCACAGTGTGTACAGACCTTAAATGAAAATATTGTTTTAATTTATGTGCATATATGTGTGTGCACACGTGCATTCTTGCTCATAACGACAAACAGGCAAGGTAGCATTTGTTGATGTGAACAAGTGTTGGCTTTGTTACCCGTATAAAATGCTGTTCTAATCCTAGCATACGCTTTCTTTGCTCTTTCAGTCAAACTGAAGTGGTAACTAACATTGGTGAGACTATTACAGTATTCTGTACTGAGAGCACACAGTAGCCAGCTAAGCAACAACAAAAAAATGTGTGTGTGTGCGTGTTCAGAGTTGACATTATTATTGTTCAGTCCTTGTTGGTATTGAAATGGGAAGAGTAGTAGAACACTCGTTTTATTTATCTTTGTTGAAATTGTTGCTGGTGTTTTGTTGGGTTTTTAATGTTTTTTTAAAAACAGAGTTTACATTTACAGTGTTGATAAAGTGTGTTGACATAATATTGATGCCAGTATTAATTACAGTTGTGCAATTTTGCCATGAAACCTCAACACACAGGCACATATTTTATCGAGCATGCATTGTGCACTTCAAACTGGAAACTTTGAAGTTGAAGAAATATGTTTTATATTAGAAAAGAAAGCTTTCCCCTATATTATTCTGATTAAATTTACTAAATGAAGTTTGTAAGTCCAAGTGATATGCATGCTTCCATGGAACTTTAAAATCTGAAACATATTCAGAGATTTTCAATTTTGTGTTTATTTTAAATATTTGGTTGATATTGTGATTGGAATGCAAATTATATACAAGTTGCCAAGCTCAGTTTTGTTATTGTTGTTCATTCAGTTATCCAATTTACTAATAAACAAACATAAACCTTTCACTGAATAGTGGAAATTGTGTGAAAAAGGTAGATGCTTGAGAGTAAGTAAGAAGTGAACAAATTTGTTTTGTTTGAACTTTTATTTTTAGCATATGTACACACCATTGATATACTGGTCAGTTTATGTCATATTCCACTCAAAAAAACAATAAATAATTCATATATTTTTCATATACTCCATTGTACATCTCACAGACAACTTTATTTTCACACTACTAAATACATACTTGACAAAGGCTGTACACAATATCACAAACAACACTCCTGCTTACCCCCTGACAAAACTCTTCTTCTTTTTCGTAATACTGTGGATACCCCGTATTCGAGGAAAATGATTCCACAAGGTGCATGCTGGGTGTGTTCTTGTTACCGGCACTCACCCGCCTAGGACATGAGCGTCAAGATCTTTAAAGTCCGTTATGATGGAATGTACGCGACACAGACTAGACCTCGGTTTATACTCTCATCCAAAGGCGTAGGAAACGGGAGTAAAGTGTCTTTCCCTAGAACACAACACAATGACCCGGCCTCTCCTTTCTTTAATGAATGTACATGCATAGACTCCTTTCTTTAATATACACATACAGGTAAACTCTTACAACCTCAATTATTCATACTAATGAGAAGAAAACTAAAAATCCAATGTCCATGCTAGTGGAATAGTATTAAAATGTCTTCATATATTTATTGTAATTTCACAGTAAAGATCTGCAGTCATGGGCGTCACTTTTAGGATAGTGAAAACAAATGTCACATAAGTACAACAGGAAAACCACATTTTACCAAGTCTATAAGAGGCCAAAAATGGATTTATTTGAAGCAGTTTATGACTTATCACTAATCCCAGATGATCTGTTTGTCAATTAACAACATAGTGATCATTTGGTTGCAACACCACACTATTTCGCACCTCTATATTTTGTAAAATGTGATTTTCAAAGTATTTTTTTCCATTCTAAATAAAAACACAATTTCATTTTGCAATCTGTTTTTAAATCATTTAGGCATTAATCGCAACATTCCTTTAATTCAGACCACCACACTACGCTTGAGGTCACAGCAAAACAATCCCCAATCCAGCTGTATCAACTACAAAGTTCAATCTGTCCATTCATAATCTGAGCTCTCTATCAGGGGGCAGAGGAGAGAAGTACCACTGGAGTTTTTCTTCAGACACTCCTTCCAAAGTTGAAGGATTCCACCTAGGGCTCTGATCCTTGTCAACCAACACTGAAAATGTTTATTTGAAAAAAGAAATAAAAATTAAATAAATGTAAATTAAATAATGTTCATGCAACAATACTTAATTGAAATCTCTTGTCATGCCAACATCTTTAACACAGCCTTTATGTGAGTTCCAATGTTACAACTTCATATACAAAACTGAACATGCTCATTCTCTCAGCCAACAACAAGACACTCTAATGGCATAATACTTCCCTATAAAATGAATATGTGCTCAATCCTGATACTCCTAGCAAGCACTGTCATATCATACAAATGTCCACCCTAGACATGGCTCAGTCCTGATACGCCTAGCAAGCAGTCATATCATACAAATTTCCACCCTAGACATGGCTCAGTCCTGATACTCCTAGCAAGCAGTCATATCATACAAATGTCCACCCTAGACATGGCTCAGTCCTGATACGCCTAGCAAGCAGTCATATCATACAAATGTCCACCCTAGACATGGCTCAGTCTCAGACCCTTCAACCCCAATCCCCCATGGTCTTGCCAGGAACGGGTAAGGGAGGGAGGGAGGTTGTGTATAAATAGTATCCCCACTTTGTGGAAATTTAGTGCTTTAAATTACCACTGTTTCTGTCATTCTCATTTGTTCTTTCTCCTTCCTACTCTGTTCTATCAATCTACTATCTTCTTCGCTAGACCAGCAACCTACCTTTTTTACCTGAAAACTCTACCAAAACTCCTCATTTGTGTGTTGGGTCAGCTTGGGGCTGCTGGACGCTATCTGCCAAATGGTCACTAGGGCTTTCTATGGTATTATTATATAGCAATGTAGGCATTTTCTAGGTATGTGTTTTGAGATAAATATTTTATGATGTTTATATTCTATTTTGTTTTTATAAACGGGGGTTTGATTAATTAGAGTAAAACCTCAGTGTCCTCTGCATGGAAGGCCTTTATTGTAAAGTTACAAGCTGGTGGAGCGCCTTCAGTTGCTGTTAGAGTTGTTTCAGCAGATCTTTTAGGCAGATTGGGGGTGGGTCCTCTTTCAAGCAAGTTGTGGTCCTTTGCAGTCCGCTCTACCCTATAAACAATGACTAACTAACTCAGCCTCAGTTTCATTATTCAACACATAGGCCTCACTGATTTTCTCCAAACCACACCATTAGCACTGTAAATTTTTTTTTTTAAAGTCTCCTACCTGCACGAACACCCTCGTAAAAGTCTCTGTCCTGCAAAAATCTCTGAGACAGCCTGTACTCCATCGCCAACACCTGTGCCATGTTCATCGTCTCTCCATTGCGCAGCTGACGCAATGTCACCTTAATTGATGTGGGGGACTGAAAATGGAAAAAGATAATAATAATGATAAATGAACATCGAAGTTCAGCGGAGAGATCATACTACTAAAATGGACCGGGAAAAATAATCCCCTTTATCTTTCCTACCAGGGGTTTCAAACCCGCATCAGGGATGTTCCTGCAACTGTATAGGAGCTTGGTCCGCCCCATCCTGGAGTATGGTCACCCAGTTTGGCAGCCACATCATAAAACACTATATGCCGAAATCGAGGCTGTCCAACGCCGTGCTACCAAGCTCCTGCCAAGCATCAGAGACAAACCTTATAGTGAGAGACTTAGAGCCCTTTGTTTGCCCTCCCTTGAACATCGTCGACTGAGAGGGGACATGATTGACGTGTTTAAATACGTCCACGGCTTCTACGATACTGACAGACCACTCTTTGAGTTTGCTAAAAGTGAATTAACTAGAGGACACTCATTGAAGCTGACTAAGCAGCACTGCAGGCTGAACCTAAGAAGCAACTACTTCTCACAGAGAGCCATCGGCACATGGAACAGCCTACCAGAGACAGTTGTTACAGCCCCCACCGTCGACTGCTTCAAAAGCAGGCTGGATGTATTCTGGAAGGACCGCCCGGAGATATACGAACCAAGATGCCACTACTAGATTTAGTTAATTGCCACGCATGCAAGTCTAGCAGTTTTTAGGATCTATGTAAAGGCCAGCGGCCTATATCATTGACTTTTTCAAGTTCAAGTATGTGCCAGGTGAACGCTCTACTTCTGAGCTACAGTGATGAGTCAATGATGATGACGAATGTGGTTGACACATAATGATATGGTGATGGATAGGATAATATTCCCAATGCATGGGGCATTACAAAACTAGTTACAGAGTAAAAACCAAGTGTAAACCCTTTAAATAAACCACTACAACTAGAAGGGCAAGCCTATACGACTTGCATCCTCCTTATGGAACTCCATATTTAACATAAAAAATGAGTGCCCAGGAAAAACAAAATGAAATGGTGGCATTAAAATACAAAGTAATATCGGCTTGGAACTTTCGATGTTCTTGATTTTGAGATGACATTGGCCTCTGGCTCCAAATGCACTCATGTACTATCAAAAACATTAAAGCAAAAGATGTATTAGGCCAAAAAAAAAGGTGACCTTGGGATGATCTTGACCTTCAGTGACCTTGACCTTTGGATGAACTTAATCCTCACGTGATCTCTTATGCATGTCTGATCGAACAACCCAATGTTGGCAGGCCTTGAGTTTTCTGTGCGCCATGAGATAAGCCTATCTCTATGAAAGAACGTTTTGAGGAAATTCAGGGAAAAAATTGATTAGGTTTTGTATCAAATGATAATTTGGACATAAGGGGCAGACATATCTTGCCTCGTATTCAGAAAAAGTGTACTTTTGTTATTCGCAGCAGCACTGACTCAAAAGTACGATTTGTGCCAACCAGTTTGGCATCTCTGCCGGTGATATGAACGACATCAAGCGGCACGTGGAAGGCCCACAGCATATCAAGCTTTGGAAAAGAAAAAGAAGATTGTGGCAGCAAATCAATCGATCACTGGATTCTTCGCATAATATCAAAAAGGATGAGTGCAAAAACAATAGGTAGTAAAAGTAAATACGGAAATCGTAATAGTAATACTGAAATTTGAAAAAGCTAATACTAAAACTTCAAATTGAGGGTAGGCATGCCTGATATCATGTGTTATTAGACTTCAAGGAAGCGTCTGACCGAGTCTGGCATGCAGCTCTGTGGGCAACCATGAGAGTGTACAACCTCAGCCTTAACATTATTGAAGTCATCAAAAGCCTGTATGACAACAGTGCCATCGGGAACTGGTTTAGAACAACAATCAGCGTGCGTCAAGGATGCCTACTCTCTCCAACACTCTTCAAAATCTTCCCGGAGCACATCATGTAAGATGCCCTTGCAGATCATGAAGGCACAGTCAGCATGGGGGTAGAGCAATCTCCAAGTTTTGCCAATGACATTGATGGATTGGCTGGAGAGGAACAAGAACTCACAACAGCTGGTACAGAATCTTGACACCAACCTCCAGAGCCTTTGGAATGGAAATACAAACAACACCAATGGCATAATTAGGGACATCAAAGTCAAAGACCAATCCCTCAACAAAGTGCACAGCTTCAAATATTTAAGAGCCATTGTATCAGACAATGGGTGCCGACAAGAACTTTTAGAAGTCATCTCCAGGATTGCACGAACAACTGCTACCCTGACAAGGTTGAAGCCCATTTGGAAAGACAGGACCATCAGTCTACACTCTAGGCAAGGTTGCCATCTCCATTTTCCTATACGCTTGTGAAACATGGACCTCACAGCAGATCTCCAACGAAGAATACAAAGCATTGAGATGAGCTGGTACAGAAGACTTCTGGGCATTTCCCAGCATATCACCAACGACCAAGTTTGACAGACAATCACACAAGCCATTGGACAACACGATGACATGCTCACAGTGGTGAAGAAACGGAAACTCCAATGGTATGGCCACGTCACCAGAGCATCAGGTCTTGCAAAAATCATCCTGCAAGGCACGGTGCAAGGAGGCAGAAGAGGGAGACAGAAAAAGAGGTGGGAGGACAACATTCGAAAATGGACTGGTTTGACACTGAGCAAAGCCACGAGAGTTGCTGAGGACAGAAAGATGGAATATGCTGGTTAAACAATCATCTGTGGTGCCCGAACGACTTCCGAGTTATAGGATAGGATAGGAAATGAATATGCTGGTTAAACAATCATCTGTGGTGCCCGAACAACTTCCGAGTTATAGGATAGGATAGGATATGAAGGTCTAAAATGACCTTGACCTTCAAGATCAATGCAAAAAAGGAACATTTATGAAAGATCAATCTATCATCTCTAAATACAAGTTTGAACTTTATATATCTCATAGTTTAGGGTCAAGATAACTTCAAAGTACCTATACAAACCGACTTTGGACAGTTTCAGTCACTATGACCTTGGAGTGATGTTGATCAAATTTGAATAGTATGTGCTATCATGCATAAAAAATCGTAAGTTCAATATTAATAACGTAGAAAAAAAAAGTGTACTTTTGTGTAAAAATGTAATTTCTTAACTATAATTTGATGACTCTGTGACCTTGAAGTGAAGTCATTCATTCAATGATCATTTTCGAGGTCTCATGGGTATACACCATCTTACCAAGTTTGGTTGTGATAGTTGAAATAGGCTCTGAGTACTTGGCCACATTAAAGTTTTTGCATAGACAGACAAACAGACAGACTGATTAACAAACAATTTTTTCAATATCAGTTTTGCACTATTTATTACTCATCTTGCATAGATTTGCAAAAATCTGGAGAAAAAAAATGTGGAGGGAGGTACGGGTGGGGGGGGGGGGGAGGGAGGAGGTTAGTACATATACTCACACTGCTATGCATGTGGATAAATAAATGAACAAACTGCTCTCTGTCTCTCCAATTTGGGTATGATCAAAGAAAGTTTACTTTCACAAAGAAGGAGCGTAACTCCTGGACATGCGAAACCAAAAGTTGCCAGCACCACTGGTCATCATGATTGAAAATGGCCTACAGCATGGAACAATACACTGCACTTAGTGGGAATTCTATGAAAAAAACATGTGAGAGTGACCTGCAATGCTATTAACTGCATAAATGGTCGTTACAAGTGCCCTGGACTTTCATTCTTCAGATTCCCAAAGGATAAAACAAGGTGAGTATCACAAATCATTGAAAACTAGGCTTATTTGTAAATGAACCGGCCGTTTTGCCATCAAACTGTATAGGCCTACGTGACATAAATCTTCCTCAATAATGATTATAATGTTAAGAACAATAATAATAATAATAATAATACTGTGTTTGTATTAGCTTTTTGTTGTCTGAAAACCAATGTACACTGTAGTGTTGATAACATTAAAGCTAGATCTATACTGTTTTGAACAACTCAACCATAAAATAAGCTTACATCAACTGCACTGCTGTTTCGCATCTTGTTAAACTGTGGTCAGCTCAAATTTGTCTTGTATAGCCTTTCTCGAATAACAAACGATAGCATGTTCATAAGCAGTCTTCTTATATCGGGCTTGAAATAGGGCTATCAGGGATAGGAAAAGCATAGCAACGGCATGAGGGATCTATGCCTAGGCAGTATGCTGTCATTGCCACCATTCATAGAAAACAGCGTTGGTGCATATTGGATATGTGGTGACTTCACATCGATGAATTTGGCATGATTTTGGTTATCAATGAGCATAGCAATAGTGCATTTTTATGCTGGTAATTTTTGCTCTCGGGATGAACTTTTTTGAAGTACTACTACTAGACTATCGGTTTTTGATCACCAATTTTGGTCTTATGCTTTGTCATTCTGAAACACTTGGTGTTTGTTGTCAATCTGTTTACCAAAAAAAAAAGATCAAAACCATTGTGTTCTTTCTTGTTAAAACATATATATTTTTATGCTGGAATTTTTTGCCATCTGGAGGAACTTTTTGCAGTGTTAGACTATCGGTTTTTGATCATCAAGTTTGATCTTATGCTTCGTCATTCTAAAACACATCTATATACATCTGATTTATGTACTAACCATTTTTTTTGCATATATATTCTAGCACATTATTTTATTACCCAAAAGGATCATTTACTTATTGCTTCACCAGCATCTGTGCGTATTTACTGCACATTCTGGGTCGTTTAATTTAAAAAAGCAACTGATTAACCGCATTCGGCACTTGAGGTTTGTTTACTTGTCACTATGCATCAGATTGCCTCCCCTGAGTTTTCTAATATGTGTTGCAGCATGAGAAAACCAGGCTAAAGTGTCAAAATATGAAAAATTACTTATTTATTTATTAACAAAGTACTAAAAATAATCTTCAAAAGGCAAAAAACCAAAGTACTAAAAATAATCTTCAAAAGGCAAAAAAACAGAATTGTTTTATCTTTATTAATTGATGTCTTATGATTTTTTTAAATATTTTATTTTCTCGGGGGCTAATTTCCAGAAATTGCCTTCAAAGTTTTGAATTGTAAAATGATCATTACTTCACAACCAGAATTTTCCCATGCATGTATTTGGTATCAAAACAATCAGGAAGATGGCAGCAATATGGCAGTGAGTTGAGATAAGATGAGAAAATTCACATTATACACCATCCACACAATACTGAACATAAACAAATTAAAACAGTACGCACAATTTTATTCTGTACCCATCCATAATGCATAGTGTTTTTAAACATATTAGAAATAAAACAAGTGTTTAGCAAGTCTATAATAACTCAAACACATAATAATATATCAAGAACATGGCCTGAATCAATCATTTTTTTTAAATAAACCCTATCATAATGCCCCCTCCCCCCCCCCCCCCCCCCCCCCCCCCCTCTTAAATCCCTCGTCCGTCAAGTAATCTTTTGTTTAATTGCAAGCAGCTACATCAGCTCAGTTCAAATAGTCAAACAAAGATTACAAACCTAAAACAAAAGTTTCATTAGGTAGTTTTCAGTCCTAATAATCAAGCTTTAATAATTCCCCGATTCTCCACTCCCTTCCGCAGTCGAATAAATCTGTCAGGTGTAAATCAAAATAACATGTCATTTTGCTCTATAAAGTTTAAATAAACACAAATATCAAATCAAATACTAATTACTAGTAATTTGGTAAATAGTCCTCATGTTAATTTCCTAAAACAGACAAACCAACAAAAATACTGAGAACATAGTCAACTTGTCATGCTAGTAATATTGAATGTAGGCCAGACTACTTACCTTTTCAACCACCCCACTCCACCCCCACCCAACAAAATATACTACTGAAATATTTTCCACACTCCTACTGTAATTCTTTCACTGATATCGCCTTTTCAACCTTTACCTAAATCTATGCAAGTAGAATGACGGATTATTAAAGACACGCCAATAGCGAAGAGGCCTACGAAACATGAATCAATGAATGAAAACAAACAGTATCGTTTAATAACGGGATCAAGCTTCTGCTCGTCAGAATCATAATCCTCATCACAGTTCCCACAGGCACCATAATAAAAATAGTCTGAAAGCAGGTCTTGGTGCTCTTCAGAAGCAAAACCGGGTCGATTCAAGACCTTAGCTACTCTAGCAGACGACACATCTATTGACGCTGGAGACGAAGCCATCACTTCCGGTTTCCAAAAAGAATCGGTCACTTACTTTGACAAATTGTTTCTAACAAATGCAACATAAATATTGCAAGAAAACACTTGAAATAGATGTATGATGAGTTGATCTACATTAAAAAATTCACTTTGAACTAACAATCGTCGAACATCTATAGGAAACACTTCAGTTTTTCACGACCGGGCTAGAGACGCATTCGAACACAAGCAAGCTTCAGAACTAAGGATTTCATGGAAAATTTGTTGTTGTTGTTTGTAGATTATAGTCACACGACACTTTCGCATATAGGTGACTACTGGACCGATTTATACTGACACCAGCGGGCCAGTTGTTGGTAAAGGGGAAAATAATATGATCACACGTTGACCAATCCGGGATTTGAACCAGTGACCTTTCGGTTACTAGCAAGACGCTCTTACCAACTGAGCTACCCGGCCCCTCTTGGAAAATTTAAACGCCACACACTTTTATGTATCAAAAAAGTAGTACCGATAGGGACTTTTCACTCCCCAGACGTCATATATCAATCCACATTGGGGATTTCCCTTCATAGTCAGACAAGTCAGACAAGAAAAGTTGTGGTATCGGAGGTCAATTAGTGCCATTGTTTTAGCAAGGTGTGATCAACACCCTTATCAGAATCAACAAAATAAACAATGTTTTAGTTTAGTAATTTTTTAACAAAATCCGTTTGGGATATTAAAGAAAAGCCTGAAATAAAGACAAAGAGGCAAAAATCTTAAAATTGATGGGGTAGCCTATTTTTAGTGTTCTACGGCTGTAGCAGCGAATCAATCCTGGCGTCTTTAGCCGGGTTTTGTCATGCGGCGACACATATGATGAATGTTGGGGCGTTTTGCCTGGCATGTCATCATTATTTATATAGCAGTCTTTCGGAATGAGCCTTCTTTGTGTTAACTTAATATTCTTTGGTAAGATATGTTTTGGATTATGCCAACACTAAAAAGTCTTATCGTTAAATACATTTAAAATTTTTCAAATGAATATCACACACACAAACAAACACGCTCAAATACTCACCATTTTACTCATAACTTGCATCTGAGTCTGGGCCCAGTCAGATCGGTCGACATCCAATTTTCGAATGATGTCTTCAACAGTCTCCTCGCCGAAAATGTTGTCAATCTGCTCCAAGTTGTCCGTCAGAATGAACGGCTTGTCCACATCTATCTCACACTAAGAGAGAATAATTGCCATACAAATGATAAATAAATGAAAGCAAAATCAACAAATAACAAGACATACACATACTATACCAACACAATTAAGGAAGACGTCAATTAGTTATTAATAACAATACAAGATCCTCCCTACCCCCATTTTCTTCTACCAAGATCAAAGCACGGCCATCTTAGGTTAGGATATTATACAGTTGTTTGCCCGCTTCACAACTCATGCATCACATTTTATAATAATAATGTGAGAGTTACGTGCCAATAATATATGTGCACAACAAAGAATATGTGAGCGACTGAGTGATTAAGAAAATGCAACAGTTAAATAAAGAAAGGGGACATAACTGTGAAATAAAGAATTACAGAGAGACTATTGTGTCAGCCTGTGCATGAATATCACCAACGTGATGGAAACATCATCCCCCAAGAAGACAAAATACGAACTGTTGCTAGTCCACTTTAAAATAAAATGCCAGGTATTGCCTATCTCAATATTACAACTAATCTAATAACAACTTGTTGCCAACAAACTGAGCCCACAATATATACACAAGAACATAACAAAAAACAACTAAGATTTTATATCATCACCACCCAACACATAACTAGAAGGGCAAAGCCCATATGACTCATATGCTCCTTATGAAACATGCAATATTTAACATGAAAATGAATGCCCAGAAAAAACAAAATGAAACTGGCATTAAAATACAAATACAGACTTTGATCTTTCTATGCTCCTGCTCAAATAAACTACAGCAACAATTGTATAATGCCAAAAAAAACTGTGACCTTAGGATGACCTTGACCTTAATGTCAACTCTCATGCATATCTGATCAAATAACCCAATGTTGTTGCATACTACGGTTTAAATAAACAGCCATTCCACTGTATGACATATTTGTAGAATGTTTTTGCAAGACCTAAAATGACCTTGACCTTTTGTGGCAGCGTAGTATTGCTTACTGACGGTTGGTGTCTTGAGTCGTTCCAATGACACTAGGTAGAAGACTCGTGTTTGCTTCCTTGTTTGGAAGCTTGCCACAAATTGAGCTCTTTCTCTTGACAAATGAATTGTTGCCACATCTGGTCGTGTTCAATCAGTGAAGATCTTGCGGCAAAATTAGATGAAAAAATGTATCGAAGTCAAGAGATGACATTCTCCCGTTGCTGGATTTTGATGATCCTGCTAATATGGATTCTGACAAGTCTTTTTGGCCTCATGAAAGCGAAAATAGCAGTGCAGTGATGAAGAAAGCAGTGCTGACACAGTGCTAGTGTCAGAGCCTGTCGTGGTAGCAAGTACGAGTCAGCAAATTCAATGTGGCAGGGGTATTAGATAATCATCTCGGACTCGAGCAAGTGCAAGAGAGCGTGGCATTCGTTATTAAATAAATATTAAATGAATCGCATCACAAACTTATAAATAGTAAGGCTGAACTGGGCGTCCTTTTTTCATTGAGTTCACACACTTTGGTGATGATTGTGATCTTGACCTTGAAGTGATGTCATTCATTCACTGACATTTATGAGATCTCATGGGTATACACCATCTTACTAAGTTTGGTTATGATAGTTGAAATAGATTCTGAGTACTTAGCCACTTTACAGTTTTTGCAACGGCGGACAGAGGGACATTTTTTCCAATGTTATTTTTGGACTATTTAGAAACACCTCACACAGATTTGCAAAAATCTGGGTTTTTTTTTTTTTGGGCGGTGAGTACATAGACTCACATTGCTATGCATGCGAGTCAAAAACTGCTACGCTGTCAATGTTATTACCTCGTTATGAAACTGTTCCAGGATCTTCTCAATCTCCACTGTACCATTGTCAGGCAAGTCAACTGGAATGTCCATTAGCGCCTTTTCCAGAGCAGGCAACTGCACATACACATAATGGTTGTGGCAAATACTCAGAACAAACCAGCAAAAAAAATAGTGTCTTGCTACAAAAAAGAGTAAATGGGGATGTGAAAGTATCTTAAAAAAAACTTTTTGTGGTGCAACTCTCAACTCTATAGTTTCACACTTTACAACCATGCCCTACACAATATGATGTGGGCTTTATTAGTTTTTCACCTGCCTGGTGCTAACTTTTTCAGTCCCTAGTCATGTAACACTACAACAGAGCTGCCAACCCTTATGGAATTTCCGTAATTTGGAACTGAAATTGGTTTTGGTAACAGAAGCACAGAAACGCAAGATTTAAAAAAAAGACTGATTTTTAAAAAAACCAACAAGAATATGGTTGTGGCCGAACAAAGACCAGAGCTATTGTCACAAAGCAACAAACAAAAGTTTAGTAGATATGTGGATTGATGTGGACTTAATATGTGGCTTCTTGGTGTATGAAGCCTGCACAGCTGAAGCTCTTGAAGCAGAGAGAGAGAGAGAGAGAGAGAGAGAGAGAGAGAGAGAGAGAGAGAGAGAGAGACAGAGAAAGAGAGAGAGAGAGGAATAAGTAGAAAGAAATCAAAGTTTTACAGGCAGATATATGGACAGAATGGCAGGACTTGTTTGTTTTTTTTTTTTAATTTTTTTATTGTGTTCTTAGTGCACTACGTTCCACGAGGTAATTACTGAAGTTTCTTGGAAAATTACTAAAATTTAGATTTTCCCAATACTGAAATTAACTTTGGGGATTGACAGCCCTGCACGAGGCATATTTTATGCAGAAAGCAAATACACACATATAACAGGGTGGAGAACAACTGATTCAAGAAATCTCTGAAATCCGGCCGGGGCCCAGGGGCCAAGCCCCGGTATTCGCCCCCTGGAAGAAAATGAATTTAGGCAATTTTGAAAGTAATTTAGGGCCTCTCCTGAATTCAAAAAGCACAAAGTAAACATCAATAGAAACAACAACAACAAAAAAAAGAATGTTTTATGCACATGTCTTTCAAAAAAGTTAAGAATCTTGATTTGTAGGCCTAACAAAGTTTGAGGTCCACCACTGTTACACACAAACTCCACATTTCCAATTTTACTGGGCACACGTTTGTCTATTTTTTAGCTGTAAACAGGCAAGAATTTTTATAATTTTAGAGATATTTAGGGGTACGTTAGTAAAAACACCACATCTTAGGTATTAGTGACTAGTGTATAGATTTGAATAAATGAAATAAAATGCAAAATGAACAGAAATAAATTCTCTTTTGATTATCTACCTTTTTATACTTCTCTTGTCATGTCTTTTTTTTTATTACTCCATGTGTATACAAAAAAAAAAAAATGTAAAAAGTCCAAACAAGCCCCCTCCTCTTCTTCAGTGCACTTTCATGCCAGTCTGAAAGATCATAATTCATATGCATGCACACTACTGACACTAATTGTCTAACTCTAATGTCAGTACCGATCTCTTCCTCCGACTCCAAGTCCATTTCTCTCACTTTAATGTCTAATAAATGGAAGCCTGTAAACTCCCCTTCATCAGTCGAAGAATCCAAATCATAAATTTTAGACACACACACAAGAAAATTTGGAAAAAAAAATCGAAAAAACGAACGCATTTCTCAACAGGAAAACCGGAAGTCAATTGCCGGAAGTCTCGCAATCTTTCAAACAACGCGAGAATATAACCACATGGTTGATTCGGACGCTTTTGGACGTTTTGCCTGTTTAGAACTTCGGCCGCTTTTGGCCGCTATGCCCAATAGAGGGTAGCCCCACAGCTTCTCACACTCGGAACTCAATATTTTTTTCTCGGAAATGCAAATGCCTTCCGCGGAAATCCGCGGATTCGCGGAAAGTTCTCCACCCTGATATAAATAACTAATAAATAAAATTGAAATTCCTGCTTGCCTTTTCCGCCTCCACAAAATGAGTGGCTATGCCTGCATGCCAGACATCGCGACTTTTCAGTCTGTAGCCAGTCAGCGCCAAGAAGGTTCCTAGTCGACCTTTCAGCCATGGCAAGAAATGGCCACCACCCACATCAGGAAATAAACCTGCATAACAAGCAACAATTATTTCATCTTTGACGGTAGGAATAGCTCAGTGGTTGAGGGTGCAACCTTGTGCACATGCGTCTTGGGCGACATGGGTTGGAATCCTGACCACCAAACTACTGTGTGCATGCTGGATATTACTGGCCACAGCCTGGAGAAGCTCTCTGAGCTTGTAAGTGCACTATATAAGAACGATCCCTTTTAATCTTTCTTTTCTTACACTGACTGCTGGCTTTTGATGAATGTTCTTTCGCAGAAAAAATTCTTAACTTTATATCATAAATATATTTTGTTCTGCATTGGAGAAAACAAAACATGATGAAACAACATTGTAACAAGAACTGCTAACTTGTACCCCAATGAAGCAATATGTTGTGTTATTGCTCAACACCCATGAAAAGCAGTCCTGAAGAAAAACTATAAGAGAGGGGGGTTACAATGTACACAACAAAGTGTTTCTATGCTCTTTCACCACAAATTCTAGTAAAAAATATTAGTTGAAATGTATTACTCTCAACAACCACCCATCTGAGGTGTGACAAATACAGCTGTGTTTTCAGTTGAAATCCTACACCATCAATGCTCACAGTAAACTTGTAAATAATTCAAAATAATGATCTGGCAAAGTAATGCTGCATAGGTCAGTAGGCCAAGCAATTGTTACCTATGGCTGTCTCAGGCATGGCAAATACAGTGCGTTCTGTGGCCACTCTGTACCGTCCATGCACCGACAAGCCCACTCCCTGAAACATTCACTTAATAATAATAATAATAATAATAATAATAATAATAATAATAATAAACATTTATAATGCGCCTTTTCTTAAAACTGAGCTCAAGGCCCTTGTGGAAATGCTGAATGACATTAGAGAGCTTTAGAAAGCATGAAAACTTGGTTCATAGTTCTTTTTCGTAGAAAAACTCCCAGTCTATGTGCCAACTCTTTGTGCTTCCGGAAGGTCACGATCTCCTCATTTGCATTACACAGATAACTTTACTGAATGAAAATGCGGAATTTTCATCATTTTAAGGAATCGCGATTCTCATGTAAGTTTCTGGATTTTTTTGCATATATCGGGTAAATTGCTATAAACGTAAGCTTGAATAAATGCTTTGACTGTATTCTCTCACCATCTGTTGTTGTTCTTAAATCATTAAAATAGGTGTACTTTGCTCCGAAAAAAGGGTGCAGTTTTTAGTCTGCTTTTGCTTTCAGATGTAAAATGGCGGAGGAGTTTGTGGTTCAGATTGAGATTTTCATCATAAGTTTTGCATTAGGTCTAGGTTTAAAGTGCCTCCTATGGGCATGGTAAAGATGTAAAATCACTTTTCTGGTGAATTCTTATGAATCAGCACGAACAGCCCTTGGTTTATATTAGCCCTATACTACTAGGTTCATAAGCCTAAGTGGGCTAGTTAGTAGGATAGCGTAGGCAATGAACACAAGTTGGGGCTATAGAAGCTCTCTAATTTGTGTTTTTTACAAAAAAGGATAACATAAAATTACCAACGCCCTATCCTAAACTTCAACTAAACTTTCATTGTGAAAGGTGTCTGTTTTAGCCAGTGATGAACCAAATCTAAAGACTCTTGCGTTTTTGAGGAAAACAACTTCTGGAAATTAGAGAGTTACAAAGGCATTTATCTCCCCTGGATAAGGACGAAAAAAAAAAATCGTCTGCAACTAAAGGCGCTGCCACTTCAGATCTGTATGCACGAAGAAACGTTCGTAAGGATTTCCCGATTGCATAACCGGAAACAAAATGGATCATTATGAACCAAGTTTCGCTGGTCAACCTAAAGTTCTCTATTATAACAAAATCAACAACTGAATAATTTAAGAAGGAAAATACAAAACAATTTAAATTAAATTCCAAAATGTCAGCAAATACCGCCAAATCTATGAACACACGAAAAAAGGGTAATGAATTTTAAATAACTGCACTCGACTCACATAGTCACTCCCACCAGAACACACACACACACACACAATAGGGGAGAACAGGTGGTATACACTACAGACTGACTGATTGTGCACACATTAGGCAATTAAATGGTGTTTCAAGAAAATTGATAGTAGGACTGGCAGAAGAGGTGGGTTTTCAGTTATGACTTAAAAGCAGAGAACGTCTGAGCAAGGCAAATTGGGTAGGACAGTGTGTTCATCACCATAGGACCAGCGTAGGCAAAGGAACACTGACCCTGAGTCTCAAGTCTTGTAGATGAAATTGAGAAAGTGCGCATGTCTGCAGAGGAGTGAAGAAAAGGTGATGAGGTGTAAAGCTGGAGAAATTCAGTCAAATATGATGGAGCCGAACCGGTCAAGGTTTGGAAACAAAGAACGGCACTCAAAATAAATAGAGAGAGAGAGAGAGAGAGAGAGAGAGAGAGAGAGAGAGAGAGAGAGAGAGAGAGAGAGAGAGAGAGAGAGAGAGAGAGAGAGAGAGAGAGAGAGAGAGAGAGAGTACCACTAAGAAAAAATAAACATATGATAAACAGTTAAAAAAAAAAAAAATTATAATAAATAAATGAACAAATTTCACTGAACTTTGAATCATGGGCACTCTTTTTTGCTCCTACCCATTCTCATGCCGTTTTCTTTCTCTTTAAACAAATATTTGAAACAGAAAGACGGGAGACAGTGTATCTAGAGCTATGCAGACGAAATGGAATAAACAACATAAGAAAATAATAACGGTACTTACCCCTCCCATAGTGATTCCATGAATGAACGCAATGTAGGGTTTCTTATATGTACCTGCAAATAACAGCAAAAACCTTGTATATTTTCTACAGAAAATTATAATTCAAGACACTGCAGAACTTCACAAATAACAAAGTTTTGAGTATTATAGTAAAGAAGTGAGAGGGAGGGGTGAGAGGGAGTGATGTAGAGGAGGAAGGGAATGTCATACAAAGCTGGCTGGCAACTCTAAAGCATTTCACAAATTCAGTTTGCATCTACTGTGTATACAACATAAAGTAGGAACACTATTTCAAGTAATAATTCTTTTTTTCCCCATCTAAAGCATGTGTCCTTCAAGTGCTATGATGCTGAACTCATCATCATCATCATGATCATTATCCAAACTGCTATGCATATGAACGTATCCTAATGGATTTAGTACATATCTTCTTCCCCATTCCAAAAAAGAGCAAACAGAAGAAAAAAAACGAAAAAAAAAAAAACACTCACCAATTGTGAAATTGAGCATGTACTCTTCACGGAAGAAATCTTTTGCCAAGCGATGACCAGCCTTGCCCGCTTCTGTCACAGCTGTGATACAACAAAACAATTAGTGCAGTATAAGTACCTACTGAAATTACACACAAGAAGAAAACAAATCTGTTAAAAAAAGAAATTAGCATTGATATTACACATGTGGAAAACTGTTTGCCTGGTTATAAAAGAGAGTGCAAGCAAGTCAAACTGCTGTACAGAACTAAATCTGGAGTGACAGAGAGGAATTTGAAAACAGAAGTACTTTCGTGCCAGCAGTGCTGTTCAAGGGGGGATTGTTTGGGCGTGACTTTGTACTATTTGTTGCCTATCTCAAGCAGTGTGTCGTCCTGCTGTGACGGTCCTGCGACGTAGTTTTCAGTCATCATGAGTCTGATGTCCTGATGAAAAGAGGAGAGCTGCATGCACTACTGTGACAGCTCGGACCTGTGTCGTCTTTGTGTTGTGTCATCTTTGTGTTGTGTCATCTTTGTGTTGTGTTGTGTCATCTTTGTGTTGTGTCATCTTTGTGTTGTGTCGTCTTGTCCCAGGATTAATACCAGTAACTTAAGTACCTGCAGGCAAACCCTAAGTAACCATTTGTTCGGGTGCAAGCATATTTGTATAAACATGTATATATTTTATATTTTGGCTGAAAAGAAAATATTAGAGAAGAAAGTATGATTTTGAATGCAAGGAAATAAATTATTTATATTTGATAATTATTTTTCAACGGTTGTGAAGAGAAGTAATTTATGCACGAGAAGTTTGAATTCTTAGCTAACATTGTAAAAAGAAGTAAAATATAAATGAAAATCTCTTTTGTTAATAATTAAGAAAATAAATGGAATTTGATCAATTGTTTTGAATGACTTTAAAGGGAAATAATTCATTGTTTCCAATTATAATAAAGTGAAATAATTTGGGAAAGTTCATTCATTTGACTTATGATAAAGGAGGGTAATTTATGAATGAGCGAGATAATGGATAGAACAAAGAAGGATAGTAACATGCACTGGGATGCAGAAGAGTATGTGGGTATTTTCCCTATGTTGGTTGATTAATATTGCAAGAATTTACTCCTGTGTGTGCAGTGTTTCCCACCGCTTTTTTTTCAGAGAGTCCTTGGGACTCTCTGGTGCAAAATTTCAAGAGTCTCCTTACAAAATTTGAGAGTCCCCTTACAATTCCTACATACTGTTCTGATAAATGTTACAAAGGAATCCATCATTGACTAGAGGAACCTTAAAATCACATAAAATGACCATAGAACAAACATGAAATGGTCATACGACAATTTACACACATCAATCTGCATGTACTGACAAATTGTCTCTGTAAAAGCAGTTAGTGTTAGAGGGGACTAAGTCGATGACCAGAAGAAAAAAAAAGAGAGACAAAAAAATCTGTTTAACTGCGTATTACAGACAAGATCATCATTGCCTAGTCTAGGGACAACTAAAAATGATGATTCAACATTCAACGATTGCATCGTCTTCCTCATTTCTGCGGGTTATCGTTTTCCTTACAGCTTTTCGGAAGCAAACAAAAAGGCTGCGCATGCGTGTCAGCGCAATCAGTGGGTAGGGGAGATCACCGCGCTTACTCGGCTCGGGCGCACGATAGCTCAGAGGTGCCAGGATACATAACGGCAGTAAAAAAAAACGTTGCGGCCCTTGTGACACACCTTTTATTTTTTCATGCGTCCTTTTTCAGTTTTTGTGCGTCTCTGACGCACACATGTGCGTTTTGGGAAACACTGGTGTGTCTTAGTGTAATGATATTGGCATCTTCATCTTGGGGTGTGACGTGGCTGGACTTTGGCCAGAACCCCCAGGAGCCCTATTTACTACCTGGCATCTCAACTGACCTGAGCATCTGAGAGAACCACGCTGGTCGCTGACTGTCATTCAGCGAGACTCTAACTTAGAAAGTCCGTAAAGGAAAAGTGGTTTATTATTCCTTCATAAAATTGCTCAAGAAAATTAACAGTAAAGAAAGTCAGTTGCCGGTTGTATAAAGCCACAGAAATAGATAGATAAGATAAAATAAGACAACTTTATTATCTTTTTCAAGGAATTACATGTATATAGAGTGGCATTTTTTCTTGTTAATATGTACATAAGCGTGATTACACGTACATGTTTACATGTTTATAGTATTACATTTTATTACCTTTTGCTGACAGCAAATCCATGTTCGAATTTCTCCTTGGAGATAATAAAGTTTTCTGAATCTGAATCTGAATCTGAATTTTCTATAGTCAAGAATCTTGTATAATTTGTAGCCACTGAGAAATATTATTACTACTAAGCTTTTGTGTATAATTAATATCCTGTACAAATCAAGATTCAAGATTCAAGATTCAAGATAATTTATTGCCAAGTGAATAATACACAAGGAATGCATTCGGTAAAAGCTGCAGCACCACACAAAAGCACATATAAAACATAGAGAACATGTGAACAAGCTAACAGCAAATCACAAATCACAAGTGAAGATAAAGTCATGAAACGAATGAACTGTACAAAAGGGCAAATATTATATTTGCTAGTCAACACACACACACACACACACACACACACACACACACACGCGCACACCCACACATACACACACCAACACAAGCGCACATTGCTGACTCCCAGCCATCCAGTTTTCACTCTCCATCCATTCGGTCTCGTGTTACTGTAACATTAGCGCGCCTATGTGCAGCAAGTAGGCCTACTTGTACGAAACGAGCGACAAAGTTACTGGCTCTCGCCAACACGTTATGGCGACGACATGTGGTTAGGCAATGGGCAGAGAACTGGATATATACAATAAATTTGATAAACTGTGTTTATGAAGGAGAAGGACTACACTGTTGAATGCACTGACATTGGATACACTGACATTGGATACAGGGAAGAAAGAAGAGACGGCTTAGAATATGAGGTAAGAGAATAGTATGTTCGGCATGTGGAAATCCATGTTTAGCCTAGAGCAGAAAGGGGAGCTTTTCTGCAGAAAACACGGGACCCGTTTGACACAAGCTGCAGCATCCGTCACCCGCAACGACAACACCTCAGAGCATGCACACCAAACAAAAAACAATATAATATAATATGTCATAATCACAGCTTTAAAAACTACAGAGTCACAGTAGCAGATATTGCCAAAAACCACTGTACACAAATATCACAAATACAAACACATCAGTTATATCACAAACACTGCACCATCCGCATAAAAAGGAGTAACAAAGTGTTCTTTATAAGATATGCATAATCGAGACCACCGATAAAACAACAGGAGACACCAATAAAGCCTAATTCAACAAAAACAACTAGAAAAAAAAAAAAGAAAAAAAAAGTCCAACAACCCATAAATGAAGTTTCACATTGGTGATGGCTCTAATATTAGCTGCCTAATCACCATTGTACACAGGGGAGGGTATTGCACAAAGAGTTTCCAAGGGTGACACTAGTATACAAGTCTTGTATTCATGCTTAGATGCAGATTACCCAACAGTGGACAGTGTATGGGGTGTATACTGAGTGGCCTTCTGGAGACCCTGCCAGACTGTTCTAGGATTATTTGAGGAAAATTCATCCTCAAGCTTACGCCCATACTCAGCTTTCGCCTTGCGAACAGTTTTCTTTAAATCATACTTGGCCGCCTTGAAACGGTCAGCATCCCCACTCCCAAAGGCAGCCTGTTTGGCAAGCAACTTGCCCTTAACCTCCCTAGTAAACCATGGTTTGTCATTAGGATACACTTTGAATGTTCTGGTAGGTATACAGTTGTCAGTGCAGAAACTTATATATGAGGTGACAGTGTCAGTATATTCATCAAGAGTTGGGCAGGCATTTTTGAAAATGTCCCAGTCTGTGCAATCCAGACAGCCCTGCAGGGCAGTGGCTGAATCACAGGACCATTTCTTAACCCGTTTTACAATGGGCTTAGCAGTTTTAAGTTTTTGTTTATAGGTTGGTATGAGGAGAATAACTATGTGGTCTGACTCCCCTAGGTTATCATTAGTTAAGTAATAATTCTACAGCCACTTGTGAACTTGTATAGGATGTAGCAAGAAAGACTATAAAGAAAATTATCATCTTATTTATTATTATTGTTTGCCAGTTTTGTTTTCATGATAGTTAAGTGTGATTGTGGGCATACATGAGGGCGAGGGGTTGGGAGAGGGTTAGTTATATAAATACATAGATTAGTTTGTTTTTTGTGTCAATACAAATGTTGTAATTATTCCCTATGGTGTTTGATGTGTTATACATTTGGGGTGGTTGTTCCTTCTGTGGTGTTTGATGTGTTAGACATTTGGGGTGGTTGTTCCTCCTGTGGTGTTTGATGTGTTAGACATTTTGGGTGGTTGTTCCTCCTGTGGAGTTGATGTGTTAGACATTTGGGGTGGTTGTTCCTCCTGTGGTGTTTGATGTGTTAGACATTTGGGGTGGTTGTTCCTCCTGTGGAGTTGATGTGTTAGAGTTAGACATTTGGGGTGGTTGTTCCTCGAGTGGTGAGAATACACTTGTGTACCCACTGTTGAGGTAGTGGATGTGACACCCCATCAATTGCAGAGAATAGCTGGCTAAACCCAACTAAAGCCTCATGAAATACAACTACCACTGCTACTGGACTTTAACCAAGCAGAAAGCAGACAAAACAACAGATCCACAAATGTGAATTTTTTAAATATATTTTAAAAATATTTTAATCCTCACAAAGAAATTGCTGTAACCATACCTAAAATGTCCCCACCAGCGCAGAACGCCTTGTCGCCAGTAGCTTTGATCAGCACCATGGATACATAGGGGTCTGATTCCCATTCCTGGTAACCACAAAACAATACCAAGTCAGTCTACTGTAGTACCTTGCTTACGATGTGTTTCTTTCATGTGGATGAACAAGGCATGCCAGCGTCAGTGAGCATGCATACAAATGCTGATTTCAAGAGGAGATAAAAACAGCACAAAGACACACTTTCCCATTCTTCACTTCAAAACCTGCAAAGGAGAGATTCGTACTAGCAAACACTGACATAAAACAATTCAATAATCATGCGGCATTCATTTTTGTTACAGTTGTAAATGTGTAATGAAGTTCAAGGTTGTTGTCCTACAGAGACAAAAATCTTGCAGAACACTGTTGCTGACGTAACTAGTTAGTCATAATAATAAAGTAGGCTTCTATAGCGCGGTACCCCCCGCTCAGGGCTGGGCTCATCGCTCTTAACATAGGATATATATACTTGTGGTTTTGTACCCTGGCAAGCCAGGGTACACAGGTTGCTGTTTAAAATGTAGACAGAGAGACAACTGTTGTCTGCGAGTTTCATTTGGACGATGATACCTCCCCATGATACCTCACCATACCCCCCCCCTGATATCTCCCCGTCCCCCCCCCCCATGATGCTTCACCATACCCCCTTGATACCTCCCCGAACCCACTTGATACCTCCCCATACTCCCTTGATACCTCCCCATACTCCCTTGATACCTTCCGTACCCTTCTTGTAACCTACCTGTACCCTCCTTGATACTTCCCCGTTGATCGTTTCGCAGGTATGGATGAAAGAAATCGACCATCACCATACCCCCTAATATATTCCCGTATCTCAGTTATGCCTACCCATGCCCCTTTAAACCTACCCTTAGCCCTCTTTTACCTACACGTACCACCCCATCCCGATCCTTGGTAATAATAATAATAATAATAATAATAATAATAATAATAATAATAATAATAACAGCAACAATAATGAATATAGAATAATACAAATAGAAATCATAAAAAATACCAAGGTTTTAAAATAAAATTTGATATAAGATATTATAATAATAATAATAATAATAATTATTATTAGTAGTAGTAGTAGTAGTAGTAGTAGTAGTAGTAGTATTAGTTTATAAATAATAATAATAATAATAATAATAATAATAATAATAATAATAATAATAATAATAATAATAATAATAAATAAGTTAAAAGTAAAAAGCCTAAATAAATATAAAAAATCCATATTGTAGTGTAAAAAAAAAAATTACATTAAAAAATATGGCCCGCAGGAGATTTGAACTTGGGTCGCCTGCACAGTAGGCGAATGTCTTACTAAGTGAGCTACCAAGGCTTCGTATTAAGGCCATAAATTTTTTGGTTTATATGGGAAAACATGCTGAAACCTCGATTCGATTTTTAATTAATCAAATTTAATTAGTTAAACACAAAATTTTGTAAGATTGGTGACATGAGTGCAAAAGTGTTTTGAATGGAAATGAAACAAAATTTGCGGTATTCCGGAACGGCACGTTCTTGACACGGGTTGAATCGAAACCGCGCGCGGAATGAGGCTATTGCAGTTTGTGGACATTTTTATTTATTTATCTCAGAAACGGTTAAACGTTCGGTAAGGAAATGTCGGCTATAACGATTTCGCGGGTTTTGAGCGCACAGCAGGCCGATCCGCAGCGCCCAGCACCTGCCCAGATCAGCGTCCATAACGGACAAACTTTACAGTAGAGGCGAAGAAGGACTTCCGGCTAAGATATATATTAGAAGATAGTACACCAATCAGAACAGACATATGAACAATAAAAACAAAGTATGCCCTGGCAGGGGTGACGGGCATTAAGTATGCAAGCATTCACACCAACCATACTCGCAAAAGCATACAAGGGAACAACATCATATACAATATACTTCACATGCATCATAAAAAATAATTTTAAAATACAAATGGCATATTAGATAATAATAAGATAATAAAATCTGAGAATTCACCATACAAATTTAAAAATGTAACAAAAAATGTGTTACATCTAATAGGTAGTCAAAGACCTTCATTGGCTCTTGTCCGCTCGCAGTTTTGACCCAGTTTTGACTTCACTTTCAACACTTATTATTAATGTAAAACTGCATTAAAACGAACAGTGGCTGTATTCAAATAAAAATTGAAAGCTTTATCTTTACATCTGTGTTGTTTTTAATGCATGTTTATGCAAAAGATTCCGAGAAAACAGCTTTTGAATACGCCCCTATCCGAGCGCTGAATGCCGGTGCGAAAAAGTTGTCCGCGTCGTTTGCTGAGAGGTGGCTCGTTTCAAACGCTAAACGCTTTGAGATAGTTCATTGGATGGTCTAAAAATAAGAACCAATGAGAAGTTCGGATACTTAGCTTCATTTACATATAAATATGGTGGGCTCTCATGTGTAAAAGTTTTGTTACGAGCCGAACAAAGTGGATAAAGCGGTTTTGATGTAAGTTTGATTTTAACTAGAAGTTTAAAAATTAGCAAGAAATAAAGAGCAGACTTTCCTTTATAAAACTAGGGTATTTATTAATTTGTGCATTACTCTATCGCGGAGCGCTTTGCAGTAGAAAAGTGTACCCAAACGGTGTTCGTGTTTTCTTGCGGCCATGGCCAACTCGTAGGCCTATTCAGCTACACGAATGCTGAGCGTAGTAGCACACTAGTAGGCCTATAATTTGCCGGCACGCACTGCGAATTTGATGATTTCCCAACTTTGAAGCACCAAAACGGCTGAACATTACATGGGATAGGCCTGAAGAAAATTGGGCTTGGAGTATAACATATGAAGGGGTTACCTGTCAAAAATCAGCTTTCTGGTATCAATATTGGATTCACTTTGAGACTCCAAAGTTGTCAATTTCTTCAATTCCAAAACGTTGCCAAAAAAACACCAACATTCGGCATTTTCAAACATTAATAACTTTTTACCTATTTGTCCTATGGGGAAAAAAAATATACCACTGTGTTCAGAATGAAAAGCTCTTTAAATCTATGTCAGTTTTGTAATGAGGAAATCATTTTTTTTAAATGGCTTTTGACTACCTACATCTAACAATAATTAATTAATACAATGATCAAATATTTTAAGTCTTGACAGCAATTTTAGGTTGAATGCTCCAAACTAGATATAAGTTCAGGGGTTTTGGCTATATGTTGAGTGTGATTCTCAGTCTGTGATCTTACCCACCCACCTCCCCCTTCCCCACTCTTACAATACATGTACAACCAACACACACACAAGCATATCGTGGTAGGAAAAGGCCAACTGTACTACCTCAAAAAACGAATGTATCATTTTCTAAAAGCCACTTTACCTTCATCTTGGGGTAGATGCTGCGGATCATGTTGAGGTTGAGAGCGTTGAGGGCTTTGGGTCTGTTGAGTGTGATGATGCGCTTGTTTTCCACTGAAGTGAACAGAACTTCATCTGGCACCTCAGTAGTGCTTGCAAACTGACGTGCCATTTTCTGCAAGACGGTCAGTGAAACATAATAGTATAAGGGACAACTCACAAACTTACGTGCCATTTTCTGCAAGACTGTCAGTTTCAAAACATAATAGTATAAGGGACAACTTGCAAGCTGACGTGCCATTTTCTGCAAGACGGTCTGTGAAACATAATACTTTTTATAGTATAACGGACAACTTGCAAGCTGACGTGCCATTTTCTGCAAGACGGTCAACAAAACATAATAGTATAAGGGACAACTTGCAAGCTGACGTGCCATTTTCTGCAAGACGGTCAGTGAAACATAATAGTATAAGGGACAAAGACTACAAATGAAACATAACAGGAGGTCAGTCATAAACCTGAAAGGATACTAAATGATTGTATACATAATGAAATATGCCAACAACTCTAACCTTAAGACTGCTTACGTTTGCACCAACATAACCGCCATCCCCTGCCCTACCTCCCCTCCCCCACTTACCCCCCTTCCCCACTTATCCCCCTTCCCAAACCATTTTAAAAAATACATTATTTGATTATTTTTTTAATTTAAAATTTATAATAAAATGAAGATCTGCCATTTCAGCTACTACACTTGCTGATTTGGTCAATTTTTATTGGATAATGTTGCTCTACTAGTCTCTGTTTTTGTTTCAGATGGTTAGATGAAGTTTTTGGTAAAGGTTAGATGAAAGTGTGAATGGGTCTGGCGGCACACATGATCCTAACTGTATGTTGTTGTTGTTACATGGTGCTAAATAGTGTCAGTGTACATGCTGATAGTA
The DNA here is from genome assembly GCA_036898135.1 of Oncomelania hupensis. Lineage (NCBI taxonomy): Eukaryota > Metazoa > Mollusca > Gastropoda > Littorinimorpha > Pomatiopsidae > Oncomelania > Oncomelania hupensis. The sequence continues at coordinate 3,783,522 of CM072525.1, read as the reverse complement.
TGGTGTGTTTGTGCGGATGTGTAAGTAGCAGTGCATGGCATTGTGTGTGGATGTGGCATTATTATTATTATTATTATTATTATTATTATTATTATTTATGCGCCTAATCTAGACTTAGCTCTAGGCGCTTACATGAATACAGAGCAACTTTAGCTATAAAACAAAACGTTGATGTATGTGGAAGCTGGCTTGTTCCTGTGCTTAAGATTAAGTGTGTAGTGTTGCCATTGTGAAGCATGGATTCAGTTGGCGTATGGTTGGGGAAATTGTATATAACTTTTTATTTGACTTATACACACCAGCTCACTTCTTTTGTGAACAGCACTTTTCAGTGCCTACGTGTTGCGCTTGCTGCGGGCTATTTATAGCTTGCCTGCACCCCCCCTTCCAGTGAAAGGAAGCATCGGCGAAGCTATTTATAGCTAGCTTGGCTGACCTAATCTCAACATCTGAAAAGCTTTGGTTGAGCTGCTGTGTATACTGACAAAGGCTGCCTTTGATTGACATACGCCAGCCTGTCTTTCTAGTTCACGGCAAATGTTTTTCTTTTGCATTAATGATGGGGGTGACTTGGTGGTGCAGTGGGTCAGTGTGCTTCCCGCAGAGGAGACGAACTTGTGTGACATAGGTACCAGACATTTCAGGTCACAGAGGGTTTTCTCTGGGTACTCTGGATTCCTCCCTCCCTTCTATAATGGTATTGGAAGCATGCTATCTTAGTATCTAACATTTCAAAACTAAAATTTAATTTCTTTTGTCTTGTAATAGCAACTTGCCTAAACCTCCCTTCCAGTGTTTGTGATGAATGTGTATATTTTGTGGTATGTAGGAGTGTCTTAACACAAGAGCGGATGTTGTTACAGATTGTAGCACACAGAGAGTCTGATTGAGAAATAAAGTGAGCATAGCATCCAGTGTTATTATTATTATGTCCCTTGCTAATAAAATATCTGTTGGCCTGTAATCCTGTTATGAAGGACAGCCTTGACTGCATCTATATTTAACTCACCACCTTCCTACCCTTACCCCTAAAAGTTTTCCTATCCTCCTATCCTGTCCCGTAACCCGGAGGTCGTAGGGGCACCACAGATGATCTTTTAACCAGCATACTCCATCTTTCTCTGTCCTCAGCAGCCCTGATGGCTTCGCTCAGTGTCAAACCAGTCCATTCTCGAATGTTGTCCTCCCACCTCTTTTTCGGTCTCCCTCTTCTTCTACCTCCTTGCACTGTGCCTTGCAGAATGGTCTTTGCAAGGCCTGATGATCTGGTGACGTGGCCAAACCATCGGAGTTTCCGTTTCTTCACCACTGTGAGCAGGTCATCGTGTTGACCAACGGCTTGTGTGATGGTCTGTCGGACTTCGTCGTTGGTGATGTGTTGGGTATAGGAAATGCCCAGAAGTCTTCTGTAGCACCTAATCTCCATGCTTTGCATTCTTCGTTGGAGATCTGCTGTGAGGGTCCATGTTTCGCAAGCATATATAGGAAGATGGAGATGACAATGGAGCGCAGCAGTCTTACTTTGGAATGTAGACTGATGGTCTTGTCTTTCTAAATGGGCTTCAACCTTGTCAGGGCAGCAGTTGTTTGTGCGATCCTGGAGAGGACTTCCTGTCTGGACCCGTTGTCTGATACAATGGCTCCTAAATATTTGAAGCTATGCACTGTGTTGAGGAATTGGCGTTGGACTTTGATGTCCGTGTGGATGCCACTGGTTTTGTTGGTTCATCATTTTGGTCTTCTCTGCACTTATTTCCATTCCATAAGCTCTGGAGGTGGTGTCAAGCCCCTGTACCAGCTGTTCAAGTTCTTGTTCCTCTCCAGCCAATCCATCAATGCCATCCGCAAAACGAAGATTGGAGATTGCTCTACCCCCTATGCTGACTGTGCCTTCGTGATCTAAAAGTTTTGCATAACTTAATGTATACTTTTAAACTGTAGCTTATACTCACAACATGTTTTAGAACTACTCTTATACGTTGTAAGGATCTGAAACACAAAAGATAAACAAATAAATATCAACATCATTGTCAATTCTAAAGATCTAAATCACTATGTAGAAACATGTAGATTGGTGGGTTTTTTAAAAAAATGTAATATACATTATTTCAGTTCAATTCAATCATCTAGTTTCTGTTAAAAAAAAAATCAAATTTAATCCTCTTCCTTGATCATTTTGCCTGTAAACCATTTACCTGGACATCTTAGCCCACTGAAGGAGTGTTTTTTTTCCAAAGCCAGGTTTTATCCACGTTACCACAACACAACCTTTTCAATGTATCAGTTTTATTATTCATTCTCTTACCTAGGAATCATTATACCAGGATACAGTGGTGGCCCCACACTTGCTCAGAAGCCTGCAAGCAAAGTGAATAACTGCATAGAACTGCAAGACGAACAAATATTCCGGTAAATAAAGAAATAAACTATTAAAAGACCACAGACAGTGCAAGCTGCACTGTAGTACTAAAGTTGTACAAACATTATGTATACAAAATAATATATAACATCAAAAGAACACATGAAATTGTCCATCAATACTAATATTGGACTGGATATCGAACTAAAAAATTATATTTTATTCTTATTCTAAAGTGTGTTATTCCCACCCTACTCCTCTCCTTACTCCTATAAGTATAACATGCAACACAGTACAAGCCGCATGCACAAGGTTTACATGCTGATATTCTGAGCCGACAATGCTCCGCTGTTATTCTAAAGCATACAAATATAAGTAAACTTACGAAACATTTCTCCTGAATGCATCGTGATATCAACTTACACGTTTTCCGAGAAAGAATTAGCTTGTTCTTTTCTTTTCTACCAACGGTGACCCTTCGAAAGTCCGGAAGCTCTTCTAACTTGGAAGTTTCGTTTGGTCAGCAACAGGGGAGCAGTCATTGTTTGCAAATTTGTTTGCTAGATTTTACTCTTTACTTGATACTTGATGTTTGAGGCCGGATGGCCAGTTCATCGGTTCTACTGTTGATTGCTATTATTAACTGTGGCATGGAAGTCCAGATCCACCCACCAAAGGAACGCCAGCTACCCCGACAGATTCCCATATACACTGATGAAAAGCAAAGAACCACTGAAACAAGCAGCACATCTATCAAATGACCACATAATGACCTCTTACAATGAAGATAGCTCAGTTGAAGAAATCTGGTCAGAACTAAAGACAGGCCTACTAGAGGCCCTATCAAGGCATGTTCGACATAAGCAAGCCAAACCAAAAACAAGCCACCCGTGGGTAAACCACGAAACCAAAAAGCTGATTCGTAAGAGAGACAGAGTCCACAAGCGCTGGAAGAAGAATGGTGACAAGATCCTCTATGAGAAGTTCAAATCACTAAAGCGACATGTCCAGAAAAACATCCGCCGTCAATACTGGGCATACATAGAAGGTCTAATACTAGACAACCCAGAGAGTGAGACACCTAAAAAGAAGTTCTGGAGCTTCATTAAAGCACGTAGAACTGAAGGAATGGGCATCTCGTCACTAAAAGATGCAGGGAGATTGATCACAGACCCCATAGAACAAGCCCAGCTGCTCAACGACCAGTTCCGCTCCGTCTTCAGCCCCCAAAGGAATCCATCTCAGAAGAAGAGTTTGTGCAGCGCTGCCCTCCACCTAAGGATCTACCCGAATTTCCAACTTGTGGAGAGATAGAGTCATCACAGAGGAAGGTGTTAGAAAGCTGCTGCTGAACCTCAACCCAAACAAGGCTTGTGGTCCTGACGGAATCACACCCAGACTGCTCAGGATAGTCGCAGAAGATATCAGTCCAGCCTTTACACAATTCTTTTTCGCTGTTCCTACAAATCGAGCATCCTTCCACAAGACTGGAAACTAGCAAATATCACACCCGTATTCAAGAAAGGGGAGAGATACTCAGCAGTAAACTGTCGTCCCATCTCCCTTACCTCACACATCATCACCAGCCATCTCATGTCCCACCTGGAAAATAACAACATCTTTGCACCAGAGCAACATATGGCTTCCGACGCGGGCAATCCTAGATCCTGCGAGACACAGCTGCTGGGCTACGTGGATGAGACGACTGAGGAGCTGGAGAGGGGAAACCAGGAAGACACCATCGTCCTTGACTTCTCGAAAGCCTTCGACAAGGTAAACCACGCCCTGCTGATCCATAAGCTCCAGCGCTATGGAATAGGAGGCCACCTCAAGAATTGGATTGAGGACTTCCTGCATTGCCGGCAGCAAGCGGTGGTGGTTGAGGGAGCAAGATCCGATTTCACACCAGTGGAATCCGGGGTCCCCCAAGGCTCAGTCCTAGGACCGAGCCTATTCCTCCTGTATATAAATGATTTATCGACAGGCATCAAGTCCAAAGTTAGGCTATTCGCCGACGACACGATGTGCAGCAACACCACCAAAACCGAAGCTGACCAAAGAGTACTGCAGGAAGACCTCAACACCCTTGCATCCTGGGAAGCACAGTGGTCCATGCGGTTCCACCCAGAAAAGTGCTCCACCTTAAGCGTCACTAGAAAGAGGAAGAAGATCACCCCGGCATACAAACTGCACGGCCACACACTCGAAAATGTCAGCTCTACCAGGTACCTTGGCATCAACATCCAGGACGACATGAAGTGGGGGAAACCATGTAAACACAACATCACTGATAAAGCAAATAAGACACTAGGCTTCCTCCGTCGCAGCCTCAGGATTGGCAACAAGAAGGCAAAGGAAACTGTGTACAAGGCCTTTGTCCGTCCAATCCTCGAATACGCAGCAACAGTATGGGACACCCACACAGTCACCGAAACTCTAGCCATCGAAAAAGTACAATGCAAAGCAGCGAGATGGGTCTCAGATCGCGGCGTTCATCTTGTGTAGACACCATCATGGAATCCCTCAACTGGCCCTCTCTTCAAGAACGACGACACAGAGCCCGCCTAGAGATGATGTATAAATATCACTATGGTCTAGTATCCATCAACTCCAACTACTTGCCCAAACCATCAGAAAATAGGCTGAGTACCAGGAAGAATAACAGCTGCTGCTACGACATCCCCCACTGCAGAACTCAGTATAGGCAGATGTTTTTCCCAAGAACAATATCTGACTGACGATGTCGTCACTGCAGAGTCCCTGGACACCTTTAAGTCCAGGTTGACCTCCTGCCTTCAACATGATGCTCCTCCCCACCCTCCACGCACCCTTTCACCCCCTATCCCCACTCCCCACCTATCCCCACTCCCCACCTATCCCCCCTCTCCTGACCCACCCCAACCCCCCAGCCACTGATTCCCCCTCCCCCGATCACCCCTGTACCCTTCCCTTCTCCTATTATTATCTAAGTAACAATGCATAGCCTCCAGTATCCTTAAAGTACTTGATTGATTGATTGATTTATTGTTGCTTTAGGTCCAGCGGACTCTTCCGAGCCAAATCAGGACCGGACAACCCCCGATCCGCATAAAAGATCTGCTGAAACAACCCCAGTGGGAAAATTGAATGCCCTCCAACGGCCAGTCACTTTACAATAAAGACATCCCACGCGGGGGACGGCTGAGGGTTGACCTCAACTACGCGAACACCCCGGTTACAAAAACAAAATAGAATACAAACATCATTATAAATCATCAAAAAAAACACATACATATAAAATGCCTATAGTGCTAAATAGTACAATCATAGGAAGCCCTAGTGACCACCCGGCAGAAAGCGTCCAACACTCCCAAGCTGATCCAACAGACCTCATACACAAACAAGGAGTCTTGTCCAGGAAGAGTTTTCAAGAAAAAAGGTAGGTCATTGATCTAGCGAAGAAGAAGATAGTATAGCAGAGTGAAGGACAGAACAGGAATAGGAAAGAGTAAATGAGGAAGACAGCGACAGTGGGAATTTAAAGCACTAAATTTCCATAAAGTGGGGATACTATTTATACTGAAAACCCCCGGCACTCCAACGGGGGTACTGTTGCCGCAGTGAATCTGTCTTGCCTATAAAGGAAAGACAGGTTTTCAACTGTGGCTTTCACTGTTCCCTTTATAGGTTTGAACAATCTACAGTGGCAAGATTGCTCATGACCCCAAGGGGTTCCTTAAAGTACACTCGACCTAAAATACAAAGCGCATCTTAGCATCCAAATAGCGACAAAATCATCAAAATACTGATGTTGGTCGTCTAAAGGAAGAAGAAGAAGAAGAAGAAAAAGAAGAAGAAGAAGAAGAAGGGATGCGTGGCAGTAATCTTGTGTAAGTATATACTAAAGTATATACTAAAGCACTAAAGGTGGCAATTTTAAATAGTCTTTGTATTAATTGGTTCCTATTGGTGACAATGGGGATCATAGAGGGATGGCAGATCGCTCCAGTGGGTGTCCAGCCTGTTCTTGAAGGCATTTACTGAAGGGGCTGTCACCACTTCGTCAGGGAGGGCATTCCAGGTGGAAACAACTCTGCGAGAAGAAGTTCTGCCTGACGTTGAGTCTGCAGCGCGCCTTTGCAAGCTTCAAGCTGTGCCCCCTCGTGTCTCTGCCCTGGAATCGCTCCAGCTGTGGCCTGTCTGTGTCGTAGATGCCATGGATGTACTTATAGACATCGATCATGTCCCCTCTCTTACGACGGTGTTCAAGACTAGGCAGCTTCAGGGCAGCTAGTCGCTCGGGGTATGGCTTGTCTTTAATTGAGGCACGAAGCTTGGTTGCTCTCCTCTGCACATCTTCAACCTCACTACAGAGCGTCTTAAGGTTGGGCTGCCAGACTTGAATGGCCGTACTCTAGCATGGGCCTCACCAGGGACTTGTACAGCTGAATGAAGGTGTCCTCTGTCAGGTGGTCGAAGGATCTGCGGATTACGCCGAGAACTCTGTTGGCCTTTGCGGTAGCTTGGGCAACATGGTTCTTAAAGTTGAGCTGCCTATCTACAAATAATAATTTATAATAATAATAATTTATTTTGTATAGCGCAATTCAAACATAAAATGCTTCACAAAGCGCTTGATCACACGCAGCCACACACAGATACACACGCATAATAAATCTATTCTGCATTTAAAAACAAGACAACATGTAAACCTAGTAAAGGTAACAAACCAACAAATAAAAGTATAAAATCAGTCAATCAATCAATAAACTTATATAAAATAAATGAATAATTTCACAGAAAAAATTTAAGAGAGGGACGTTAATACCAAAAGAGGCAGATCAACAATGCCTCATCTAAGATGTAAAGTGTAAATGGTGGTGAAATACAGCAGTTTTAAAAGTAGAATAATCGTTGAATAACTAAACATCGTTAAAACGTATGACAGGCCAGATGAAGAGAATAAAAGCTTGTGTAATGGCATTAATCTGGTTTAAAAAGAAAACATATTTGTAATTCACATAATAATAGTAACAACACCAATAACAATAATAATAATAATAATAATAATAATAATAATAATAATAATAATAATAATAATAATAATAATAATAATAATAGCAGTTTCTAATTTCATGTACAGTGAAAACAAGTTAAGAGGGATCAAATGTCATTTAAAAAAAGCAAAACAATTTTAAGACAAGTACACGCATACGCACATGCATCCACGTACACACGCATTCACCCACACAGTCACACACACACACACACACATTCACACCCATATTCACACACACACACACACACACACCCCTACACACACACACATTTCAGGTATCAGCGCAACAGGGTGTCCGCAAGGGAGGATGTTCTACAGGTGTAACAGGAAGAGATAGGTTTTCATTTGGGCTTTGAAAGAGTCAAGAGATGGAGATTGGCGAAGGCTGCATGGGAGTTTGTTCCACAGGGTAGGAGCATAGACGGAAAAAGCTCTTTTGCCAAAAAATGTTCCAAGAGAGTAGCGAGGAACTGTCAGAAGAGAAGCATCTTGAGAGCGAAGAGTGCGGGTTGGCTTGTAAGGGTTGAGAAGTTCAGAGAGGTAGACAGGAAAAGGTTGGTCATGAAGAGACTGATAGCAAATAGAGGCAACTTTGTAGTCAACTCTGGCTTTCACTGGCAGCCAGTGAAGAGCAGCCAGAGCGGAAGTGGCGCTAGCGCGTCGGGATTGTTGGAGCACCAGCCGAGCGGCATGGTTCTGAATGCGCTGAAGTTTTTGAAGTTTGTTGTTAGGAAGACCAGCCAAGAGAGAGTTGCAATAGTCAATAGTTACAAAGACTCCTAGGTCCTTCTCTACCTCACTCTCTGCTAAGGTCATTGTGCAGTCCCCACCACTGGCATTCTTCCCTTTCATGTAGTAGGTAGCCTCTGCATCTGAATTGCCCAACCTCATGACGCTACACTTCTCTGGGTGGAAGCATAGTTGCTAGTCTTTTGACCACTGATATAACCTATCAAGATCTTCCTGGAGCGTGGCTCTAGTGTGGGCATCGTCGCTGCGGTTGAAGATCTTGGTGTCGTCAGCAAACAACTTAACATGGCTCTGAACATGCTGAGGCAGGTCGTTGATGTACAGCACGAAGAGGATCGGCCCAAGAACGCTGCCCTGAGGGATACTGCTGGTCACCTTTGCCTGGCTTGATCTGGCGCCATTCACAACATGCTGGGATCGCCCTGACAAGAAATCCTGGATCCACTGACTGACCTTCCCTTTGATGCCGTGGGCTTCCACCTTGGAGACAATCCTACGATGCGGGACACTGTCAAATGCCTTCATTTAGTCCATGTAGATGGCGTCGATGCTTGATCCAGTGTCTAAGGCCTCGGTCCAGATGTCTAGGGTCTCCAGAAGTTGTGTGGTACATGATCGCCCTTTATTGAAGCCGTGCTGTTCTCTGCTGATAAGGTTATTGCGCTGTAAGTGGTCCACCAACTGCTCTCTGATCAGGGCTTCCATCACCTTGCACAGGATGCACGTGAGACTCACAGGCCTGTAGTTGTTGGCCGACAGACGACTCCCCTTCTTGAAGATTGGCGTGACACTAGCTTTTCTCCATTCATCTGGAATCCTGCCTTCCTCTAGTGACTTATTGAAAATGATGGTTATTGGCTGTGCCAAAACGTCTGCGAGTTCTGCCAGCAGCACAGGGGGAATACCATCAGGTCCTGGGGCTTTTCCTGTTTTCAGACTTGCGAGATGCTTCCGGACTTTCTCGACATCTATCTGGAAATCTGTCAGCTCGGACTCGTAGTCGTACTGTGGTGGGTCTGGCAATTCTCCGTCTCTCTCTTTGGTAAATACGCTCTGGAAAAACTCATTTAGAACGTCAGCCTTCTCCTTGTCTGTAGATGTTTTTGAGCCATCTTGTCGCTTCAGGTCTGCAACTTCAGTTCTTGTCTTTGTCTTGGTCTTGACGTAGGACCAGAAGGATTTAGGATTTCCTTTAGCTTGCGCTGCAACTGTGGCCTCAAGCTTTTTCTTTGCCCTAATGCAGGCTCTTGATGCTTGGTTTCGTGCCCTGAGATAAGCCTGGTAATCCTGTCCGTCACGAGTCTGCATCCAACGTCTAAAAAGTTGGTGTTTCTTCCTCACCGAAGCTAGAGTACCTCCATCCATCCATTTCTTGCGTTGAGCGCTGTTGCTGCCTGTCCTAGGGACATACTTCACAAACAGTTCATCAAGCTTCAGCCTAAACAGCCTCCACGCTTCCTCTGTCTTCAAGTTCTGAAACTCCTCCTCCCAGTTAATCGCTACAAGTTCGTTCTGCATTCCTACAAAATCTGCCTTTTTGAAGTTTAGCCTTCTCTCTTTTGGGGGCTCCTTGAACATGCATGAGAGGTTGATGATCAGTGTGACGTGGTCACTCTTGCCAAGTGCTGCCCCAGTTCGGACTTCGTTTTACCGTATCCTCTCTGTTCGTGAGCACGAGGTCATCCAGGGTTGGGGTCTGTCCTTCACGAATGCGTGTGGGCTCCATCTGGTGTTGGATAAGGTAGGCGTCTTTGGTTGCTTCCAGGAACTTGCTTGCTGGGTGACCTTCTCCTACTTTGCTTTTTTCGTCTAACCAGTTGATTTCTGGAAAATTAAAGTCTGCCATTATGATGGCTTCAAGTCAGCGGTCTTTATTAGCAAATCATTTAACTTCCTGTTGTTCTCCTCTGAGCTACTTGGGCTTCTGTACACCAATCCGATCACCAAATTCTCCCCTCTTCCCAGCTGACAATCCACAAAAATGGCCTCTTCAAATTCAGTACTTATTTCCAGGCGATCTGGTTTAAGTTCACTTTTAACCTGTAGGCAAATTCCCCTTCCGTGTTTTTCAAGGTCATGGAATAGTTCATATCCTGGCACAGATATTTCACACTCCTGCACTTCATATCTTAAGTTCTTGGGTTTCACCTCCACTATTCCTATGACTGCTGGATTGTGCAGCTGTATCATTGCCTCTAGCTATCTCTCGTTTAAAAGACTCAGCGTTACTGTACAAACAGTTAATTGAAATTGAATTTGAAGAAAAAGAAGATGAAAAATGTGTTTGTGGGTAAAAACTATCTACATGTTGGGTTTTTCTTTGCTTTATTTCTTCCCCTTGCCATCTTTCGACGGGTACCTGCCGACGTTGACTATCCATCCGTTTTTTGAAATCCATTTGGCGAGGTGGTCCACCTCATTCTTGGACTGTTCCTGTTTCCTTTTTATCTCCTGATAAAGGGCATCCTGCTCTTTCCTCTCCATGGGTGTCATGTCCTTCCTTACACTAACTTTATTGCACAGCCTCTGGTCCTCAGCATCTTCCTCCACTTTCTCCTCTCTCTTTGCCTTCCTAAATGCCTGTAGGGCTTCGTCTCTGTCTGTCTGGCTGGAAAAAGCTATTCTCAAGGGTCTTGCCCTATGTTGCTTTGGAGAGAAATTGCCAAGGCGTCTAACATCAACAGGGGTGTGTCGACACTTAATTTCATGCATCATCTTATGGACACTATTGTTCTCTTCAGTCTGTCTTTCTTCTCTGTCCTCATTTGCAGGTTCTGGCAAGTTGAAGATTACTATGTTTCTACTCCTTCTTAATCTGTCATCGGCTTCAGCCATGTACTCTCTGGCCCTGCTGTCAACCATTTTCTCAATTTCTTCCTTGTCCACTGGTGCTGAGGCAGATCCAGCACTTTGCCTATCCCCAGCGAGAGTTATTACAGCTTCTTTCATTTCCTGAGGAAACTCACCCTCTTCTATCCTATCAAATCTTTCTATCACTTCTTTGCCTAGTCTCTCAACTTTTTACTGCATGACCCTAAAACCCCTTGGGGTCATGAGCAATCTTGCCACTGTAGATTGTTCTAACCTATAAAGGGAAAAGTGAAAGCCCCAGTTGAAAACCTGTCTTGACTTTGTAGGCATGACCGATTCACTGCGGCAACAGTACCCCCGTTGGGGTGCCGGGGGTTTCAGTATAAATAGTATCCCCACTTTCTGGAAATTTAGTGCTTTAAATTCCCACTGTCGCTGTCTTTCTCATTTGCTCTTTCTCATTCCTGCTCTGTTCTATCAATCTGCTATACTATCGTCTTCTTCGCTATACCAGTCATCTACCTTTTTTCTTGAAAACTCTTCCGGGACAAGACTCCTTGTTCGTGTATGAGGTCTGTTGGATCAGCTTAGGAATGTTGGACGCTTTCTGCCAGGTGGTCACAAGGGCTTCCTATGATGTTATTATTTAGCAGTGTAGGCATTTTATATGTATGTGTTTTGTTGATAATTTATAATGATGTTTGTATTCTATTTTGTTTTTGTAAACGGGGGTTCGATTAGTTGGGGTAAAGCCTCAGCCGTCCCCTGCGTGGGATGTCTTTATTGTAAAGTGACTGGCTGGTGGAGGGCATTCAGTTTTCCCACTAGGGTTGTTTCAGCAGATCTTTTATGCGGATTGGGGGTTGTCCGGTCCTGATTTGGCTCGGAAGAGTCCGCTGGAACTAAAGCAACAATTATGTAATGTAATGTAATGACCCTAAAACCACACAGGAATTTGTCGGCAACTTTGTTGCAAGAAGGTTTGCAGTACCAACGGATAGCGGGGCTATCCGCATTGCTATCTCTACAGATTACTTCATATACCTCATCTGATATTTTTTGACAAGCTGCGTGGAACCAGTTTACTCACTGATCGCAGACAAGAGCCTTTTCTCCCTGTGAGCAGCGATTGCTCTTGAATTTTGCTTGCGCATTAATTTTTATTATGACGTCTTTGTAAACTGCTATAGTATTTTTCGTGCGTTAGATTTGTTTGATGATTTTTTAAAAATTTGCTGGCGCCTGCCTGTTCGACTCTCACTACCCTAACCCCTCTCCGACCCAGACATTTTAATTTATTTAGTTGTAATCTTTTCTGTCAAGAGTCATCGACAACAGTACCACTCCACTGAAACCCTTCCTGATGTACAACATATTTTCACAGTGTCTATATTGTACATACAGTCGACCCACGGTGGTCTAGTGGTAGTGCTTTGGCTTGCGGATCTGAAGGTCCCGGGTTCGAGCCCTGTCCGGGCCATTATATTGTGTCCCTGGGAAAGACACTTTACTCCTGTTTACTACTCCTTCGGATGAGAGTATAAACCGAGGTCTAGTCTGTGTCGCATGCACTCCATCATAACGGACTTTAAAGATCCTGACGCTCATGTCCTAGACGGGTGAGTGCCGGTAACAAGAAAATACCCAGCATTTGGCTGCAGAGTCCTCTTTCTATCACAGCCCCCAACGAAAGAAGAAGAAAGAAGAAGCAACTATGCAGTTGTATTCGTTGAGTAGCCTAGTGAATAATTCAGATATTAGTGTTCACAAGTGAATAATTCAGACATTAGTGTTCACAAGTGAATAATGCAGTGAGTAGGGCTCGCAGATGAAATAAATGCATATAATTCAGTGAGCAGTGTTAGTCTGATAAGTAATATTCAACGAAAGCTGTGAGTTGTGTTGACTGAGTATATAGCGTTCATCTAGCTGTACTTGGTGAGTATAGTCACAGAGCTTAATGATAGAAAGAGGCGGAACTTGGTACAGAACCGCGAGACGAAAGGTACGAGTTATGCTCCCTTGTCGACATGCTGAAAATGGCTCGTGGCAGAAAGTCAAAAGGCGACGGAGTGAAACAAGGCGGTGACATTTGCACAGCCATCATATGCAATAATGCCAGATACAAGAAAAGTTGTGTTGGCAAGTTTTTTTTTTTCAAATTTCCAAGAGACAAAGAAAGGTAAATTGCAATTGAAAAACTTCATTTTTTTGGTGTTTGTGTAGGCCTAAACTAAGACCGCTGCAGTGTTGTTAGTATTAAAACAATCGGAGAGCGGCTTGAATGATTCATGTTATACCTATGTGCTAAATCCAAAACAGTTTGCTTGCTGACAGTTTACGTTCAACAGGTCGCTCACTGTTTACGTTATTGCTAGGTTGTTTGACTATATTTGTGCTTATATTTCAAAAGTAGATGTCAGATTGGCAGTTTGGCTTCGTCAAACTGCTTATGTTAACAAGTTAAATTAGACTAAGTCTGTTTTCTCCTCGTGATCAAATACTGTGCAAGATAACCTTACCTTGGCACAAAAATGGTCCTTGATCTGTTGTAATCCCTTTTCGTTTGAGTGTAAACGGGAAAAAAAAGTAATGTAGAAACTCAGTCCTTGTTCTGATCTGTGAATTTCTGCGCATTAGATCTATATTGCATGGAATGTTGTAGTCTAGGTTCTGATTGTTCTGTCTGATTAATTAATTATTTTCCATGAAGTGACTGATGTTATTAAGCCAGTGATGTGGGAGGTGAGAGGGTTGGGGGGTAGGGGGACACCTGATATAAATTAAATCCACACTATTAGTGAAACATTTCGTTATTGTGCTTTATTGTGATTAATTGATTGAATGACAGAGCTCTCTCTTCCCCCAACCTCTCTCTCTCTCTCTCTCTCTCTCTCTCTCTCTCTCTCTCTCTCTCTCACGATTACGGATTTACACAGTTTCGGATAAATGAAACAGTCTGTCATGCATATTTTAATTTTAAAATATCTGTCGTTGATTAAAAACTAATAAATTCCAGGGCAGAAAACGAACCTATGACATACACACATAAACAGCATAAAAGCACCTAATAAATGTCAATAAGTAAACATTTAAAAAAAACCGACAGCAGTAGCGGAATGTTAATAATAATGTTGGTTAAAAGTTTGGGTTTTGCAAACGTTGCCATAAAAATGTTCTTCTGCAATGGCATAGGCTCAATAAGTTACCACGCACAGATCATTCATATAGCAGATGATGAAATATAGCCAGCCCGAGCAAAGGGAAATAATCCGTGAGAGCGTCTCGCATTTTTGTATATGACATAATGGAAGTTCCTCCTCTTTCCGTAATAAGCTCTTTGGTATAGTATTCACAAGTGCACAAATAGAGTTTGTAGAGTTGCGTTCATCTGACAACATGCATTAATTCACAGAAAAATATCTATGTAGACATGATCGCTTTCCTGGTTTTGTACGTCTTATATTGTGTCAAATATCATAATACACGTGACGCATTTCACCCTCTGACGCGACTCGACTTCATGCTGTCAGGTGCCTTTATTTATTCGACGTAAGCACCGTGTTTGCGCGTTTTTCAGGGCTTTATATGAAATATGATAATAAGATGTCAGTAAAGAGCAAGAATTTTATTTCCGGAAGATATGCAGCGTAATTAGCATTTTCTGTGTACACTTATATTTGTGACACGTAGGCCGTTTTCTTTCTAAAGCGCAAGAACATTGCAAAATCAGACTAATTGGCATAACTATCATGCGTTATTTCCTTGTTTTGTCAGAAAACTGAAGAAGCTATTCGGAAAGTCAACAACCTGTTTAATGTGAAATCTGTGAGTTTGTGGTTTTGTTCTAACAAATTACTTTCATTTGATCTGATTTTTTTTTAAATTAAAAAAATCTCACACCTCTTTATTTTAGATTTTAAATAGTAGTAATACTATTATAAATAGTAGTAGTAGTAGTAGTAGTAGTAGTAGTAGTAGTAGTAGTAGTAGTAGTAGTAGTAGTAGTAGTAATCCAACGCCCCACCCATCAACCACACTCACACCACCCCCAAATCTGCACCAGGATCAACATAAATGCGCAACTATATTCAAGAATATTCTTTTTTGTTGTTGTTTTGTTGAGTGCAATGAGCATAAACTGTTTTATGTGGCAACATGCGCTGTACAAGACTACATCATCACCATCATCGTCATCATCACCATCAACAACAACAGCAACGACGTCGTTCTATTGTTTGAGCGTTGTCAACCCTGCATGTGAACGGTGAGGGCTCACAAGAGTAGGCCCTACCTATACCTGCTGTAGCGTCACAACCGATGGACGCCTACGTATGTAGTGTAGGGCGTAAGGCATTATAATTGCTTAAAATCGTGCAATTAAGTACCACTGGAAGGAGCCCGGCGCAGGGGGAGGCAACAACCAAAAAAAAAAAAAAACCTGGTCAGATGATGTTAAAACATGGACGGTACTGGACATGTCACTCCTCCTGACAACAGCAACAGACAGACTAATTCATAAATGATGTTAAAACATGGACGGTACTGGACATGTCACTCCTCCTGACAACAGCAACAGACTAATTCATAAATGCAAACCATTGCGTGGCAGCAGAGAAAGGGAGATAACTCTTTCCTATCATTCAGCCATTCCATGGAGGACTGCATCCAATAAGAATTAGCCTATATCCAATATGCTATCAGTATACTGCAGTCCCATCTAGACGAGACACCTTTATTACTTTTGTCCTACACAACATGCTATCAGTTTACTGCAGGCCCATCTAGACGAGACACCTTTATCACTTGTGTCCTACACAACATGCTATCAGTTTACTGCAGTCCCATCTAGACCAAACACCTTTATCACTTGTGTCCTACACAACATGCTATCAGTATACTGCAGTCCCATCTAGACCAGACACCTTTATCACTTGTGTCCTGCACAACATGCTATCAGTATACTGCAGTCCTAGACCAGACACCCTTATCACTTGTGTTTTACACAACATGCTATCAGTTTACTGCAGTCCTAGATCAGACACCTTTATCACTTGTGTTTTACACAACATGCTATCAGTATACTGCAGTCCTAGATCAGACACCTTTATCACTTGCGTTTTACACAACATGCTATCAGTATACTGCAGTCCTAGACCAGACACCTTTATCACTTGCGTTTTACACAACATGCTATTAGTATACTGCAGCCCCATCTAGACCAGACACCTTTATCAGTTGTGTCCTACACAACATGCTATCAGTATACTGCAGTCCTAGACCAGACACCTTTATTACTTGTGTCCTACACAACATGCTATCAGTATACTGCAGTCCTAGACCAGACACCTTTATCACTTGTGTCCTACACAACATGCTATCAGTATACTGCAGTCCTAGACCAGACACCTTTATCACTTGTGTTTTACACAACATGCTATCAGTATACTGCAGTCCTAGACCAGACACCTTTATCACTTGTGTTTTACACAACATGCTATCAGTATACTGCAGTCCTAGATCAGACACCTTTATCACTTGTGTTTTACACAACATGCTATCAGTATACTGCAGTCCTAGACCAGACACCTTTATCACTTGTGTCCTACACAACATGCTATCAGTATACTGCAGTCCTAGACCAGACACATTTATCACTTGTGTCCTACACAAAATGCTATCCGTATACTGCAGTCCTATCTAGACCAGACACCTTTATCATTTGTGTCCTACACAACATGCTATCAGTTTACTGCAGTCCTAGACCAGACACCTTTATCACTTGTGTTTTACACAAACTTTGTGTCCCAAACAGGAACACAAAAATGGCGAAAACTCTTCGCGAAATCATCCCCCATCTCTCACTATTGCCCCGATGGGGTGAGTGGTTAGACAGATAGATAGTGCCCCCATCTCTCACTATTGCCCCGATAGGGTGAGTGGTGAGACAGATAGATAGTGCTCCCATCTCTCACTATTGCCCCGATAGGGTGAGTGGTTAGACAGATAGATAGTGCCCCCATCTCTCACTATTGCCCCGATAGGGTGAGTGGTTAGACAGATAGATAGTGCCCCCATCTCTCACTATTGCCCCGATAGGGTGAGTGGTTAGACAGATAGATAGTGCCCCCATCTCTCACTATTGCCCCGATAGGGTGAGTGGTTAGACAGATAGATAGTGCCCCCATCTCTCACTATTGCCCCGATAGGGTGAGTGGTTAGACAGATAGATAGTGCCCCCATCTCTCACTATTGCCCCGATAGGGTGAGTGGTTAGACAGATAGATAGTGCCCCCATCTCTCACTATTGCCCCGATAGGGTGAGTGGTTAGACAGATAGATAGTGCCCCCATCTCTCACTATTGCCCTGATAGGGTGAGTGGTTAGACATAGATAGTGCCCCCATCTCTCACTATTGCCCCGATAGGGTGAGTGGTTAGACAGATAGATAGTGCCCCCATCTCTCACTATTGCCCTGATAGGGTGAGTGGTTAGACAGATAGATAGTGCCCCCATCTCTCACTATTGCCCCGATAGGGTGAGTGGTTAGACAGATAGATAGTGCCCCCATCTCTCACTATTGCCCTGATAGGGTGAGTGGTTAGACAGATAGATAGTGCCCCCATCTCTCACTATTGCCCCGATAGGGTGAGTGGTTAGACAGATAGATAGTGCCCCCATCTCTCACTATTGCCCCGATAGGGTGAATGGTTAGACAGATAGATAGTGCCCCCATCTCTCACTATTGCCCTGATAGGGTGAGTGGTTAGACAGATAGATAGTGCCCCCATCTCTCACTATTGCCCCGATAGGGTGAGTGGTTAGACAGATAGATAGTGCCCCCATCTCTCACTATTGCCCTGATAGGGTGAGTGGTTAGACAGATAGATAGTGCCCCCATCTCTCACTATTGCCCTGATAGGGTGAGTGGTTAGACAGATAGATAGTGCCCCCATCTCTCACTATTGCCCCGATAGGGTGAGTGGTTAGACAGGTAGATAGTGCATAAACCATGTGGCGTGGCTGAGACTAGATGAAGGCTTTTCCGCTTGAAGGAGAGAGGGAGGAGACCTCGTTCCGTCTCAGCCACGTTGTATAATGCAGAAGGTGACTTCACGATGACTTCAGAATGGATTAAGTAGCCCACAGACATTTCGTAAAGCACATGCAAGTCAAAAGTGCACAGTGCGTGCATTAATGTACCGCCTCTTGTCATTTCACGACTATTCACCGAGAAAATAGGCATATATTTTATGAGTGACTACATTTCATCTGCCACATTGACATCATGATTTACACTACTATTTTGCGTGTGCGTTAATAAATATTTTCCTATCGTTAACACTCACACACACACACACAAACTCCAACACATACACACACGCACACGCACACACACACACACACACACACACACACACATATATATATATATATATATATATATATATATATATATATATATAGAGAGAGAGAGAGAGAGAGAGAGAGAGAGAGAGAGAGAGAGAGAGAATACATGGTTTGCCACAACATATGTTGTGACACAGTTTTTTGACAACACCTATTTCTACTGGTCATATAAAGTCAAATTTCATTTTAGACTGTTAAATTGACATCTGTGATTATAAATATGGGTCAATATTAAAAATATATATTACATCTGGAGAAATTTGAGAAACAAACAAGTTGTCAAAACACCTTGTCTATGACGTATGTCGGGAAAAAAACCTATGTGACTCAAATACACTATTAATATATAATTCTATATCTTTTTCTAATGGTCATGTTGAGTGAACAAATACATTTAAGATTAATCTATGGACAACTGTCATTATAAATACGTACCAATATTTTCTTTTAAAAAAAAAAGAAGAAAAGAAAATTACACTAGTTGAAATGTGAAAAACGAGTTGTCAAAAACCTTGTTTATAACATATGCGTGAAAAAACTGTTAAAACACTTATGTACTCCATATATTAATTTTGCTCCAAAACTGGGGTTGTTTTGAAATGTCTAGTTGTTGTGATTATATTATATTCTTTTTTTTTATTGGTAATTTACATTGTTTTCAGGAAACGTGTTCTTGGGACAATTTTTATTGTTAGGTTTACAGTTTGTGTTCTTTATTTTATTATATAGCATTTAAAATGTTCTGTTTAAGTACTTCAATTAATGATGTTCTCAATCATACAATTAGTGTAACTGTGTAAATGTCTCTCAGGGGATTTCATAAGCTTTCCAGACCAAAATATATTATTGTTTTAATGTTGCTTTTATATAATTTGATGCCTTTGATTATATAATACTGAAGAGTTTTCACATTTAGTGAATTTCTAGCTGTAATCTTTATGTAGTATCAGTAGCATTGGCGAATTTCTATGTTTATTGTGACTTGATATGTGTATAATTATGTGTGTATGTATATATGTATGTGGTATGTGCATATATTTGTGTGTGTGTGTGTGTGTGAGTATATCTAATGTCTATGATTTCAGTGATATTAATCAAATTAATGTTATTTTGGTTTGTATGTATCTATACATATAATTATACATATATATAGGTATATGCATGTACTTGTGTGTGTATGAGTATATTTAATGTCTATGTTTTTCAGTGATATTAATCAAATTAATGTTATCTTGGTTTGTATGTGTTGAAGAGTTTGTGTAAGAATTAATATAACCCACTTTGCTGGGGACAAAAAAAACA
Source organism: Oncomelania hupensis (assembly GCA_036898135.1). Taxonomy (NCBI): domain Eukaryota; kingdom Metazoa; phylum Mollusca; class Gastropoda; order Littorinimorpha; family Pomatiopsidae; genus Oncomelania; species Oncomelania hupensis. Next base: position 3,763,852 of record CM072525.1, on the reverse strand, counting down.
AAAACAATATGGTAATGATAATAAATGGTGTCTTATTTTTTGCTTGTTGATTGTTTAAGTGTTGTGTATGCGTGGGGAGTGGGTAAGTCTCGTATTGCTTGATGCTGTTTGTGTAATTGATGTGAGTGTGGGGAGGGCATACATTCATTTTATTGGCGGGGTCAATCATGACCCTTTTGCCTTCACATTGCTGCTGCTGATGGCCTTGGCATTCAATAACCGCTGCATCGGTTCCTACCTTCACCTTGCTACAGCTAGAGACCTTGGCATAAGACTTAGTTAACGGGCGCACCAAACCACAAACTGAAAGGGGCCTCACTTCCGTTCTTATGCGCATACACCCGCGCATCCTATGCACCAGACCTGACCTTCACATTGCTATAGCTAGAGACCTTGGCATACGTTAACCGTTGTACCAAACCACAAGCTGAAAGTGGCCTATCTTCCATTCTTATGCACACACTCGCATCTGGCATACCGGAATTGACCTTCGTCTTGCTATAGCTGCTATTGAAAGAAACACTGCATCACTGTTACTAATGCTGGTGTGTACTAGCTATGAAAATTCATTGTAGACTCTAAAATTAAGTAAGCTGTTTCGCCCTTTGCTCTAGGGTCTCGTCAGAATAAAAAGAAAAAAGATCATTCTTATATAGTGCACTTACAAGCTCAGAGAGCTTCTCAAAGTGCTGGCCACTACTATTCAGCAATCACAAAATAGTTTGCTGAAGTCAGGATTCGAACCCACATTGCTCGAGATGCACGTACACACCAGTATCAGTTGTTGACAGCTTTGCTAGTGCTGTTATGTGACGTGTTTATGGTTTGGTGACATTATTATTATTATTATTATTATTATTATTATTATTATTATTATTATTATTATTATTATTATTATTATTGACTGAATGAACACTGAGTTTAACGTCTACACCCACCATTGCGATATGGCAGACGGGGATAATCATCCCAGGTAAAGATGGGTAGGGACCTGAAACATTATTATTAGTATTATTATTTAATGTAGGTCAAGTAATTATAATATTATCGTGTTGAACTGTCAGTGACTCACTAGCAATGCAAGATGTGCAGTTCATGACACAGAAGGAGCCAGACCAGTAGGTAAATGACGACGTGACACAGTTCACTATGACGCCATATTAGCGCCAAAAGCGAGAGTTTCCATTATCACGAGATCATTGAAATTAACACGTGTTCGGTTTAATTTACAGAAATACCGGCAATTCATAGTGTTAATTATTAATTTTCAGAATTTGCCACGCCTTCCTAGCGCCAAAACCTGATAATTACAAATATCATGAGATAATTACAAATCCTATCCTATCCCGTAACTCGGAAATCGTAGGGGCACCACAGATGATCGTTTAACCAGCGCACTCCATCTTTCCCTATCCTCAGCAACCCTCGTGGCCTCGCTCAGTGTCAAACGTCCATTCTCGAATGTTGGCCTCCCACCTCTTTTTAGGTCTCCCTCTTCTACCTCCTTGCACCGTGCCTTGCTGGATGGTCTTTGCAAGGCCTGATGATCTGGTGACGTGGCCATACCATCGGAGTTTCCGTTTCTTCACCACTATGAGCAGATCATCATGTTGTCCAGTGGCTTGTGTGATGGTTTGTCGGACTTCGTCGTTGGTGATGTGCTGGGTATAGGAAATACCCAGAAGTCTTCTGTAGCATCTCATCACCATGCTTTGTATTTTTCGTTGTAGATCTGCTGTGATGGTCTAGGGCAGCAGTTGTTTGTGCGATCCTGGAGAGGACTTCTTGTCGGGACCCATTGTCTGATACAATGGCTCCTAAATATTTGAAGCTATGCACTTTGTTGAGGGATTGGCCTTGGACTTTGATATCCGTATTGATGCCATTGGTGTTGTTGGTCATTATTGTGGTCTTCTCTGCACTTATTTCCATTCCATAGGCTCTAGAGGTGGTGTCATGCCTCTGTACAAGCTGTTCAAGTTATTGTTCCTCCCCAGCCAATCCATCAATGTCATCCGCAAAACGAAGGTTGGAGATTGCTCTACCCCCTATGCTGACTGTGCCTTCGCGATCTGCAAGAGCATCTGACATGATGCGCTCTAGGAAGATGTTGAAGAGTGTTGGAGAGAGTAGGAATCCTTGACGCACATCGATTGTTGTTCTGAACCCGTTTCTGATGGCGCTGTTGTGGAGGACTGCACTGGTAGCATCGTCACACAAGCGTTTGATTACTTCAATAATTTGAGGGCTGATGTTGTACACTCTTATGGTTTTATTGTTGATATAGATGTGAAATATCGTTGTATGTGTGCGTTATGTGTTATGTATTATTTTTTACTCTTTATTACTAATTGTGTCAGTATATTAATGATCATAAAGTAATAATAAAACTAATTGCATCAAAATGCGAATCTCGACTTGACATACAGCTTGAAGCTGTGCAGATCGAAACAGAATTAGATCTAGAAGCAACACCGGCTATTTTTTATGCAAGGATGTTTCACCACAGGCTCTGAAGTCTTTCCTTTCTTTCGTCTTTGTAAAATCGTGGGCCTCCTACATACGTATGTATGTAATTGAGGCCTACGAAAGACCGGACTTCCCAACCTGTCTTTTCACGTAGTCCTGCAAGCATTCGTTCGTAAAACATCGGATAGCTTCGCTCGACTCGAAGAACTTCGTTCGACTTCGGTAATTGCCTTTTTCGGCGAATGACTGGAACTAGTTTGGAGAAAACAAGTTCGCTCACCGGACACCAAAGACGCACTCTTGAAATCGCGTAGTTCATTCACAAATAGAGTCAAAGGTCACAAAGCTTTTAAAAAGAGAAAATCACTCCCATGTCAGAACAGAAATAAAAATTCGAAACTTCAGCGGTTTGGTTTTGAGCACGTTATTACTGTTTATTGTAATAACAATGCCAATTTTAAAGTAACCTCGTGTTTGCCGAAAGTAAACCAAACCCTTGAATTGGGACCCTTTAACATAGTTAATGGAGAAACCAAAAGGAAGGGCTAAGCCTACATGCTCCTCATGGAACCTGCAATATTCTACATGAAAATTAGTGCCCAGAAAAAAACTGAAATGGTGGCATTTAAAATGCAAAGTAATACTGACTTCGATCTTACCATGATCTTGACCTTAAGATAGCATTTACCTCTGGCTGGAAAAAAACACTACTGTATGATCAAATAAACTACAGCAAAGGTTGTATTATGCCACAGTACCAAAACAAAGTGACCTTAGAATGGCTTAAACGTTCAATGACCTTGACTTTGGAACGACATTGGCCTTCACATGACCTCTGATGTTTATAGTCAACTCTATGACAGACCAAGCTATTATCTCTATATACAACAAGTTTGCACTTTTTTTATCTCTCATAGTTTAGGGTCAAGGTCACTTCAAAGTATCTGTACAAACCGACTTTGGGCAGCTCCAGTGACCTTGACTCTGGAGCAAGGTTGAGCAAGTTTGGATGGAATGCGTGTCTCATTTATATATATGTTTCAAATAATCATAAGTTCAATAAAGAAAACAAAAATCTTCGGAACAAAGTTAATTTTGTGAAAATGTTTAATTTATTCACTAACTTTTGTTGACAGTGTGACCTTAACCCTGAAGTGAATTCATTTATCCACGGATCTTTTATGAGGTCTCGGGAATAAACATCATCCTACCAAATTTGGTTGTTATAAATGAAATATGTCCTTAGGAATAAGCCACTTTGAAGTTTTGCACAAACGGACGCATCTCGCACAGATTCTGGGGGGAAGGGGGATAGGGGCGATAATTTAATGATGAATACATAGACTTACACTGTTAAACGTATGTGAGTCAACTTTTTTGTTTTAAACACACTCACAACAACACCAAAAACAACAACAACAAAAAAAAGCAACACCGACGAGCCATTCCAATGTATTTCCAGAGCATCACATACATTGTTTAAACCCGTATTTTCAACAGAACTATATTCCGTGGGTCTGTTTTGACTTGGTTTTATCTAAAGAATCAAAATGAAAACATGCAACGATTGGCCACTATATATGAACTAGTTTGCAAGCTAAAGCAATTATCAAATCTATTATTTAATCAGAGTACAACTAGATCAATGTGCTAGGTCAATGGCTGTTCGGTAGGTTCAACAAACACCAATTTTAATTAAAGAAACATAAGTCAAAGACACTATCCCCCCTTGCCCATAGTAGCATCCTCTCTCCACTGGCTACGCTCCTTCCTGGCAACGTTTCACAGTCGCCTCGACGAGCTGTTCTCCTCCCTCCGGCAGCAGTTCTGCTACATCTCCTAGTGTCGCCTTTGAGCGCTCCGCCTCTACATAATCTTCAACTTTGCCATATCTACAGCTACTTCCATTCTGCCAACTACTTCTTCTTCGAGCTGCACGTCGGCCATCCAACTTCCACCCTGTCAACAAACTCTGTCCCCTTTATCCTTATGTGTCCGGGGACGCTACTCTACACAATCAATCAATCTATCAATCAATAGTCCAGTTGCCTACACGGGCCTCCTCCTACTCCACCAGGCTCCTCCTGCTGCGAGTCCTTTCCTCCCCTTGTTCCCGTCTCCTGCGTCCCGCCTTTACACACTACCGTCTTCGTTTTGTTCAGAACTCCACGTCATTTATTCTTCCTCAGTCTTTATCGGCACCTCCCTTTTGCCCCATCTTGCATACAGTCCCCCTATACGCTCTGTGTAAGCCTCTCACTACTTGCTCTGTGTAAGCCTCTCACTACTTGCTCTGTGTAAGCCTCTCACTACTTGCCCCATCTTGCATACAGTCCCCTATACGCTCTGTGTAAGCCTCTCACTACTTGCTCTGTGTAAGCCTCTCACTACTTGCTCTGTGTAAGCCTCTCACTACTTGCTCTGTGTAAGCCTCTCACTACTTGCCCCATCTTGCATACAGTCCCCCTATACGCTCTGTGTAAGTCTCTCACTACTTGCTCTGTGTAAGCCTCTAACTACTTGCTATGTGTAAGCCTCTCACTACTTGCTCACTACTTGCTCTGTGTAAGCCTGTCACTACTTGCTCTGTGTAAGCCTCTCACTACTTGCTCTGTGCAAGCCTCTCACTACTTGCTCGGCGCGTCGGAGCTATGCTGGGGGAAAATGGGTGGGTGGAAGGCGGTCTTCTATATGCCTAATGTGTCGGGGACTATAAATTTATCAATCGCATCTCGCATCGTCACTACACACTGTTGTTTGCAGCTCTACACTTTATAATACTACAGGTTTGTGCCATATACGTTTTTGATTAAAATATTTATTTTAGTTACATTTATTTGACCATTATTGCAAAGTGAATTTGGTCTTCTTTCAAAATGTTTTTATTCAAACAAGGATGAACTAGTGTTATGCTAAATCAGAAATCTGAAAGTACATTTTTAGCAAACATGAAATATTGGCAAAATTAGTTTAAAACATTGGCAGAAATAAAACATACATCGAACTTGTCAGTAAGAGATACTACATTGGATGGAATGTGCAAACAAATATTTGAACAGTTCCAAAGCAGAATAAACATTCTTTTTTCTGTTCAATTGTAGATTCATGTTCCGTGATCTATTTCTTCTATAAGTTGTTTGTAGGCTGCCCATTTTTGTGTAAACTTGTACTGGATCGCAGTAAGATTCTGAGTTGGAGTACTAGGAGTTCCGTTTACTAAGTTTTCCGATGTCTTTAGTTGATGAAGGTACACAAACAATCTATTATTAATTAACAAATTCATAGGTTTTGTTCCAATAAATCTTATATTACCGCTGCTACCGCTGCTGCTTGTGATGCTGCTAGTACTAGTGCTGCTGCTAGTGCTGGAGTCAAAATATAAAGATAATTCATTGCCAGTGAAACCTAATATTTCTTCCAGCTTTGGCGCAAGTATAATGCTGGTAAAGTCTTTATGCTGGGTTTTATTAAAAGTTAAAGTTACTCTCAAGTTTGCAAGGTTCATTTTTGCTTCAATCGCATGAGGTTTAAACAGTTCTTCAGTAAGTCTGCAGAAGTCATAATAGCAATCTTGAATACGTTGTCTTTTTTAAATTAATAATTATCCAGTTGTTTAGATCATGACTAATATTTACCCATTTAACCGTGCAGAATATTTCGTTGAGGATTACTTTAAGATCACTTTTTGTGTTGTCAATAGGATGGCGAAGTTACTAAGTTTTTTTGTTTTTTTTTGTGGGTTCGGGCATTAAATAGAATAGACCCAACGTTTCCCGGCGTGTCGTAAGAGGCGACTAACAGGGGTGATGTTAGCACGGCATCACTGGGCGAAAGTCTTCTACACAGAAGTCACCGGCCAGGGCGGAGGAACCTCACGTTACTACAGGTTCAACGACCATGTGCTCAGGGCCAAGGCGAGCCACACTGTATTCGTGGATTTCGGCTGTGGCCAACAGCCTGGAGAGGATTTGGCACCGCCAGGTCTTTTTGCCCAAGATACACTACACGATGACACAATCCACTAATTCCATTCCGGATCGGTCGTCGCCCGGCAGACTTCAAGAAGGCGTTTGACCGAGTCTGGCATGCAGCTCTATGGGCAACAATGAAAGTGTACAACATCAGCCCTAAAATTATTGAAGTCATCAAAAGCCTGTATGACAAGGCTACCAGTGCAGTCCTCCACAACAGCGCCATCGGGAACTGGTTCAGAACAACAATCGGTGTGCGTCAAGGATGCCTACTCTATCCAACATTCTTCAACATCTTCCTAGAGCGCATCATGTCAGATGCTCTTGCAGACCATGAAGGCACAGTCAGCATAGGGGGTAGAGCAATCTCCAATCTTCGTTTTGCAGATGACATTGATGGATTGGCTGGAGAGGAACAAGAACTTGAACAGCTGGTACAGAGGCTTGACACCACCTCCAGAGCCTATGGAATGGAAATAAGTGCAGAGAAGACCAAAATGATGACCAACAACACCAATGGCATCAACACGGACATCAAAGTCCAAGGCCAATCCCTCAACACAGTGCATAGCTTCAAATATTTAGGAGCCATTGTATCAGACAATGGGTCCCGACAGGAAGTCCTCTCCAGGATCGCACAAACAACTGCTGCCCTGACAAGGTTGAAGCCCATTTGGAAAGACAGGACCATCAGTCTACATTCCAAAGTAAGACTGCTTCGCTCCCTTGTCATCTCCATCTTCCTATATGCTTGCGAAGCATGGACCCTCACTGCAGATCTCCAACGAAGAATACAAAGCATGGAGATGAGGTGCTACAGAAGACTTCTGGGCATTTCCTATACCCAACACATCACCAACGACGAAGTCCGACAGACCATCACACAAGCCATTGGACAACACGATGACCTGCTAACAGTGGTGAAGAAACGGAAACTCCGATGGTATGGCCACGTCACCAGATCATCAGGCCTTTCAAAGACTATTCTGCAAGGCACAGTGCAAGGAGGTAGAAGAAGAGGGAGACCGAAAAAGAGGTGGGAGGACAACATTCGAGAATAAACTGGTTTAACACTGAGCGAAGCCATCAGGGCTGCTGAGGACAGAGAAAGATGGAGTATGTTGGTTAAACGATCATCTGTGGTGCCCCTACGACCTTCGGGTTACGGGACAGGATAGGATAGGATAGGAATAAAGTAATAAAAATGTATGCGGCTTATAACTATAACATCCCCCGTTGGCAAACTTGTTTTTTCCAACCTAATTCCAGTCATTCGCCCAAAAAGGCAATCACCGAAGTCGAACGAAGCTCTCCGATGTGTTACAAAATGATGCTTGCATGACTACGACTAGTTGACATTAAAAATGATCGCTGTTGCTTCTAATGCTGTTCGATGTACACAGATTAGCATTTCGCAACGTATACTTTGTTATTATCGGCCATATTTAATAGTTGCGTTCCTTGATTTGCATTTTGTTAGTTCTCAGCAGTTGGCTAATAATAACATTCCCCATTTCCTGCCTAGAACCAAGTAGACACTGTTATACAATATACATAGGCTTAATCTACATTATATATTATAAGTCAGTCTTCGCGCAGCGAAGAAGCTCACTAGCTGAATATAATTATTAGACCTGTATTGTTTGTTTTATACGTAAATAAATGTATAAACTATATCTATTCTAATTAATAATATTTAGGTCTATACTTTATAATATTTGAATCTTTAAATTTCCGGTGAAGAACGAGTAGGTTAAGCGAATTTTTTTTTTTTTATATAACTCGAGATCAGAGTTAAATTAATAGTTAGTTATTCATTGCTTACAGGGTCCAGCGGACTGCAAAGAGCCGAATCAGGACCACAAAATCAAGACATCTCGAGATCAGAGTTAAATTAATAGCTAATTAGTTATTCATTGCTTACAGGGTCCAGCGGACTGCAAAGAGCCGAATCAGGACCACAAAATCAAGACCACAACTTCGCTAGTAGTAGTAGTAGTAGTAGTAGTAGTAGTAGTAGTAGTAGTAGTAGTAGTAGTAGTAGTATATAGTTATTTAGTTAAATCTGTAATTTATTTATTTATTATTATTATTATTATTATTATTATTATTATTATTATTATTATTATTCGTACTTAAAAAGAAAAAAAAAGGAATAGTGTGCTGCTGTGCGTGCTCAATGGTGTAAATATGGTCAGTGACGTTTTGTTTGTTTTTGCTGAAGTTGGGTGTAACCCGAAATATTCAGATGGTGTTACTGGTTATTTTTTCTTATAGATTTACCAAAGTTTTCAGATGATTTATGGAAATTTCCGCCTGCCACGCAACATTTTTTTTAATACGTGTTTCTCATTAAAATACACATCATTGAAATACATATAACAAATTTACTGTATCAGTTAAAAAGAATAATATTATTTAAATAAATAATTGCTTTGGTGCTTGCAATACAAATGTGACGGTTTTTTGAGACCATTATAAACTTGCTTTGCCTTGTGCTGAAGGGACATCAACGTATCCATAGCGCTTTGAAGTTTTGTCATGGTTTTATTGTTGATATAGATGTGAAATCGTTGTATGTGTGCATTATGTGTTATGTATTACTTTTTCTCTTTATTACTAATTGTGTCAGTATATTAATCATCATACATGTAAAATAATAATAATACTAACTGCTTCGAAATGCGAATCTCGACTTGACTTAGAGCTTGAAGATGTGCAAATCGAAATAGAATTAGATCTAGAAGCAACAGCGGCTATTTTTATGCACGGATGTTTCACTACAGGCTCTGAAGTCTTTTCTTTCGTCTTCGTAAACTCGTGGGCCTCCTACATACGTACGTAGTATAGTATGTAATTGAGGCCTACGAAAGACGAGACTTCCCAGCCTGTGGTTTCACGTAGTCCTGCCAGCATTCTTTCGTAAAACATCGGATAGCTTCTCTCGACTCGGAGAGCTTCGTTCGACTTCGGTAATTGCATTTTTCGGCGAATGACTGGAACTAGGTTGGAAAAAACAAGTTCGCCCCCCCCCCCCCCGGCCTGCTGGGACTGTGCCAGGACCATCGTCTGGATTTTTTGTGGAGATCAAGCGTGTTTGCCAGTATCAGATTGTTGTATCTGGCAAACTCCAAGAGTCTCAGACCCCCGTCATTTGTCTCATTTTTGCAGTGGGGTCCACATGTGTCTCCCCAGTTGTGGTGCGCATCTTGGCAAACCTTGGTATTCCAGTCGCCCTGCATTATGACTGTGTCCTTCTTCGGCACTTGGTCAAGGATAGCCTGTAGATGTTCATAGAAATCCTCGACTTTGTTGTCATCATAGTCTGATGTTATAATATCTCAGGCCTATGCCCCAACATCAGGTCTGATGTTTTAATAACTCAGGCCTATGCCCCAACATCAGGTCTGATGTTTTAATATCTCAGGCCTATGCCTCAACATCAGGTCTGATGTTTTAATAACTCAGGCCTATGCCCCAACATCAGACTACACTAATTTCAAATTAGGACAAAATAGTATTACACAATAGTAGTACATTTATTTATGTGTATGATTTAGTAACACTGGCATATAATTATTTATACATAATAATATTAATTACTTTGATGAGAACCAAACTCCACTCAAGCTTATTGAAATTTACCACAAGAAGAAAGATGTTAAGGGTAAGGGAGTTTTGAATAAAATGAGTTAATGTCTTTACAAATACTATTTGAATCATTTAGAATTGTTTTATTTTTTTGTGTATAATTTTTGTTATTTGCTTATAGCTTGTATAATTTTATTTTTACATGCAAGCAGACATATTTAGTAATTTTTTCACCTTGGTATATGCATCCTGCTATCCTATCATATCCCGTAAATCAAAAGGCCGTTGGGGCACCACAGCCTTTTAACCTCTGTTCTCAGCAACCCTCATGACTTCGCTCAATGTCAAACCAGTCAATTTTCGAATGTTGTCCTTCTGTCTCCCTCTTCATCTGCTACCTTGCACCGTGCCTTGCAGGATTATCTTTGCAAGGCCTGATGCTCTCGGAGTTTCCGTTTCTTGACCACTGTGAGCACGCCATCGTGTTGTCCAATGGCTTGTTTGATGGTCTGTTGGACTTCGTTGTTGGTCGTGTGCTGGGTATAGGAACTGCCAAAAAGTCTTCTGTAGCACCTAATCTCCATGCTTTGTATTCTTCGTTGTAGATCTGCTGTGAAGGTCCATGTTTTACCAGCGTATAGGAAGATAGAGATGACAAGGGAGCGCAGCAACCTTACCTTGGAATGTAGATTGATGGTCATGTCTTTCCAAATGGGCTTCAACATTTTCAAGGCAGCAGTTTGTGTGATCCTGGAGAGGACTTTCTATCGGGACCCGTTGTGTGCTCCAGACTTTAATTAGGACTTCCTCCAATTTTCCCTACATGTGCGTTCTTATTTACAATTGTCTAAAAAATTTTTTTTCCTGTAATATCTATCTATATATGATCGCCATTGTTCACCAGCTTGGTACTTTCTGGCGATTGTTAGCATCCACCAGCTTGCTTGTTGCCATACACCAGCTTTCTTGTTAGCATCCACCAGCTTGCTTGTTAGCATCCACCAGCTTGCTATTTTCTGGTGATTAGAGTGGGTGATACATGCGAGCGTGTATGTTGGTACAGATCGCCGCGCTTTGAGCCTGATTGGTGAATTGGGAAAGAGCTCGTTTATAGCGTCCAATATTATTATTATTATTATTATTATTATTATTATTATTATTATTATTATTATTATTATTATTATTATTATTATTATTATTATTAATTATTATTATTAACCGGTGATTGTCAGTGTTGATAAGCTCGATATTTTCTGATGATTTCAGTGTATACAGTTCAACATGTTCAAAGTTGCCCTGTGCTGGTTTCTTCTCGCTGTCGATGTCGTTATGGCAACTGTACGCACAGTTCCAACGGACTATAAGCCTTACCTCGCAACGTGGCTCATGTTCAAAGAGGACTACAGTAAGCAACACGCCTATACCCCAACCCCCTTTCTATTCCGTCACTGTACACTGTAAACGGGGTATAATGCAATCACTTTGTCCGTCAGACACATTCCGTCATTCAGTCTGACTATCCACGCATTTTAATAATAATAATAATAATAATAATAATAATAATAATAATAATAATAATAATAATGGAATGGATACTATAAAAGGTAAAGGTAGTCTTATAGCCTTGTGGCCGTAGGGGAGCGTGATGTTGGAGGTCACACTTATCTAGGGCCAGCGTAATGAGGGTGATGCCCATCTCTCTCCCTCGCTGCTTTACCTACCCCACCCTTAAGAGAGTAGGTACTCAATCACAGTTGAGTCAACTGGCGGCGTTGTTATTTGTCGCTGTGACGACACGAGTTTTCAGCACGTCCTAGAGATAGTTACATACCGTGCAGAGTTGCACATCTCTAGTGATAAAGTGTACATAGTCGATTCGGCAGTTTCTTTTACTGCTATGAAAGATTAGTATGTGTGGGTTTCACGTGTTTAACGCAAAGAGCATAATGCATAATGGGGAAACTGGGTTACTGAGCTCGACTGGATGTTGTCCTGTGTGCTGGTATGTGATTTAGTTGGCAGAGTCAATTTGGTTGCTTTTGCAAGCAGTCAGTCTTTTTGGACAGAAGTAACTTTGTGACTGTGTGTCAGGGTAGAGTACGTTCTTCTGTAAGGGTAGATTGTTTGTTGTGTTTCGAACCACCCAAGGTTTTGCACCCTCGTCGGGACAAGAATGTCTAAAAGCCTGTAGTGGGAGGACTGTAACCGTCATTATTGGGAAGTAATAATATATATACAGATGAACATATTTGTCGATTTTGAACAAAATCATTAAAAACAACAACAACAACTACAACTACAAAACTGTCCCTAAAGGACTATCTAACAAAGAATTAAACAGTTCATACAACAGCTGTGGACTATTAAAGATAGCAGCTTCAGCATTTGATTGCAGAACCGGTAAATGTTGTAATACAGGGCACGAAAGTATATGTTTTTGGGAAATAATATCATTACAACAACATAAAACATGTTTAATGTATTTGGTTCTAAGTGCATTACATTTCCATCGATACATTAGAGAACATTATTCTCCTTACATGAAAGGGGTTAATATTTTTTATTTGACAGAAATCTAGAACTTTCTTAATATCAAATTGCTTGAATGATTTTGTGTTATTAGTCAAAGTGTTAATATTATATTTTTATGTTCTATTGCCATTAAATTTGATAAATATTCATTAATTGAAAGAGGAATTTCAAGATGGACATATTGCATTGATTGTTGAGCTCCTGATTTGGCAGCAGTATGTGACGGTATCCAAGTGAAGGTGATATTGCATCCTCTAATAATCATAAAATGAATCAAATGAATAATTTCTGCAAGTAGGTCTGATCTGACTTTCAGTTTTAAAGAACTTAAGGCATTAAGCACTGATTGAGAATCTACACAAAACAAAACTTGACGCATTGTATGTGGAAAATCATATAGAAAATAAAGTGCCATCAGAATAGCAATAAGTTCGGCTGTAAAGATAGATTTATTTTTCCCAATATAAAATGATTTTTGAATATTTAAATCAGGTATAATGAATGCTGAACCGCCTGCCATATTATCTAAAATAGAACTGTCAGTATACACTTTCAAATGCATTGGATATTTTTCGTCAATGTGCTCTCGGACTGAAGATACTAAAACATTAATTTCAGTTGACTTTTTATGGTCTGTATATTCTATGTCAAATTCTGCTCTCTTCAGTTCCCAAGGCAGTGTAGGCAATATTTTTATTTTTTCGATTAAAGGTTGGTTTAAATGCAACTTAGTATCTTCAATTTCTTTACTAATGAAGGGGCCTATAGTAATATTGGATGCTATTCGTCTAGCCCTCTTTGGAAAGTCTATGTCAGATCGAATTTTTATTTCATTACTTACATTATTTTCATTTATTGATGACCTTAACACATATTTAGCGCATGCCATTTTTCTGTACGCATCTAGTGAGAGTATACCTATTGTTTTGTATGTTTTTTCGCATGATGCATGAACAGGTAAACCTAGTGCAATTTTAAAAGATTTGCAGTCGATGCTCTGTAGCTTTCTTAATATATATTTTGGAGCATTAAAAAACACTTCTTTTGCATATGTCAACTTTGACCGAACAAGAGCTGTTGAGAGATGTACCAAAGTTGATACATCTTGACTCCAGTATTGCCTATTAATGATTTTAAAAAAATTTAAACTCTTCCTTGCTTTTGTTAATGTATGCTCTATATGACAATTCCAAGATAATTTGTTAGTTAGATGTACTCCTAGAAATTTAAATTTTTCTTTATATTCTATAATGCTCTTATTTATATAAAATATAGGTAAAGTGGAAGGGCTAGAACCCTTTACACCACATATATGCCTTGACTGGAAGTGCAGTTGTTATAATTATGTATATTTATATAAACAACTATGTGTCATGAAAGAGATAAATTATAGAATTAAGAAGTGCATTGTGTTATTGAGATGCATGTATAAACAGGTCAAGATGGCGGACGGCGGAAGGCGTATCCTGTTATGAAGTGTTTAAGTTTTTGTGGACGAACTAGTGAGACTCTTTATTTGTCCACAGATTGGGCTGTTGTCTTCTGTTTTGTCTACTGCTACCACTTTTCTACTTTTGCCATTGCTTCTGCTTCTTCCACTGCTACCACTACTGTTATGCTACTATCACTGGTATAATTCTACGATTCCTACGTGTCGCTGCTGTACCACTGTGCCGTGTGTACGTCAGCTCTGAGACCTCTGCCTTTGCCGCTGGGAGGGGTGGATGTTGCCTGGCCTCGCCGCCACCACCGCCACGTCTCTCTTGGGTTGTTGGCGCCGCCGCCGCTGGGTGTGGCCCTCCATCATCGCCTGGACCTGCCCGTTGCTTTGGACGAAGCTTCCATCGGGGCTACAGGATCTCAGCTACATCGCAACCACACACACACAGATTCTCATGTCACACACCTAAACACATATCTTCGGTATTCAGTGTAAATCACTTCATTTATCTGTGTGTTTAACTGCTTTAGTTTACTCTGAGCTCAGTTAATAAACAGTTAGGTTACGAACGGTGATTCGCCCACCACGGGATTCGAACCTGGGTCATCGGTGTGCCAGGCGAACGCCGTAGCTTAATTGGTAGAGCGTTCGCCTGGCACACCGATGACCCAGGTTCGAATCCCGTGGTGGGCGATATAAAATGTGGCCATTTTCACTGTCCATTTTAGCAGTATGATTGCTTTGGTGGTTCAGTGTTGATTCAGGTCCCTACCCCTCTTTCCCTGGGATGGTTATCCCCGTCTGCCATGTCGCCAATGGTGGGTGTAGACGTTAAACCTCAATGTTCATTCATTCATTCTGAACTGTAAAGCTAGCTTATTCAATGCGATTGAATTTTAAGATTTTCTGATTGTGGATTCAGCTTAGAATTGTATTTACCTGAATTTAAATTGATTGTTACTATTGTTGCATATTGTTGTGGGCATTCTGTTTGTAAATAGGGAGGTAATTGTTTAGTAAATACTGGGTTGGGGGTCTTGATAGAGGTTGAGGGTGGTTTAGTATCCCATTATCCTGTGTGTGTGTGTTATTGTTGAATAAAAGACTGTGATTGTTCATCTGGTATTTTGTATTAGTTTCTTTGTTTGAGTTTCTATCCTACCACTCGTTGCTTTGAGCTGAACGTCGCGGACCCACTCGGGTGACGCGACAGTCGCTTCACGTTTTGTGGTCACCCATCCAAGTGCTATCCGCACTGGACGGTGCTTAACTTGCGACACAGTAGCAAGTGCTCCAACCACTGCGCTATCCGACTCCCCCTAGATACTATTTTATTCCTAAATCAGAATCAAAGAGCGGCGATCTGTAACCAACATACATGTTACAGACACTCCTACATAGCACACATTCATCACTCAAACATGTGGTGTAAAGACAAGCCACTATTGGAAGACGGAAAGAAAATCAAAATTAATTTTGTTGTGGACAATTTAGGCAGACTGCATCCAATACCATGATTGAAGGGAGGGAGGAAACCGGAGTACCCGGAGAAAACCCTCGTTGACCTGAAAGTCTTGTATCTAAGTCGTTCCTCTCGGGGTTTGAACCTGCTACCTTCGGCATATGAAACCAGCTCTCTAGCCACTGAGCTATCAGGTTACCCCACCTTTTCACAATGGATTGGGTGGACGGATTTAATGTACGCTCTCCCTGGTCATCTCCATCTTCCTATACGCTTGCTAAACATGGACACTCACAAGCAGATCTACAACGAAGAATACACAATATGGAGATGAGGTGCTACAGAAGACTTATATGCATTTCCTATACCCAGCACATCAACTGTAACGTGGGGTTTATGGGTTGCTGGGCTCTGCACAATGGAATGTTGTAACCCTCACGCTTTATTCTATGGGAACTGCTAGTTGGTCACCCGGTGAATTACTTTAATACATTTATTTGTTTAGCTCGGTCTGTGTTAAGGATGGGGTACAGAGATAGATAGAAAAATGGTAAAAGATCACTGTCACACTAGCTTTCACACGGCTAAGAATCATATGTAGTCCAGCCACTTGATAACAGTTAAAATCACACATTTATTTCTTCTACTCTATACAAGATCTTCGATGTACTAATCTACCTTAAAAAGTCATAAGTCAATGCAAATAATTCGATCGCTGATAGTCTAGGCAGCTGTTATGTCTTCATAGGGCACTGGCTACTAGAGTTCATGTAGATTGGACTACTGTGGTCCTTTTTACTACAGTTTCTGAAGAGTGGACTACTGTGGTCCTTTTTCTATCAGTTTAAGTGCACTGATTCCTGGGCACTTAGCTTGTGTGTAGCGGGTTTTAAGCCCTTTGATGAGGTAGCTTCTGGTACACGCTGGGCCGTCGTGTAGTTTGGTCCCTTGACACGCTGTGGTGTCTTGGAGGGTGTTTTCCAGGGTTGCTCTCTCAGTCCTGTGCTGTAGAGGCTAAACAGCCAACTCTTCTTTTCTGTGGAGTTGGGCGCACGGGATATCTCGCCTGTTCGTCTGTAACACAAGAGACGAAATTCTGCACAACCTTGAATAATAGGTCTGTGCAGAGCGTCTCACTGAAAGCCAAAGTAGCCCTCAGTGACAGCTCCACATCTCTATACATAAGCGACGAACATTCTGCTACTTCCGTGGTCCACTGGAATCTCAACTCTAATTTCCTATACATACATAAATATAACTCGTGGCTAACTATACACATAAAGAATTAATAATATTATAAACATTCACTGGTACAGCCACTGGTCTGCAAACATACATATAGGTTAAACAACAGTGGGTCCGTCAGGTATACAACATGGCGTCCAACCGGTCGTGTTTCGCCACGTGGTCACGCAACGTTGGACGAACAATTCAAATCTATGCATAGCAAATTCCACAAACATAATTTCAACAATAAGATAAATATATCACGATGAAACAGAAGTATGTTCATTTACCTGTTTGACAAAGTCAGGCTCGTGGCTACTTGATTGAATTCTAAGATTCTCAAGTCCTGCTTCCTGGTCTGTTCAGGAGAGATCTTACTGCTAACTGTGTAGCTGATTACTGCTCCTCGGTTCAAACTCGACTGCCGTTCTCTCTCTCTATTTGAATCAGCCAGACCTGGTTGAGTCCATTCTACCCTGTGTTCTCATAGGCTGGTAATCGACTCGCCTAACGTAGCTACGATGATATCATTGCCTCCCGATTCAACACACACAGTGCTGACGTCACTACACTGTTTGCGTCAAGCTCGCAGTGTGTGTACCTCAGTTATACTATTGCTACGCCTGATTACTTCCATCGTCTGCTGCAGCCTAACATTAACATTCTAAGATTACAATGACTAAACAAGGCTACAACGTAAAGTAAGCAGGGTAAACTGGTCCGTCTGTCACATCAACAACGAAGTCCGAAAGACCATCACAAAAGCCATTGGACAACACGATGACCTGCTCACAGTGGTGAAGAGACGGATGGTATGGTGTGGTCATCAGACATCAGGCCTTGCAAAGACCATCCTGCAAGGCACGGTATAATGAGGCAGAAGAAGAGGGAGGCAAAAAGAGGTGGGAGGACAACATTCCAGAATGGACTGACTTGACTAGAAAATGATATGATGGGATAGGATAATGTATTAACAATAATGTTCAATAATTTTTCTGCACTGTACTAAACTCCAAAGTACATGTAGTTATTTTCAAAGAATGTTTTTTAAGAGATTTTACACAAATATGAAGCTAGTTGATTTCGCGGAATCGGTGAAGACTGAACAACAGTTCCAAGCTGTGAAAGTCTTTGCCTTATTAATTAATAATAATTGGACAAAATTTCCAGAATTATAATACTGTCTGTTGCTGCAAATAATGACTTGACGAAAGTTCAATTGCTTGCTGAAATAAAACTTAACAAAAATGAATTTGATAGGCTGGTTCAAGGGAAGAAGCGTTGGTGTGCCTTAATAATAATAATAATAATAATAATAATAATAATAATAATAATAATAATAATAATAATTATTATTATTATTATTATTATTATTATTATTATTAGTAACGTGAGGTTCCTCCGCCCTGGCCGGTGACTTCTGTGTAGAAGACTTTCGCCCAGTGATGCCGTGCTAACATCACCCCTGTTAGTCGCCTCTTACGACACGCCGGGAAACGTTGGGTCTATTCTATTTGCCCGAACCCACAGAGCAAACGACCACGTGCTCAGGGCCAAGGCGAGCCACACTGTATTCGTGGATTTCGGCTGTGGCCAACAGCCTGGAGAGGATTGGGCCCTGCCAGGTCTTTTTTTTGCCCAAGACACAACACATGATGAGGCTATCCACTAATTCCATGCCGGATCGGTCGTCGCCCGGCTACACAAGGACCGCGCCTTCCGTTGGCCACCAGGACGGAGGTGAAAAGTATGCTACTGATGGACAAATTAGCAAGATCCGCACGAGAAACAACATCGTCATAGGAACCTGGAATGTCAGGACCCTAACTGCGGAAGGAAAATTAGAAGAACTGGCCCACGAGCTGGACCACTATCGATGGAACGTTCTAGGTATCAGCGAACTGCGCTGGAAAGGCCTAGGTGAAACAACGACTGACAAAGGCCACAAGCTCTATTTCAGCGGTAGAGATGACAGGCACGAACACGGCGTTGGATTCTTGGTCCACAAGAACATTCTAGCCACTGTCATGGGTTGCCGCCCAGTCTCCAGTAGACTCATTACCATCCGTCTGAGAGCAACCCCTTTCAACATTACCATCATCCAGGCCTATGCCCCAACATCAGACTATGAAGACAGCGAAGTGGAGGATTTTTATGAAAATATACAGGCGGTCCTTGACCAAGTGCCGAAGAAGGACATAGTCATAGTGCAAGGCGACTGGAATGCCAAGGTTGGCCAAGATGCGCACCACAACTGGGGAGACACATGCGGACCCCACTGCAACAACGAGACAAATGACAGGGGTCTGAGGCTATTGGAGTTTGCCAGATACAACAATCTGGTACTGGCAAACACGCTTGGTCTCCACAAAAAATCCAGACGATGGACATGGCACAGTCCCGGCGGGGAACATCACAACCAGATCGACTACATCATGGTCAAGAAACGCTTTAGATCAAGCATCAACATTGGCAGGACACGCACTTTTCCAGGAGCAGACATTGGAAGTGACCACGATCTCGTGATGATGTCTTTCCGGCTCCATTTGAAGAGAGTAAATACAGCAAAGTGCACTAGGCTGAAGTTCGACCTGGACAAACTGCAAGACCCGGAGGTGGCAAAAATATTTCAGGCCACAATTGGAGGGAAATTTGCACCACTGCTTATTTTGGGGGCAGGCGAAGTAGATGTCAACACCATGACCAATACCTTCAACTCAGCTGTAACAGATGCCGCCACTGAGATCCTTGGCAAGCACCGACCAAAGAAGAAGCCGTGGATCACACCTGAACTTTTGGATCTGTGTGATAAACGAAGAGAGTTAAAAAAGAAAAAGAACACCTCACAGGGAGCTGATGTCTACCGAAAAATCAACAATGACATCCGAAAAGGCATGCGCACAGCAAAGGAGAACTGGATAGAAGATCAATGCCAGGAAATAGAGAACAATCTGAACAAGAACAACAGCAAGAAGGCCTACCAGACGGTGAAGCGGCTGACAAGTGTTAAACAGCCCAAAGTCTCCACTATCCAAAGCAAGTCTGGCATTTGCCTTACAGAAGAACAAGAAGTCTTGGACAGATGGACAGAGTACTGCTCTGACCTTTACAACCATACACCAAATGGAGACCCATCAGTTCTAGCATGTCCCGAGAGCAGAGAAGAAGAAGAAATCCTCCCAATTCTCCGGGAAGAAGTTGAGGCAGCAGTGCAATCGCTGAAGAAAGGGAAGTCAGCGGGAGTGGACAACATACCAGCGGAACTGCTACAAGCAGGAGGAGAAGCGATGACTGATGCTCTCACCATTATCTGTAACAAGATCTGGCAGAGTGGGGAATGGCCTACACCATGGACCCAGTCGCTTGTCATCACTCTTCCCAAAAAAGGTAACCTTCAGGAGTGTGAAAATTACCGCACCATCAGCCTCATCAGCCATCCCAGCAAGGTCCTCCTGAAAATAATACTCAACAGGTTGAAACCACAAGCTGAACAAATCATAGCTGAAGAACAAGCAGGATTCATGGCAGGGCGAAGTACCACTGAACAGATTTTCAACCTCAGAATAATCTGTGAGAAATACATACAGCACCAACAACATCTATATCATGTGTTCATAGACTTCAAGAAGGCATTTGACCGAGTCTGGCATGCAGCTCTATGGGCAACCATGAAAGTTTACAACATCAGCCCTAAAATTATAGAAGTCATCAAAAGCCTGTATGACAAGGCTACCAGTGCAGTCCTCCATAACAGCGTCATCGGGAACTGGTTCAGAACAACAATCGGTGTGCGTCAAGGATGCCTACTCTCTCCAACACTCTTCAACATCTTCCTAGAGCGCATCATGTCAGATGCTCTTGCAGATCACGAATGCACAGTCAGCATAGGGGGCAGAGCAATCTCCAATCTTCGTTTTGCGGATGATATTGATGGATTGGCTGGAGAGGAACAAGAACTTGAACAGCTTGTACAGAGACTTGACACCACCTCCAGAGCTTATGGAATGGAAATAAGTGCAGAGAAGACCAAAATGATGACCAACAACACCAATGGCATCAACACGGACATCAAAGTACAAGGCCAATCCCTCAACACAGTGCACAGCTTCAAATATTTAGGAGCCATTGTGTCAGACAATGGGTCTCGACAGGAAGTCCTCTCCAGGATTGCACAAACAACTGCTGCCCTGACAAGGTTGAAGCCCATTTGGAAAGACAGAACCATCAGTCTACATTCCAAAGTAAGACTGCTGCGCTCTCTGGTCATCTCCATCTTCCTATATGCTTGCGAAGCATGGTCCCTCACAGCAGATCTCCAACGAAGAATACAAAGCATGGAGATGAGGTGCTACAGAAGACTTCTGTGCATTTCCTATACCCAACACATCACCAACATTGAAGTCCGACAGACCATCACACAAGCCATTGGACAACA
>CM072525.1:3605224-3737724 GCA_036898135.1 Oncomelania hupensis | reverse complement strand
CTCTGAACCTATTTGCATTCCATAGGCTCTCTGTACCAGCTGTTCAAGTTCTTTTTCCTCTCCAGCCAATCCATCAATGTCATCCGCAAAACGGAGATTGGAGATTGCTCTTCCCCCTATGCTGACTGTGCCTTCGTGGTCTGCAAGGGCATCTGACATGATGCGCTCTAGGAAGATGTTGAAGAGTGTTGGAGAGAGTAGGCATCCCTGACGCACACCGATTGTTGTTCTTAACCAGTTTCCGATGGCGCTGTTGTGGAGGACTGCACTGGTAGACGTGTCATACAGGCTTTTGATGACATCAATAATTTTAGGGCTGATGTTGTACACTCTCATGGTTGTCCACAGAGCTGCATGCCAGACTCGGTCAAACGCCTTTTTGTAGCCTACGAACACATTATATAGATGTTGTTGGTTCTGTAGGTATTTCTCGCAGATTATTCTGAGATTGAAAATCTGTTCAGTGGTACTTGCCCTGTCCTGAATCCTGCTTGCTCTTCAGCTATGATTTGTTCAGCTTGGGGTTTCAACCTGTTGAGTATTATTTTCAGGAGGACCTTGCTGTGATGGCTGATGAGGCTGATGGTGCGGTAATTTTCACCTTTTTTGGGGAGAGTGATGACAAGCGACTCGGTCCATGAAGTAGGCCACTCCCCACTCTTACAGATAATGGTGAGTGCGTCGATCATCGCTTCTCCTCCTGCTTGAAGCAGTTCCGAGGGTATGTTGTCCACTCTCGCTGACTTCCCCTTCTTCAGCGATTGCACTGCTGCCTCAACTTCTTCTCTGAGAATTGGGAGGATTTCTTCTTCTCTGTTCTCTGGACATGCTAGAACTGATGGGTCTCCGTTTGGTTTGTGGTTGTAAAGATCAAAGCAGTACTCTGTCCATCTGTCCAAGACTTCTTGTTCTTCTGTAAGGCATATGCCATACTTGCTTTGGATCTTGGAGATCTTGGGCTGTTTAACACTTGTCAGCCACTTCACAGTCTGGTAAGCCTTCTTGCTGTTGTTCTTGTTCAGACTGTTCTCAATTTCCTGGCATTGATCTTCTATCCAGTTCTCCTTTGCTGTGCGCATGCCTTTTCGGATTTCATTGTTGATTTTTCGGTAGGCATCAGCTTCCTGTGAGGTGTTCTTTTTCTTTTTCATCTCTCTTCGTTTATCACACAGGTTCAAAAGTTCAGGTGTGATCCACAGCTTCTTCTTTGGCCGGTGCTTTCCAAATATCTCCATGGCGGCATCTGTCACAGCTAAGTTGTGTGACGTGGGGTTTTATTGTTGCTGGGCTCTGCACAATGGACTGCTATTACCCACTCATCTTATTCTATGGGGATCGCTAGTTATCTCCCGGTGACTTAACTTAATACATTTATTTGTTTAGCTCGGTCTGTGTTTAGGCTGGGGTACAGCGATAGGTAGAAAAATGGTAAAAGATCACTGTCACACTAGCTTTCACACGGCTATGAAACATAATTATGTAGTCCAGCCACTTAATAACAGTAAATATCACACATTTATTTCCTCTACTCTATACACGATCTTCGAAGTACGAAACTAACTTAACAGTTCAAATGTCAATGCGAATGGTTCTCTCGCTGATAGGTCTAGGCAGCTACTTTCTCATCATAGGGCACTGGATACTTTCTGCTCTAATGGTCAGAGTTCTTGAAGAGTGGACTACTGTGGTCCTTTGTTACAATTTTAGTGCACTGTTTTGAGGGGCATTTAACTGAGTGGTTGAAGCGCTGTGCTGTGGTTGATTCTGTGACAAGCTGTGTTGTCGTGGAGTCTTCTCCCTGTGGCTAGACTGGTGGGCAACGTTCAGCGACGACTTGCTTTTGTTGTTCGCCTAGTTGGGCTCATGATACAATGCCTGCTCGTCTGTAACATATGAGACGAAATTCTGCACAACCATGTATAAGAGGTGTGTGCAGAGCGTCTCACTGAAGGCCAAAGTAGCCCTCAGTGATTAGCTCCACATCTCTACATATAAGCGACGAACATTCTGCTACGTCCGTGGTCCCTGGAATCTCCACTCTAATTTCCTATACATATATAAATATAAATCTTGGCTAACTATACACATAGAGAAAGAATTAATATTATACACATTCTCTGGTACAACCACTGGTCTGCAGGCATACATATTGGTTAAACAACAGTGGATCCGTACACAATACAAAATGGCGTCGGCCGGTCGTGTTCGCCACGTGGACACGCAACATTGGACTAACAATTCTAAGCATAGCAAATTCCACACACATAATTCAACAATAATATAAATACATCACGATGAAACAAAAGTATGTTTATTTACCTTTTTGACAATGTCAGGCCGTGGTTAACTTGATTGAATTCGAATTTCAACAAGTCCTGCTTCCTAAGTCTGCTCAGGAGAGAGATTTCTGCTAGAGTGTAACTGTGTACTGCTCGGCGTTTGAATCTAGACTGACTCTTCTACCTCTCTACTTGAATCAGCCAGAACTGGTTCTACCTACTCTAGCTGTGTTCTCTGTCAAAGCACGGGAGGATCCTTATGCGACCCTTACCCCAAAATACGCAATAATTTCAGGAGGATGCCGCACCACCTGCCGCGGTTGCCTCCAAGTTCTTAATAAATAGGCGGTGTGTGCAATTGAGGACAAAGTCACAGCATCAAAGATGAGAAACACGCGCGCATTTGCACAATAAATGCGTACACTCTGAATATGATGGTGATATAAATCAACTTATTCACTCAATGATGATGTTTATGAATGATGAGAATGATGATATAGTCAAATATGATTGATTTGTGTCCGGACTGATAATCCAGGGTTGTTCCAGCTGCTGTTCATGATGAAATAAAAACAACACTACTACTTATCTTAAGTATCGAGACTGGAAAATAGACATGAATGTTCTCGCTTTCAATGATGATGGTGATGTTGATGTCACTAGTGTCACTGTCTTTTGTTACTTTATCATCGTTGGCTTTGCCGTGACGTTCTGGATACCATGATGTTGTCCCCCTGCGACTTCCACACAACTCCCGGCCTGCACTTGTTGCGCCTGAAACGATCACGTGGTGACCTAGTGTCCCAGATATGAATTTTCTATAACGAACCACAAGTATAGAGTAATTTTCTTCGTTCGTCGAAGCATTAAAAATGTATAATTATAACACACGATGGTTAATAACGAATGGTAGATGAGATGAGTGATGATCCTTAATAATAATAATAATAATAATAATAATAATAATAATAATAATAATAATAATACAGGATGCTATGTATACGCCTTTCCCCAAGGCTCAAAGCGCGGCGATCTATACCAACATACACGCTCACCTGTCTCATTTACCCTCACACATACCAAATACACATACATCACTCAAACAGGTGGTGTAAAGGTAGGGAGATCGCTATTAGAAGACAGAAGAAAATCGAATTTTTATTTTAGAAATTTTTATATTGACTGCATCCTGTACCATTATTCGTTCATGCTTCCACTTTCATGCCTTACATACAATGACATAAACAAACACTTCTGCCAAGTGCTCTCCAAACCGGATCCTCTGCAAGAGATCTAAATCTGAACATAAACATATATCTACCAACGCTGTGAGGTGAAGTCTAAAAGATCTAAGAATCGGTCTAGAATGTGCTGAGGCTAAAAATATAAAAACAATGATGGAAAAGTTACACTTATTTCACACGAAAATAAACTAACTAACATGGAATAAAACACCTTGTTATTATTGTTTATGTTTACCTATATAGCTATCTATCTGGCATCTGTTAGCCTGCTCGGAAGGCAAGCTGTTGAGAGTCAGTCATTTGCAGATGATACACAACTTTATAAATCCACTGCCCCCTCTCTCATTAATTCCACTGTTCAGACTTTGGAGAACTGCATCACAGACATTAAGTCATGGATGACACTCAACAAGCTTAAGCTTAATGACGATAAAACCGAAGCCCTCCTCATTCACAAGCACAACACATCCTCCTCACTCTCACCTCACCCAACATCGCTTACAGTAGGGACAACAAACATTCAGTTCTCATCCTCAGCGAGAAATCTCGGCTACATTCTCTCCGATGACCTGTCCCTCAACAACCACATCTCCAACGTCTGTCGCTCTGCATACACGGCCATCCGCCAAATCAGCTCCTTTCGCCCTTATCTTACAGTCACTGCCACCAAAACCCTAGTCTGCGCTCTCGTCCTTTCTCGTCTTGACTATTGCAACTCTCTCCTCACTGGCTCCCCAAAACACATCATTGACAAACTACAAAAGGTTCAGAACTCAGCAGCTAGACTAGTATTCCGAGCAAAGAAACGCGATCACATCACACCTCTACTACATTCCCTTCACTGGCTTCCTGTGCAAGCACGCGTAGAGTACAAACTCTCTGTTCTCTGTGACTGTCACAACTTCTTCACAGATTCTTGTCCTGCCTACCTTGCTGATCTACTGTCTGTCTACTCCCCTTCACGCACTTTAAGATCTTCTGCTGACACTCGCACACTCAAGGTTCCCGTCACCCGCACTAAGACATACGGCCAACGTGCATTCGCTTACTCCGCACCCAAGCAGTGGAATTCCCTTCCCTCCCATATCCGCAACATACAATCAACACAAGCATTCAAAAAGGCTCTCAAAACCCACCTCTTCAAACTGTATTATTCAGACTGATTTGTATCCCGCTGCCATTCTCTCCTCTTTTGTCTCTGTCTGATCCTTAATTGTATACACAGCTGTAAATATTTATACTGTTTTTCTTCCTGGGTTTTAGTTTTACCGGTGAATAGGTTTTTGCTATTCTATTTCTGTCTTTTTTGTCATTTATGTACATAGTTGTAAATAGTCTATTTCTGTCTTTTTTGTCATTTGTGTACATAGTTGTAAATAGTTTTTACCTTTACTGTTCCGTCTTTTGGTGTATCGTAGCAAAAGTGATGTTTGATCGAGTGCATGTATTTTTTATTTAATGACTATGTAAAGCGTGGTGCGTCTGGTCATAGGCTGGAGTACCCGCTATATAAAAATCCGTTATTATTATAATTATAATTATAATTATAATTATAATTATTATTATTATTATTATTATTATTATTATTATTATAGCCTAGCTGAACACGTACCCACGATGGCGCATGAAGAATTGAACCCAACGGTTCGTGAAATCAAATGGCCTTCTCCAACGTAACGACCAGTTGACGACCATGGTCACTGGACCTCCGAGTTAGTGAAACTGATGGTCACTCCACCACCCGTATGTTCCCGCTGACTCGCAGTGCACCTAAGGTACCTCTCGGTATCCTCCTTGATCGATCTTTTCGACTGGTTTGCCTTGCATTCGTTATGCCGTGTGGGATGTCTGAGGTAGCGATGTCCTCCTCTCGCCAGTGAAGTCTTATTTGTTTACCCAACTATGACGCAATCGGTATATGACGTATGATACGCCGACGTCAAAACACAGACCTTGGAATTCCTATCGAGACTGAAAATTTAAAGGTACCTAAAACATTGTTATTTTGAACATCAAGAAAAACACAACAAACGATGCACCGCACCGTTGCTGATAGAAGAGACGCATACTTTCACGACATTCTCATTGGCCGGAAAATCGGATTGGCTGTAAAATCGAAGCTCTATAACGTACGCTGCGATGATGTCACTAACTGTGCGGGCGTCAAGCTACAACTGTGTTGCACTGACTAAGCAAGGCAACGCTTACTGTGCTGTGTAAAACGGCCTCTTGTTACAAGTTGAAGGTGGTGGTCATGGTGTTGACATCTACTTCACCAGCTCCCAAAATAAGCAGTGGTGCAAATTTCCCTCCAAGTGGCCTGAAATAGTTCTGCCACCTCCGGGTCTTGCAGTTTGTCCAGGTCGAACTTCAGTCTAGTGCACTTTGCTGTGTTTACTCTCTTCAAGTGAAGCCGGAAAGACATCATCACGAGATCGTGGTCACTTCCGATGTCTGCTCCTGGAAAAGTGCGTGTCCTGCCAATGTTGATGCTTGATCTGAAGCGTTTCTTGACCATGATGTAGTCGATCTGGTTGTGATGCTCCTCGCCGGGACTGTGCTATGTCCATCGTCTGGATTTTTTGTGGAGACCAAGCGTGTTTGCCAGTATCAGATTGATGTATCTGGCAAACTCCAACAGTCTCAGACCCCTGTCATTTGTCTCGTTGTTGCAGTGGGGTCCACATGTGTCTCCTCAGTTGTGGTGCGCATTTTGGCCAACCTTGGCATTCCAGTCGGCTTCCACTATGACTATGTCCTTCTTCGGCACTTGGTCGAGGACAGCCTGTAGATTTTTATAGAAATCCTCCACTTCGCTGTCGTCATAGTCTGACTGACTGATTGACTTAAAAAATAAACTTCCAAAAGGGACACCATGATAGTGCAGGGTGACTGGAATGCTAAGATTGGCCAGAATCCATATGATCATTGGGCTGGAGCAGTCGGACAATTTTGTGTCGGTGAGATAAATGACAGGGTCCTGAGTGTCCCAGAGCTTGCAAAGATTGACAGGCAAGTTGTGAGCATGATGAAGGCGACCCGCGTTCGTGTTCAATTTCAATCGCCGCTGAACCACACCATGGAACCATCGTCGGTTGTTGTTTTACTCATTCCTGTCCAGCGTACGTTGCATAGCACCAAGATGTTCCAACAGTAGTGTTCCAGCATTTTGAGTTTTCCGCATGCCAGAGCGGACGTTTCAAGTAGCGACAGCGGTGCTATCGGTAGGCAGTGCAGTTTTAGTGCAGTTTTAGCCCCAGTGACTTACTTGTCACTTTCACCCATTCCTGGTGACTTCCAGTGGTGGACGCGGTCGTTGCTGACCCGCGCGGTGACAGATCCGATGTGATCCTCTTCTTTGTTGCAACGCCCATGTCTTTGCTGTATACTTACGCCCGTTTCCAGTGTCGCGAGACCAAAAGTTGCTCGTCGCTGGCCTGAAAGTGGTGATGGTCATCTAAAACCCTCCTGCAAGGCACGGTGCTAGGAGGCAGAAGAAGAAGGAGACAGGAAAAGAGGTGGGAGGACAACATTCGAGAATGGACAGGTTTGACACTGAACGAAGCCATGAGGGTTGCTGAGAACATAGAAAGATGGAGTACGCTGGTTAAACGATCATCTGTGATGCCCCAACGGCCTTTGAGTTACGGGATAGGATATGATAGGATAGGCCTGAAAGCAAAGAGTGAATTCTATGACATAGAATTTATTCTATAGCATAGAATGAATTCTATAGCATAGAATGAATTCTATAGCATAGAATGAATTCTATGACATAGAATTCATTCTGTAACATATAATTCATTCTATGCCATAGAATAAATTCTATGTCATAGAATTCATTCTATGCTATAGAATAAATTCTGTGTCATAGAATTCATTCTATGCTATAGAATTCATTCTATGTTATAGAATTAATTCTATGTCATAGCATTAATTCTATGTCATCTTATTCATTCTATGTTATACTATTTATTCTATGCCTATAGAATTCATTCTATGTCATAGAATGAATTCTATGTCATAGAATTCATTCTATGCTATAAAATTCATTCTTTATTATATAATTCATTCTATGTTATACAATTTATTCTATGCACATAGAATTCATTTTATGTCATATAATTTATTTTATGTTAAAGAATTCATTGTATGTTATAGAATGAATTCTATGCGTATAGAATTAATTCTATGTCATGCAATTTATTTTATGTTAAAGAATTCATTCTATGTTATAGAATTCATTTTTTGTAATAGAATTAATTCTATGTTATAGAATATAATTCTATGCATACAAGTGCATTATATAATATAGAATTGTATTACATACATAGAATCTTATTCTCTATTATAAAATGTTATTATATACATAGAATTTTATTATGGACATAGAATTTAACACTATATTATGGAATGTTATTCTATACAAAGAATTTTATTCTATGACTTACAATATTGGTTTCATTTTTATAAATGTAATTTCAACTAATGAATGCTCTTTGTGTGCATAGAATGCTTTCTATGTGCATAGAATTTATTCTATGTATAGAATGGTCACATAGAATAAATGGACACATGGCGCCCCATAGCCACCGGGCAATGGGATTGGAAATGGAATAGGTTGAGCGACTTCCAAGTCGCACGCTCACACCACGCACCCAGTAGTGGCACAGCTCGGTTGACTTCATAATTCAATTCAATTCAATTCAACAAATCTTTATTACCTCTTACAAGGAATTATGACAGGCACTTGATCACTAAAATAAAACAAATAAAAATGAAAATAATGAAAATAGGCGTCCAAACTGAACGTCATCAGACTAGATCTATGTGGTCGCGTTTTTCATAACCCCTGCCTGGTATAATACCCAGTTGTTGTTTTTTCTCCTGACCTAGGCAGGTGTCAAACCCACACACTTTTGTTTCGGAAACATTGGAAACTTCGGCATTTGAGACAAGATCTGTACCTGTAGGCTAACGCGTCCCATAATCTTGTACCAACGGAAAAGTCGAGAGACGGCTTTCTTATTAAAAATTAAATATTTATGACATTGTATGTGTGTGTGTGCGTGCGTGTGTGCGTGCGTGTGTTTGTGTGTGTGTATGTGTTTCAGACAAATGAGGAGTTAGCTGCTTGTCACTTGCTCCCCTACGACATAAAACCCGGAAACGTTTCACCAAGGACGAACTTTAAGCCTTACAACGAAACGTGGGATGATTTCCGAAAGCAATACGGTTAGAGATACCCTGATAATACGGTTAGAGATACCCTGATAATACGGTTAGATACCCTGATAATACAGTAAGTTAGAGATACCCTGATTCTCCGCCCTCTTTTCCTTCTAGAACATTAGGTTTTTATTTAAGATAATAATTTGTAAATTGTCCAATGAATGATGTCATAGGGTGATTTATTAGACAGCGCACTTTTCCGGTTGAAAGAGCTGCTCAAGGCTCCTAGCCAAACATGTCAATGTTACAACATAGTGAAAAATGGAAGTGAGGTGCCCCAAAGACTTTCGAGCTACGGGATTGGATAGAAAGTGAAATAGACACTTGCTCCATCATTGGCGCGTAGCAGTGTCAGGAAATAATAAGTGCTACGTTGTATTCCCTATGCCTGATGCTAATTATATGATTGTGGGTTGTTGTGCATGCAACGAAAAGCACATGGGGGCTGTCCTTTATCTCCATTCGCCAAAAAAAGGACTCGAAGTGGGATAGATAGCTTTTGTTCACGCTGTGCATTGTGCAGATGGCAGTTTCACAGACACTGCAAATTAAAAGGCACACAAACTTTAAAACACACACACACACAACCATGTAGAAACGCCGTTGTGATGACTTTCATGAAACTCTACATACGTTACTTTGACATTTTTACAAATTTGTCCATTTTTTGAAGCTATCCCTAACCCAAACCCTAACCCTAACCCGAACCCTAAGCCTAACACAGCCCTAACCCTAACGGAACACTGTCTTGACATCAGAATAACGGGGTCCGTCCAAAGAAAGTACGTAGAGGTTCAAGTTTATGTCAGAATAAACGCGTTTCTACCTAGCCATACACCCACCCACCCACCCACCCACACACACACACACACACACACAAACACACCCACCCATGTGTGGTATTGGATGGATGAACCATTTGAAATGACTTTTTTCAAATATGGGCATCAACACTGAAAATAACATCAATTTGTTATTGTGTATGAAGTGGCGCAAGTCATACTGAGAGAATAACAAGCACTATGCAGGTCAATACATAACAAATTGTACACAATGTACACTAGGATACCTCAAATAGTTATGAACAGCATTGTGAAATCTTCAACTAGAAGAAAGACAACGCTACTTTGATTCACACGAACTTAACATTGCAAGTATAAACTGTATTATGTAGACCTAAGTACCCCAAATTCAAATTTTGGGAGATTTTTGCAAATCTGTGCTAGATGTGTCCTAAATTGTCACACACACACACATACACACACACACACACACACACACACATATATATATATATATATATATATATATATATATATATATATATATATATATATATATATATATATATATATATATATATATATATATAAATCGTAAGAATGACTTAGGTCAACCAACTGTTGACCTAAGACCCCCTTTTTGCAACACTGCCGTGTTTTGGCAGAAGGAAGCAAGTCCACAAAACTAACTTTCGAGAAAATCGACTTTTTGTGTTTGCATTTATATCTTTCAAAGTTCAATTGCTTTCGTCATGCGGTGAGTATTTTCTGATGTCTGGCATTGATTTGCATTTAAATTAAGAAAATCAGAAAAGAGAAGCATTTATTTTAAGAAAAATAACGGCTTTAATGGACATACTGCTTTTTGCCATATTATTCTGGAGACAAAACCTTGTTAAATAATCTGGCAGAGAGCAGTAACTGGACATGCTGCTTTCTACCAAATTATTCTGAAAACACAGTGTTGTTAAATATTCTGGCAGAGCGCAGTATGTGTACTTACTGCTTTGTGCCAGGTTATTTTGAACAATACCTGGACTTACTGCTATCTGTCATATTATTATGCTTTTTTGCCAAATAATTGTGAACGACACATGGACTTACTTATTTTTGCCAGATAATAATAAACAGTACTTGGACTTAGTGCTTTATGGTTTAACCCCACTGAGATCGATTAAGATATCGTGTCTCTCATGCCTTTTATTTAGTAAACTGATTGGATTATTATGTTTGATAATATGGGTATTTAATTGAAATCGGTTTCATTCTTTTCCAAATTTGTTAATTTCATATAATAAAAATGAATAAAAATATGTTTTCAGAGAAAATTTTATTTTTACCTTTATTTCTTTCGCTGTCTGTTTGAGATGTCTTGCATTATTCGGTTGACATTTCCGGCCACGTGTATGTGTGTGTGTGTGTGGTATGTGTGTTGGAGCGTGTGTGTGGTATGTGTGTGTGGGTGAGTGTAGCTATTTGTACATTGGCTGAGTGTGTGTTTCAACTCCGACATGCTTACAACGGAAATTTCCTGGAGTGAAGAAATATGATTGTGTCGGTTT
Source organism: Oncomelania hupensis (assembly GCA_036898135.1). Lineage (NCBI taxonomy): Eukaryota > Metazoa > Mollusca > Gastropoda > Littorinimorpha > Pomatiopsidae > Oncomelania > Oncomelania hupensis. Next base: position 3,726,625 of record CM072525.1, on the reverse strand, counting down.
TATCATCTGTAACATGCACACAAAAATCAAGTAAGGACAGAAATATACTAACGTCAACTGTAACAATACACACAGATAATGTGTAGATAAGGAAGAAAAAAAATACATCAAACACTGTTAAAAACAACGTATAACAAGACACGCATTTAGTAACCAATCTATCATTTGCTTTATTTCAACAAACGTAAACAGAGTTGTTGTTAAAATCGATACACATAGGCACCACACAAATATAAAGATAGTACAAAGAGTTGTTTTGTTTGGGGTATACTTGACTTCATTAGTGTGAAGTAATCGAACATTGGGCTAAATAAATGTCAAGCATCAATGAATCTTTGTAATGTCAAAAAGCAAACGTTAAGTGTGTTTCACAGACACATTTCTTATTTCCACAGTTCCCAGTTCCTGCAGTTTTCGTGTGGCCATCTACCACCCTTGGCGTTGTACCATGTCCTCGTGGGAACTGCTGCCACACACAAAGCAGTAAAACTTGCTTTCCTCAATGAAAACAAGCATTATCAAGAAACTTCCTCTCTTCTTTCAGATTCCACACCTGTTGCAATGCTGGGTGCGGAAGACTTCATAGGTTTCTTTGTTCGCCTCTTTTGTTGACTGGTTTTCTTCTTCGGTGCTCCAGCCTTTGCTTGTAGAGAGAAGATGTTACCATCTCTGATTGCATCTTTTTGATGGAAACATCGGTTGCGTAACGTCCAGCAATTCCCTCGTGCCACAGGCACACAAGTAGACGGCCTTCTCTCTTCGAACTTTTCAGGTGCCCCGATGGAGCGAAGGTTTGGTGGAAAACCACCAGGCGCCCCATAGATGCACAGGTTTTCACCCCAGGAGTGATTGGCATGAGCAAGATCTTCTTCGAATCATATTTCTGCAAAAATAAACAGTTTTTGCCCCTTCCGGGGTTTCTGAGAAGAAGTTGAGGCAACAGTGCAATCACTGAAGAAGGGAAAGTCAGCAGGAGTGGACAACATACCCGCGGAATTGCTTCAAGCAGGAGGAAAAGCAATGATTGACGCCCTCACCATTGTCTGTAATTATATACACCATGGACCCAGCCGCTTGTCATCACTCTTCCAAAAAAGGGTAACCTTCAGGAGTGTGAACATTACCGCACCACCAGCCTCATCAGCCATCCCAGCAAGGTCCTCCTGAAAATAAAACTCAACAGGTTGAAACCCCAAGCTGAACAAATCATAGCTGAAGAAAAAGCAGGATTCAGGGAAGGGCGAAGTACCAATGAACAGATTTTCAACCTCAGAATAATCTGCGAGAAATTCCTATAGCACCAACAAGATCTATATCATGCGTTTGTAGACTTCAAGAAAGCCCTTGACCGAGTCTGGAATGCAGCTCTGTGAAAGTATAGAACATCAGCCCTAACATTATTAAAGTCATCAAAAGCCTGTATGACAAGGCTACCAGTGCAGTCATCTACAACAGCGCCTTCGTGAGCTAGTTCAAAACAACAATCGGCGTGCGTCAAGGATGCCTACTCTCTCCAACACTCTCCAACATCTTCCTAGTGCGCATCATGTCAGATGCCCTTGCAGAACACCAAGAAACAGTCAGCATAGGGGATAGAGCAATCTCCAACCTCCTTTTTGAGGATTGGCTGGAGAAGAACAAGAACTTGAACAGCTGGTACAGAAGCTTGAACCACCCCCAGAGCCTATGGAATGGAAATAAGTGCAGAGAAGACAAAAGTGATTACCAACAATACCAATGGCATCAACATGGATTTGAAAGTCCAAGGCCAATACCTCAACAAAGTGCATAGCTTCAAATATTTAGGAGCCATTGTATCAGACAATGGGTCCCGACAAGAAGTCATCTCCAGGATCGCACAAACAACTGCGGCCCTGACAAGGTTGAAGCCCATTTGGAAAGAGAAGACCATCAGTCTACATTTCAAAGTAAGACTGCTGCGCTCCCTTGTCATTTCCATCTTCCTATACGCTTGCGAAACATGGACCATCACAGCAGATCTACTGTATAATGAAGAATAAAAGCATAGAGATGATGTGCTTCCAAAGGCTTCTGGGCATTTCCTCTACCCAGCACATCACCAACAACGAAGTCCGACAGACCATCACACAATCCATTGGACAACACATTAACATGCTCACAGTGGTGAAGAAAAGGAAACTCCGATGGTATGGCCACGTCACCAGAACACCATGCCTTGCAAAGACCATCACGCAAGGCAAGGTGCAAGGAGGCAGATGAAGAGGGAGACATAAAAAGAGGTGGGAGGACAACATTCTAGAATGGACTGGCTTGACAGTAAGCGAAGCCAAGATGGTTGCTGAGAACAGAGAAAGATGGAGTACGCTGGTTAAACGATCATCTTTGGTGTCCCAACGACCTTCGAGTTATAGGATAGGGTCTCTGGGTCAACTTACTGCTGCTTCAATTTACTGCTGCTTCAATAAAGCAAACACGCTTGCAGCAGTTTGATATGCCATTGTGGGTACTATAGATCTGGAACAAAAAGGTTTGACACAGTTTAACTAAACACCACAGTGATCTATACATACATAAGGCAATATTTCTTACTTATTGTATGATAGAAGTTGGTTTCAAAGCAAACAATAGCTTTGATATCCCCATTTACGGTCAGCTCCCAACTGCGGGCACATACGCTTTGCAGACGTCATAATAGTTTGATGACGATCGTCCTATCTTTTTCGGTGTAGGTTTTTAGGTACATAACAAAAAAAAATTTTAGCAATCAATTTTGTATACTTGTGTTTACCGGTTCGTGGACTGTCATATGAACCTTTACTTAATATTTTAGGACAAATTTTATCACAATAAAAGAAAATGCCAGTCCATCAGCAAATTAGGATAGAAAATGCCAACACCCCGACGGCAATTGCCGACCGCTACCCTTGGTTTTTTGTTACACATGTTTTGAAACTGAAATGAAACAAATCCAGACATGTAGAATAAAGTCTGATGGTTGAAACACAAACATCATTCATGTGGGCAGTTATAATCGGGTAATGACCATGAGGTAAACTAAACTGTTCGCACTACTACTACGCTTGACCCAACCAACATGAAACAGCATTGCAAATTCAGTAACTGCTTTGTTGACAGCAGCAAATTATCTTTCGAAACTGCTGCTCACGTCTATATTGTCTTATTGGATCTACCGTCATAAAATATGTTCTTCAAAGGATGCCATCAAACAATACAGTAGATTCATGACCACGAGGTAAACTAAACTGTCCGCAAATGGGAATATCTACCCTAAAAAAACGCTTGACCCAACCAACATGAAACAGCATTGCGAATTCAGTAACTGCTTTGTCGACAGCAGTAAATTATCTTTCGAAACGGCTGCTCACGTCAATATTTTCTTATTGGATCTACCGTTATAAAATATGTTCTTCAATGGATACCATCAAACAATACAGTAGATTCATCACCTCGTAGAATAACACTGGCTTCCACGACATCAATCAAGACTGTGATCGGTTGATCTAAAAAAGGATTAATACTTCTTGAAGATAAAAACGCATAGAAAAGTTTGCTTTTTTCTTATAGAAGAATTATAAACACATACCTTTTCTTGTAGAAATCGCAGACCAAGCAATAGAAATTATGGCGAACGGTAGAATAAAAGACGCGTTCTGATTGGTTACAGAAAACCCGTAACACTATAGCACATCGCTGGTTGGATACTGGACATGATGCTTTCTGTCGTATAATTTTACACCCACGGTCGCAACGAAGCAAGTCCCCGCGAAACTCGAAAGGCAAAAGCTGAAGGACTTGCTGCTATCTGCCAGATTGTTCCCTTCCTTGCAAATTTTTAAACGGACTTACTTCTTTAAAACTCTGAAACTATATGTTGTACAAACTTGAAATTTACTCATAAGATGCGCCCGCGTTTGGTGATCATGTTGAACTAAAAAAGTCATTTTTGATAAAAGGTGGACTTGCTGCCTTCTGCCAATGCACGGCAGAACACTTCAGACTTAAGTCAACCGAATTTCGGTAGACCTAAGGTTTTGCTGATTTACTGACTAACCATTGGGCCAACTGAATTGTTTCCATGCGCATTCGATAACCCAGAGGCAGACGATTCTTCAGTAAAGAAATTGCTATTTGGGAATGTTCCATTTGAGAGCAATCTTCCAACAAAACATTGAGCATATAAGTGAACCCTTGAAAAAAGGTACCTTCTGTCTACCACCATAATTTGTGGAATATTGTTTAAACTGAGAGGGTTGTTTACGAAAAATTTTTATTTTCTATGTTTTTTCTTATTCTTAATACAATAAAAACAACGAGGAATGCGTGCTACTTCTGGTTTTGCGGAACACAATTTTTTTGTTAGATATATAGTCGACCCCTGAGCCATCGTGGATCTAAACGTATCTTCATATGGCATAACCTGTTTTACCGTCAAGCAGCATGACAGGGTGATTGTAAATGGCGGATGATTCTCGCACGAGGTTAGTATTTTTGTGGATTTTGTAGTTTGATTGTGGACTTTGTATTTGATTCTTTTGAGTTCAGATTAATATGTAGCTTTCTAAAATCAATCGAAAGCATTGTGGAATGTGTCAGTAGTGTTCGAACGGTAAAAAAACGTATTACAAAGTTTCAATCGAACCTATCAATTGCATTTTGTCGGATCCTTCTTCAGAATTAGCTAGCCCTGCTTAGTCACAAATTATCCTTATTTCGTTACTCGGTTTATATGGATATAGACTTCATCTGTGTTATCTGTATGACTGTGGGCTAATGTTTTCAAATGAATTTCACACTGAATAATTCTGAAAATAGCCTACTCTAATTTTATCACAGGCTGTGAAGTCCGTAGGCTGCCTCAATTACATACTATACATAGTATGTAATTGAGGCAAGGCCTACGGACTTCACAGCCTGTGATTTTATCTGGAAATCTGTCGCTGTCGGAATAAAAAGTAGATCTAGGCCTTAACCACACCAAAAAAAAAAAAAAAAAAAAAAGGGGGGGGGGGGGGGGGGGTGTTCGAGGCAAAAATACTTTATTACTTCATTATGCAAATCAAATGGAAACATTAGCCCACAGCCATATGATATAGACTACATAGATCAAGTTTTTAACCCAAGTAGCCTACATGTAGGCCTATTTGAGTACACCTAGACTAGTAGAAGGTTACGGACGTTGTGTACTATGCATGTGCAATGTGTACTAAGTCGTTGTGTAGGCCTACTAAATTTCGGCGATGTGAACACTACTAGATCGGACGATGTGTAAAAGCTTTTGCTGGGTACCTTCACACTGTGGATTGGTGTATAATGACATAGTTGACAGAAAAGCTAAGCAAGGAGCCCTAAATGTTAATGCAAAATACCTTGATATATTTCCATCATCCAAGGAATTGCAAAACCAAATTGAAAGGAATATGACACAATCCTTTAAATACTAAGGCAATGTTCAATACCGCAGTGATTTACAAAACTTCAAGAGTAATTTATTCTATGTCATTTAGAATACTACTAGATGCTGTGCGGACCAAATATTGTAGAAATATTGAATGTGTGTGTAACCAGCCCTTCTCACTTAAACATATTCTTTTTGATTGCAATGTTATTACCCCCTTGTTTATTCCAGTCATAGACAGGAAAACAAGTCTAGCAGACTTTGATTTAGATTTATGCTCTGTCGTGGCAAAAATCTTAATTGATACACCAGTAGCTAGATTTGTTTAAATGTCTTCCCCCCCCCCCCCCCCCTTTTGTCTTATCATCTTTGGTGAACAAGACATTAATAAACCAACCAACGATGTGTACTAAGACGTGTACTTTTTGGTTGTTTTGTGTGTGGGTGTGTGTGTCTGTGTGTGATGTTTTCATTCTATTTCTAGACTATCAACGAACAAGATTTATTTGATGACGGCATAAATAATCAAATAAAAAATAGAATCTAGGACGCAGAAGTTACCGCATGATTGATCTTGACACCACTTTATTTTTATTAAATTATTATTATTATTGTTGTTGTTATTATTATTATTAATTATTATTATTATTATTATTATTATTATTATTATTTAAAAATACTTACAAGAGAAGCTGTTCTGACCATATGTTTTGTAAACGGGGGTTCGATAAATTAGAGTAGGAGCCTCGGCGTCCCCTGCGTGGGTTGCCTGAATGAACATTGAGGTTTAACGTCCACACCCACCATTGGTTATATGGCAGATTGGGATAACCATCCCAGGAAAACAAGGGTAGGGACCTGAATCAGAACTGAACCACCAGAGCAATCATACTGCTAAAATGGATAGTGAAAATGGCCACATTTTATATCGCCCACCACGGGATTCGAACCTGGGTCATATCGGTGTGCCAGGCAAACGCTCTACCACTTGAGCTACGGAGGTGGGGGGTTGCCTTTATTTGTAAAGTGTTCTGGGCTGATAATTTGCGTTGAGTGTTATCATGTTGGTTACTTTCTTAGATCCTGCATGCATATGAGGAGTTTAGTCCTGATATGATACCACCTTTGTAGAACTTTAAAAGAACATTTAACAAGGCAGGAATAAATTTTATGGAAATGGAGATGTTTTTTTGTTTGGGGGTTATGGGAAAGTTTTCTTCTTTGCAGAATTCTCTTGTCTTTCTCCTTTAGTTATGATAGGAGGCTAGTACAAGGCTATTACAGCATGGTTATAGTAAAAATAATATCAAAATTGACTTTTTCTCTTGCACCTCCTATCTTTTGCAATAGATTCTCATTATATTTTAATTCCTCAGAGGTGAATCATGAATATTTGCTCTTCTTGTTCCTTGTGATATGAATTGTAATAAAAAGAAAATTAGCATGTCGTGGATAGAAATGTTCTAATTTATGTCGTAGTAAACACATTGAATGCTATTTCAGGATCCAGACTACCCTCCGGATGCACAAACTGGTAGTAGCATGTCTGAGGAATTCCCAGCTTTACGACTCCCACTCAGGTATGTATTTTTTTTGTTTGTGTGTGTATGTGTGTGTTTTGTTTTAAGTGTTTGTTTACCCCCGTTGGGGTGCCGGGGGTTTCAGTATAAATAGTATCCCCACTTTCTGGAAATTTAGTGCTTTAAATTCCCACTGTCGCTGTCTTTCTCATTTGCTCTTTCTCATTCCTGCTCTTTTCTTTCCATCTGCTATACTATCGTCTTCTTCGCTAGACCAGTCTCCTACCTTTTTTCTTGAAAACTCTTCCGGGACAAGATTCCTTGTTTGTGTATGAAGTCTGTTGGATCAGCTTGGGAATATTGGACGCTTTCTGCCAGGTGGTCACTAGGGCTTCCTATGATGTTATTATTTAGCAAAGTAGGCATTTTATATGTATGTGTTTTGTTGATAATTTATAATGATGTTTGTATTCTATTTCGTTTTTGTAAACGGGGGTTCGATAAGTTGGGGTGAAGCCTCAGCCGTCCCCTGCGTGGGATGTCTTTATTGTAAAGTGACTGGCTGGTGGAGAGCTTTCGGTTTTACCACTAGGGTTGTTTCAGCAGATCTCTTATGCGGATCGGGGGTTGTACGGTCCTGATTTGGCTCGGAAGAGTCCGCTGGACCTAAAGCAATAATAATGTAATGTAAAGTGTTTGTTTTACTGTACCCATACCTCTGTGTGTGTGTGTGTGTTGTTTTAAGTGTTTATTTTACTGTACCCATACCTGTGCTTCTTCTGGACTTGCCATTGCAATTACTTCAACTATGAATATTTGCTCTTCTTGTTCCTTGTGATATGAATTGTAATAAAAAGAAAATTAGCATGTCGTGGATAGAAATGTTCTAATTTATGTGCATAGTAAACACAGTGAATGCTATTTCAGGATCCAGACTACCCTCCGGATGCACAAACTGGTAGTAGCATGTCTGAGGAATTCCCAGCTTTACGACTCCCACTCAAGGTGTGTTTTTTTGTTTTGTTTTTCTGTGTGTGTGTGTTGTTTTAAGTGTTTGTTTTACTGTACCCAAACCTGTGTGTGTGTGTGTGTTGTTTTAAGTGTTTGTTTTACTGTACCCAAACCTGTGTGTGTGTGTGTGTGTGTGTTGTTTTAAGTGTTTGTTTTACTGTACCTATACCTGTGCTTCATCTTCTGGACTTGCCATTGCAATTACTTCATTTTAATCATTGATTGACCTCATTATCGAAAAGAATAAATTTTACTTCGGATTGTGGAAATATTCTTAGTTGTCATGTTGATCATGGACACATGTATTTTCTAGGAGAGGGTGTTTGGATCTTTAATGTTTTATTTTTGGGTAGATAAGTTTGTACTGAATTATGTACAGGCAGCCAAATTTTTATTATACAATAAGGTCAAGGTGAGGCATATTTTATGAAAGTACTTGCAAATACAATCAAATAACAACAACAAAATAATAATATTATAATTTGATAACTTGGTTAGTTCCGGAGATACTTTTTGTGTATGCATGCGAACAATGCTTAAAACCATAATTTTGAAGTCTAGCACAGCACAGCAGCCAGTAAGCTGCCGGTACATAACTGAATAATATACCATTTGTTTAGGGTCACTTTTAGCTCAAGATTTTGAAGGATTCTAACTCCAAAAGAATGAATATTTTTTGGTTTGTTTTCATACTTTCCAATAATTGTTTGTTGGGTCCAATGCAATTCTGTTGATATTCAGTATATTTATTATGTAAGATGGAAGTGATTATGTCTGATACTTTTGGTTTACAGGATAAATATGACCAAGCCTCCCCGTGAAGCCAACACAGAAGAGACTGCCAGAATACCAACATCCCAGACAACTTAGCCGATTCTTTCAAAACACCAAAGATCAAGCCCAATGACCAAGCCTCCTGTGATGCAGAGGTGCCAACCAGTACGGATTGACCGTATTTAATTCCGTCGAAGTGAATTAAATACGGAAATACGGTAGCTTTTATAAAAATACGGAGGAAAAGTTGCCGGAGAGAGAGAGAGAGAGAGAGAGAGAGAGAGAGAGAGAGAGAGAGAGAGAGAGAGAGAGAGAGAGAGAGAGAGAGAGAGAGAGAGAGAGAGAGAGAGAGAGAGAGAGAGAGAGAGAGAGAGAGAGAGAGAGAGAGAGAGAGAGAGAGAGAGAGAGAGAGAGAGAGAGAGAGTGTGTGCACTAAGTCATGTGCCACAGAAAAACAGTATTATGACTGTGTGGTGTGGTGGTGGTGTGTGTGTGTGTGTGTGTGCGCGTGCAGTGTAGCAGAAATATGCAGACTGACCCGCAAACCTATAGTCATAGAGCCATGGATACTACATCAGTGCATAGAGCAGTTGATTGACTACGTATTCCTGTGACATTGTGCGTGCATGTGTGTGTGGGCGTGTGTGTGAGTGTTTGGGTGTGTGAGTGTGTGTATGCGAATGTGATGCACACATAGTAAGGTGTATGTGAGTGGCTGTTTCTTAATTAAGTGGTTCATAATCATACGTGACCCTGATCCGTGATGCCTACGTAGTACCATGATTTTATTAGCAATGTTAAATCTAAGTCATATGTTTTTGAAGTAATAACAGTTTACTGATGTATTCGTTGCGGAATGTCTCTAGTTGTAACTAGTCATGTGTATACACCATTTAATTTGCTCAGCAGCCTATTGTTGTTACCTATTTTCTTATAATGTATGTAAAAACCCCACTCCCCTGTAGTTAGTGAAGGGAAACAACAATGTTGACATAGCGTTGACAGTGGAAGTGTGTAATGTGTAACCCTAGAACGACTAGCGTAACTACAGTGAGCCTCTTAAATGTATTAAGGGTGTGTGTGGGATGAGTCGGTGCGTGGATAAGAATGAATGTGCAAGGATTAGCATGGTCATGAGAATAAGAATGAATGTGCAAGGATTAGCATGGTCATGAGAAAGCGTGAATGATTGAGAAAATGGCACTAATAGTCTTGAGATTTTTTTAGTATTGTTATGCATTAAGGTGTTTTAATATCCGCTACTTATTGTATACATACATGTACGCTAACCTTTGTGTTGTCTTCTTAATATGCCAACAGTTACTGTGCATCACACACAAATATCCTTGTGCAAATGGGGACAATAAAGATACGTTATTCGTTATTCGTTATTCGATCGTTTATCTTTGCCAGCGGTGCTTCTGTACCGGTTTCTGGTCTCATAATAGTACTCCTGCACTCACTGAACGTCGCTGTGTTCAACAAGCTGATTTTCATGGTGATTTTAGAGTAAAATAAGTGTGGTGTTCAACAAGCTGATTTTTATCGTGATTTTAGAGGATTGAAAATAGCCTTCTGTTTCAGAGGGAAGCCTGTCGTTACTTTATAGTGTCATAGGCTAGGTTTTTGCGAGAAAAAAAAAATACTGACAAGTGTTAAAAAACACTGACAAACGGGTCCGGAAATACTGACAAGAAGATTAGGGGGTTGGCACCTCTGGATGCAAATTTTATTTTGAAATAAAATAAAAAATAAAAAGAAGTTAAGCATTTTTTATGTGTGGTTATTTTATGTGTGTAATTAAGTTTTGTTCTACCATCTCCTAAAATTACATTTCCTTTTACTCCAAATTACACTTCTCTCTTGGCATTACACTTTTTGACAAGGCCTGATGGGCAAAGCTGATTGAATGTTGTGGTTCATTGTGGTTTTACAATTTACTTATGTGTGAACAAATACTTTAATCGGAGAGTGAACAGGTGCAAAGTATGTTGTTGGTGTTGTTGTTTGTCCACTGATGTCAATATATCTGCTCCCAGACCTCTCGCACTTTCTAATTCCCTTATTTTCCCTCCCCACTGCCTCACTCCCTCTTCCTCACTCTTCTCCTGTCTTTCATTCACATACTCATAGTCAGGGGCACTACAGGCCTAAGAGGCCTACAAAAAGAGAACGTGGTCTACCTATTGTGGCCCAAAAAAAATTGCATGTTGGTGATCTGATAGGTCTAAACTACTTACTGTGAAGTTTTGAATTAAAATTTCTTGCTCTTGTGTCTACAGCGGACATTTTAATGTCGCTATTTCTTAATGTTTGGATTAATAAAACTGAACCAAGATACTACCTGTCAGTGTGACCAAACTGCATAAAAAGCAATTGTTCATGACTAATTATCATTATTTCATGAAAAAGAGAATACAACATACACACACACACACACACATAAAACACTTAAATAGTATTGAAAACACTTAAATAGTATTGAAAATATATATATTTCATTTAATTACCTCCCTTGTTGTAACATGTAAAACTATTTCGCGTACCGTTAGATCAGTTTGAATGGCATATAAGCTATGCTTGTTAGTCCTGAATATTCCTGGACATTGTTTGTTCATGCCATTTAAGAAATAAAGCTGTTCATACAATGGCAATTATTTTCACATTCCCAGGTCACTCAAAATACTGATCGCTTGTGAATAGGATTCAACTGTATTGCTACTAAATGATGCATCTTCACCCGAAGCCTTCTAAGTTTACATACACTTCATAACTGTTCCACACACTTGTTGTACTAGTCTTTGTAGTAACTTGTTGTACTAGTCTTTGTAGTAATAGGTAAGTGAGTTAGACATATATTACTTAAGAAACAATTCCATTCAACCAGTGTCAAAGAGTGCTTTTGCAGACTGAAGAATTACCACCACAGGTCTGGCCGTGAAGTGTTCATTAATCATCTGACAGCAGTCAGATTCATCACTGTCAGATTCATCTGGCTCACTGTTTTCCGCATCATGCGAACTATGGTTAGAGCAGTTATTGCATGCGGGGCTCAAACTACTTTGGAAAAATGTTGGAATGATGCTTGCAGGTAGGCTGGTCCAGTGGTGGTGCTGTCTGTAGAAGTAGCAGAGTAGGAGCTTGAGGTGGTGTTAGATGTTCCCGACCAGTGCCGACACCGATTAGCAGAAGTCATAAAACTTCTGTAGCATGACTTATGGTATCTGAAAAAAAAGGTTGTACAATTACCATAGACCAAAACAATGTCATGATTAATGTACTCTTTTGAACAGAAAAAAACGCCAGTACTCAGTAGGTTGGTTGCTGGACACTTAAAAAATATATGTTAAAACATCCTTTAAATCAGACACGTTGCAGTGTGTGTGTCAGTAGGTGTAATTGGTGCAGCAAGTTTTGTCACCTAGATGTAAGTAAAGGGGGTTGTTTCCTTCTTTCTCTCTCTCTATTTCCTCCTACTCCCTCCCCTCTTTCTCTCCCTCTCTCTCACTTTCTCTTCCTCTCTCTCACATACACAAAATTAGGTTAGTCAGGGTTCCTGTCACCAGCATGACAACTCATTCCCAAACTATATATATTGTGAAGATCGAGCCACAAATTAATAAACACATAAAGAAGAAAACAAATTAATGAACACACACACATACAAACAAGACTGTACATTACAAGTTGCATGACGTTATACATTGATACAGTGCCCCATGCCCCGAGTGAGATATCACCTTAGTTTTACACAGACACACATCACTTACTTTGCTTCAACAGCAAGCAGATCTGGTTTGTACTGCAAATCCCTCTGGATATCGTCTCTGCCCAGCTTACATGCTGCTTGCAGGAAATTGTGGCCATCACTTCCACCCTACAGACAAAAATACCATTACATTGTATACATAGCTGTCAAACACCATCACTTCCACTCTACAGACAAAAATACCACTACATTGTTAATACATAGCTGTAAAACGTACTCATCCAAATCTGCAGCAAACAAATTTCCATTCTTTATTATTGTTTTATTTTATTTTTATTATTTATTTTATTTTATTTATTTTTTAAATTTATTTATTTAATTTTTTTTGTTTGGGGGGGGGGGGGGGGTAATATTACAACCTTGCAATCAACAAAATATTTAAGAAAGCACTTTTCAACAGCTTTGGTCTGTCAAGATGTGCTGTCACTGAAGTTAGATTTAAATCTAACTTGGTTAGCTTGCAAAACCAGGTAATAACCACTAACCAGGTTAAATAACCTTAGCTTGCAAAACCAGGTAATAACCACTAACCAGGTTAAATAACCTGGTTAGTGGTTATTACCTGGTTTTGCAAGCTAACTATGTCCTGCTTAAGGCTCCTTTTAATTATTACTACTGGCATTCAAAAACTGAAGGTATCAATCTGACTGTATATGCTACAAGTGCCATGTAAGACATTATGAAAACAATTATATCAGACAGAAATGCTTACCTGCACTAATGTTTCGCGTGTACTTGACCCGCTGCCTGTACATTTCGTCCATTTAATTTTCCTGCAAATGATGCACACAGCTGGCAGAACATTTGATGAACCTGCTCTACTTCTCAACCGTTGTGTTTTTACTGGGGAATTTTTCCGCACAAGAATGCCTTTAGCAGCCCGTTTTTCTGCTTGGTCAATTCGGAGCTTGTGTGTGAATGTGGAATAACATGCCACATGGTATCCCTCATCTGCGCTCAGTTCTGGCCTCTGAAGTAAACGTTCTGCCCTTTCACGTTCACTGCCATCAAGTTTGACCCATTTTTTACTAAACTGTAACACAGTGGTCCACCTCTTATGCAAAAAACTGAAGATTTCTTCATTTTCTGAGCCTGGAATGCAGTGGATTGAACACATTATTTTTGTTGACTTCTAAACGGGGTCAAATGTGATTTTCTTCACAGAAGAGCAAGCTAAAGGGAAGAAACCACTGTCTTTAAAAAAAATAAAATAAATAACGTCATCGAGCTTTATAAAAAAAAAACTAAATTAATAGGGCTGTAATTTCAATCCCTAACTATCCAAATATAAATTTAAAATATTTGTGGGCTTATGCTAGCTTATTAAAAAAACGAAAGAAATAGGTTGACAAATATTAGTAGACGTAAGATACCTTATTGCAACAAAACAAATGGTTGACCTAAGGTACCCAAAAACTGGTCGACCTAACACCCATCTTTTAGTTATTTTCCTTAGGTCGACCAGGTAAAAAACCTATATCTTTTTGTATATTGATTTTTACATAAAACTCACTACAAATGAAGAGCACTATGTTATTGAAGTGTTTGTAGAAACTTTCATTAAAGTGCACCTCCATAACACAGATATAGCCCTGGCAGCCGTAAGGTACCTTTTTTCAATGGTAGCCCTAAGGGTGGATTTATATTTATATATATATATATATACATGTATATATATACAATTACATTACATTACATTACATTACATGGTTGTTGCTTTAGGTCCAGCGGACTCTTCCGAGCCAAATCAGGACCACAAAAAGACCGAAAAAGAGGTGGGAGGACAACATTCGAGAATGGACTGGTTTGACACTGAGCGAAGCCATGAGGGCTGCTGAGGACAGAGAAAGATGGAGTATGCTGGTTAAGCGATCATCTGTGGTGCCCCTACGACCTTCGGGTTATGGGACAGGATAGGATAGGATATATATATGTTACAGAAAGAACCCGTAACCAGGGATAACGCGTATTCCCTGGACATTTTAGTGAAAACGTGTAATCCCTGTTTCAATCGGAGATTACACGTATTCACTAAAATATTCAGTGATTACGCGTAATCCCTGGAAAAAGGTCCCAGTGATTACGTGTATTCCCCGATGCTCATATAAATTGTCATTGTGATTGTTTTTCCGTAGATATTGGACAGTTTAGTAAATATTGGACATTCTCATTCACACAATAAGTCATTCATGATGCACACAATGCAAACAAAGAAGGCATGTTACAAAATACAGATTTTAATATTCAAAGTTAAAGAAAACATATCATCTCTCACATAAAATTATAAAACTTAAAATGTCTTTTCCTATCCTATCCTATCCTATCCTATCCTATCCTGTCCCATAACCCGAAGGTCGTAGGGGCACCACAGATGATCGTTTAACCAGCATACTCCATCTTTCTCTGTCCTCAGCAGCCCTCATGGCTTCGCTCAGTGTCAAACCAGTCCATTCTCGAATGTTGTCCTCCCACCTCTTTTTCGGTCTCCCCCTTCTTCTACCTCCTTGCACTGTGCCTTGCAGAATGGTCTTTGCAAGGCCTGATGATCTGGTGACGTGGCCATACCATCGGAGTTTCCGTTTCTTCACCACTGTGAGCAGGTCATCGTGTTGTCCAATGGCTTGTGTGATGGTCTGTCGGACTTCGTCGTTGGTGATGTGTTGGGTATAGGAAATGCACAGAAGTCTTCTGTAGCACCTCATCTCCATGCTTTGTATTCTTCGTTGGAGATCTGCTGTGAGGGTCCATGCTTCGCAAGCATATAGGAAGATGGAGATGACCAGAGAGCGCAGCAGTCTTACTTTGGAATGTAGACTGATGGTTCTGTCTTTCCAAATGGGCTTCAACCTTGTCAGGGCAGCAGTTGGATAGGATAGGATAGGATAGGATTAGATAGGATTCTTTGGTAGCTTGAAAGTTGAGAGAACTCTCTGAGACAATAATATTCAGATTGTTACTTTTAACAAGAATGAAGGCTTGGCATTTACAATGCCTTAACTATCACGTTTTGGAGCCAGTATATTAATTAGTTACACAAGCAGTTAAATTCAACAGACTAGGCTATATCTTTTACATACATCTTTCTGGCGGTTGAACAAAGAAGACTGATAATAAAACCATTGACATTTTACTTGTTGCAACAATTGAGGCTACTATGGCAGCGTGAGTTGCACTGAAGCTTGGCCTTAAAGCATTTACAACGCTTAGTCTGACACTTTTTGGGGCCAGAACAGTTGCATCTTGTGAAGCCTTGCCCACCTGAAGCTGACTGAGAATTAAATTACTGCTGAGCGCAGTGAAACTGTTCTGTCAGTATTCATGTCTTCAGAGTTTAGAAGGCGCTGAGGACACAAATCAAATTGATTCCTAGAGTACAAACCACTGAGAACACCAGCTTGTACAGCTATTCTGTATTGATCAGTGTCTTCTCGTCTTTCCACAATAACACCTAGAATGTTCCTCGCATCGCCTCTCCCTCGATCAACCAACGGAACTGGCACAGCAACATTGTCTCCTGGTATGCCAGCTTGCAGAACTACCCGGCTTCTCGACACCATCCTTTCTGCTTGAGAAGTTTGGGCATTAGCTGCCTCGCGACGGCGTTTTTTGATCTCTTTGATTTTTTCTGCAACTACCTTGTGGTTTTCGGAAGACGGACTGTCAACATGGGAGGTAGATGCTGTTGGTGTGGGCGAGGAAGGTACTGCTGAAATATAGTGTTTCTGCTGTCGTTGACGCTGTTGACGTGGGCAAGGACTGTTCTGTATGAAACTCTATGATTTCAGCGGTCGTTGCTATTGTTTCGTCGCTTGCAGCTTGGCTTTGGTTGGTAACACCATCAGTTTGCGGGATAACGTTGTCATTGCCATGATCTGATGTTGGTGTTGTTGGTGCGAAGGCAAGAAGATCCTCCTCTGTCTCCATACGAGCAATCACTTCCTCTGGTAAAGACGAAGTAGTCAGTCCAATACGAGCCTCACAGCCAAACATTGCGGAATACGGAGAGCACTTTATCCCGGCATGGAGCGCACTGTTTTTCTGGAATTGAACAAACTTGATACCTGTAGGCCAATCTTGGGATTTACTGTCAGCCATCCATGCCACCAGCATATCTTTGATATCCCCGTTCGCTCGTTCCACTGAGCCCTGACTTTGGGGATGGCGAGGCTTACCATGCACCAACGTTATAGGCTTGGCCAAACTTCCTTCAGCTCTGTGATGACTTGTGAGGTGAACTCAGACCCATTATCGCTCTGGAGAATAACGGGGGCTCCGATGAGAAGGAATATGTCAAGAAGGTGATAAGCCACTTCGGCTGCTCTTTTGGACGTCAGGGCACGCAGGATACAGAACTTAGTCATATGATCTTGGTAGACCATGATCCATTTCTTCTGCGATACGCTGCCACTGGGCATACTCTGCAGATCAATGAGATCAACCTGCCCCCTCGATGCAAATTCCTTTGTCAAAATTGGGCGGACAACGACGCCCTTTGTCATAGGTCTTTTGCGCTTCTTCTGGCACTCTCGACAGAGCCTTGAAAATTTCAACAGCTTTGGTTGGAGCATTTGCATATTTTTTGTAACTCCTTGATCATTCTGTCTCTGCCCCCATGACCTGTTGACAAGTGGGCGGTCTTGACGATGTCGAACGTCTCCTCAATGCTCACATAAAAGAGCGGTGACTCTTCTGGTGCGCTACGTTTCTTGATGAGTTTTTCCGTTGGTCCAAACTGCATTACTTCATACCTGAAAACACAATTATCATCTCGTGAGTTTCACAATTCGCACAGGTAAACGACATAAAAAACAAACTGCTGTCAGTTCCTCCTCCTCCTCGTCATCATCATCATCATCATCATCATCACCATCATCATCACCATCATCATCACCATCATCATCATCATCATCATCATCATAATCATCATCATCATCATAATCATCATCATCAACATCAATAGCAGCAGCAGTATTCCTATCCTCCTATATCATCATCATCATCACCATCATCATCATCATCATCATCATCACCAATCATCATCATCATTACCATCATCATCATCATCAATAGCAGCAGCAGCATTCCTATCCTACTATTTATCATCATCATCATCATCATCATCATCATCAAAAAGGAACACACACACACACGCACACACACACATACACACACACACACACACACACAGAGCGACGTTAGTACAAAGGACAGTTGCCTCAAATATCACTATCTGCCCAAATGATAAAATAAAATAAAAACCAAATAGACGAATATGGCCTATAGAGTGAAAAGAAAACTTACTTCTCCAAAAGATAATATCCGAGCCGGCCCTTGGCTTTGGGGTCGTCAGCTGCTGCCTGCACGCCATCGATGGTCTTCTGATAATCACACTTTGGAATCAATCCTTTCTTGTTTTCTTTAAAATGATCCGTGAGACTTTATGTAAATCTTTCCTCGATCGACATCTTGACTCTGCTGAAAGTAGAGGAAGATTAGGGAACCAAGTAGAGCTTTAGCCTAAAGAGTAAACACTTTTGTAAAACTGAATCTATTCAATGTGTACATTTCCTCATGTCTGTCAGTTTGCAAAACAGGATTAGAACTTGTTCATGGCACATACAAAATGAACCCTATTTAGGAAGTTAATTTGATGTAGCCTATGTTCTAGAAACTGAGTTGGCTCTCACTGTAGCAATTCATAATGCTTAGAGAAGAGAAAGAATGAAGAAACAAGTAGAACTTTGGCTTAAACACTTTTGAAAACTGAACCTATTCAATTAAATTTACTTATGACTTTGTCATGTTGCACAACAGGATTAGAACTTGTTCATAACACATACAAAATGAACCTTATTTAGGAACTTAATTTTGAATAATGTTATGGAAATTGAGTTGGCTCTCACTGTACTATGCCAATGTATAATGATTGTGTTCAGAGATGGAGATTACGTGAATTCACTAAATTTTAAAATTTTTAACAGTAAAAACTTGTAAAAGTATGGGCTTTTTTTCAGAGATTACGCGTAATCCCTGGAAATTTTAGGGAATACTTGTAATCCCTGATTGAAACAGAGATTACACGTATTCACTAAAATGTTCAGGGATTACGCGTAATCCCTGTTTACGGGTTCTTTCTGTAACATATATATATATATGTATATATATACAATTACATTACATTACATTACATGACATGGTTGTTGCTTTAGGTCCAGCGGACTCTTCCGAGCCAAATCAGGACCACAAAAACAAGACCACAACTTCGCTGAAGGAGGACTCAACTCTTATCCACATAAAAGACCTGCTGAAACAGCCCTAGTGGTAACACTGAATGCATTCCACCAGCCGGTCTCTGTACAATAAAGACATCCCACGCAGGGGACGCTGAGGCTATACTCTAATTTATCGAACCCCCTTTTACAAAAAAACACAGTGCACAGCTTCAAATATTTAGGAGCCATTGTGTCAGACAATGGGTCTCGACAGGAAGTCCTCTCCAGGATCGCACAAACAACTGCTGCCCTGACAAGGTTGAAGCCCATTTGGAAAGACGGAACCATCAGTCTACATTCCAAAGTAAGACTGCTGCGCTCTCTGGTCATCTCCATCTTCCTATATGCTTGCGAAGCATGGACCCTCACAGCAGATCTCCAACGAAGAATACAAAGCATGGAGATGAGGTGCTACAGAAGACTTCTGTGCATTTCCTATACCCAACACATCACCAACGACGAAATCCGACAGACCATCACACAAGCCATTGGACAACACGATGACCTGCTCACAGTGGTGAAGAAACGGAAACTCCGATGGTATGGCCACGTCACCAGATCATCAGGCCTTGCAAAGACCATTCTGCAAGGCACAGTGCAAGGAGGTAGAAGAAGGGGGAGACCGAAAAAGAGGTGAGAGGACAACATTCGAGAATGGACTGGTTTGACACTGAGCGAAGCCATGAGGGCTGCTGAGGACAGGGAAAGATGGAGTATGCTGGTTAAACGATCATCTGTGGTGCCCCTACGACCTTCGGGTTATGGGACAGGATAAGATAGGATAGGATTTTACAAAAACAAAATAGAATACAAACATCATTATAAAATATCAACTAAACACATACATATAAAATGCCTACATTGCCAAAATAATAACATCATAGGAAGCCCTAGTGGCCACCTGGCAGAAAGCGTCCAATATTCCCAAGCTTATATAACAGACCTCACACACAAATTAGGAGTTTTGTCCCAGAAGATTTTTCAAGAAAAAAGATAGGTGACTGGTCTAGTGTGGAAAAAGATAGTATAGTAGAGTGATAGAACAGAGTAGGAATGAGAAAGAACAAAGGTTAAGGAGAAAGACAGCGACATTGGGAATTTAAAGCACTACATTTCCAGAAAGTGGGGATACTATTTATACTGAAACCCCCGGCACCCTTCTGAGGGAACACACACACACTCAAACAACCACAAAAAAAAGAACATATGCACAAAAAGTAGACTACTAGATGTATGTCTATCCATCTGTGTTCAGAACTTTAATATTGCGATTTATTCGGGACCTCTTGCGTATAGCAGACGTGTGTATTTTCAGGAAGTACTCGGTTTGCTGTAAACGGAGAAGAAATCCCACGAGTATAAAATTCAATTCTTATGGTGTGTGTGGTAAATAAGTAGGCTCAAGCTTGAAAATCTTGGAGTTCGAACAATATTTGCTCCTTTTCACTTGCAAAACCGTGTCGATCTCCCCCATGGCTGTTGTGTCTGGAAAGAAATGCGGATGCTTAGGATGATTTAGTCAACTGACGCATGCGCGACGGGAGATCTGTTTCTCGGCAATGAGACGCTTGTGCGGTTATTTGTGGTCTGTGGTATTCCTTAGACCACAGGGGCAGTAACCAAGCACAATGGATCTGCGATAGCATAGCGGCAGCAGTAGTAGGGTACTTCAGTAGTAGGGTACTTCATTATTAGGGTACCTTCCACGTTTCACAGATAGAAGGGTAGGACCACACTGCGTCTTTGGCGAAAGGAATCGGCGGCTTAAACGGTTTAGTCCCAAAGCGCGGACCAACGAACCTATTTGCGAAACTTTGACCTATTACAGGCTTATATCGTTTCAATTTCATGGGAAGGTGACACGTTGTTTCTTACGCGGTTTGACACATAAACCGTTCAAGCGGCCAACTCGTTTGGCCAACAGACGCAGTGTGATCCCACCCTAACTCTTTATTATTATTTTTTTTTTTTTGAGTACAATTTACGTCCCCGGACACATTAAGCGTATAGGGGACGATTGTTATGCAAATGACTGTGTTTTAACTACCACTGCGCGCTGGAGGACCCACTTTCCTTTGGGCCATTGTACTTCGTTAATGCCCCTGTGTTTAAACCTGCCTCGCCGCGTCCCAATACTGAAAGTCGCGGGCTCCATTTCCGCAAGGGGAGAACTTCCGTGGCATAAGTATGAAACTATTGAGGTCACCCAAGGTTTTCTCCAGGTACTCCGGTTTCCTCCCTCCATTCGATAATGCTATTGAATGCGAGTCTAAAATGTCAAACATAACAATTCGATTTTATTTCCTTCTTCTAATAGCGATCTTCCTGCCTTAACACATGCTGGAGGGACTGATGTGTGTTTGTTGTGTGTTTGAGAGTGGACGAAACGTGTGAGCGTATATGTTGGTAGAGACTGCCGCGCTTTGGGCCTCATTGCTAATTTTGGAAAAAGCGTATATAGCAACCGGTTCGGGCAGTTCCCGCTTTGAACGGATTGTCTCCCTGTAGGGTGCTAGAAGGAATTGCTTCAATGTTTTCAGCTGTTGTTAGGATATGAGAGTGATTTCTGTGTGGTTCTTGAGCCAACAATCTTATCTTTTCTTTCAAAGTCTAACGTCCTTGTGATGCTTTGTGTGTGTGTGTTTGTGTGTGTATGTGTGTCTGTGAGATATCAGAAAAGAAATACAAGAACGAGCATGAAGCTACAGTACATCAACAGATCTTCACATTCAACGTTAAAAAAATGGAAAAACAAAACCTGAAGTATCTGGCGGACCACCATTGGCCGAAGTTTTTCTTGTACATCAACAACATAACTGACACGGTAGGTAACTCATAATATCTTGGCTGATAGGACTATATTTTATTATGACATCAATGAGTTTACTGACAAGGACTCTATTTTATTATGACATCAATGAGTGTACTGACAAGGACTATATTTTATAATGACATCAATGAGTTTACTGACAAGGACTATATTTTATAATGACATCAATGGGTTTACTTACAAGGACTATATTTTATTATGACATCAATGGGTTTACTGACAAGGACTATATTTTATTATCACATGATCAATGGGTATACTGACATGGTAGGGTAGGCTGCTCTTTTAATTGTATCTTGACTGATAGGCTACATTACCCCTAGGGCCTATTAAGTTATTAATCTTCATTCTAACACTAGGATCATTATTTTCCTTCCAATGCCGATCTATAAAGGAAAAAAATAAAATATTCTATAAAACGTATGCGTGTGTGTGCGTGTGCGTGTTTTTGTTTGTTTGTTTCAGACACCATACGAGTTATCAACTCCTCGCCATGTTCATTCAGAGCCCTGAGCTTGCGATGACAGATGGAGTAGTAGCACTATATAAGTGACCAGCAATAAATCCGGTCTAATTTATCAGTACAACTTAGGTTAATCTGATGAATAAAAATTGATGCAACAACAACAAAAATCCGGTCTAATTTGAACTTTGGAGCAGTGTCTGGTTTATTGCATAGGCCACATCCAAGCATGGCAATTTAAACTAGGTTCCTAGACTCGGGAATGTGGGTGGGGTGTAAATATGGGGAAATTGGGAGTGGGGGTAGTGCTCAATGAAACAGCAATAGTGGCATCAAATAACATAACACGCACTGCAGTACAAGACAGCATTATAACTCACACTGCAGTACAAGACAGCATTATAACAAACATTGCAGTACAAGACAGCATTATAACACGCATTGCAGTACAAGACAGCATTATACGCATTGCAGTACAAGACAGCATTATAACAAACACTGCAGTATAAGACAGCATTATAACACGCATTGCAGTACAAGACAGCATTATAACACGCATTGCAGTACAAGACAGCATTATAACACGCATTGCAGTACAAGACAGCATTATAACACGCATTGCAGTACAAGACAGCATTATAACACGCTTTGCAGTACAAGACAGCATTATAACACGCATTGCAGTACAAGACAGCATTATAACACGCATTGCAGTACAAGACAGCATTATAACACGCATTGCAGTACAAGACAGCATTATAACATGCATTGCAGTACAAGACAGCATTATAACACGCATTGCAGTACAAGACAGCATTATAACACGCATTGCAGTACAAGACAGCATTATAACACGCATTGCAGTACAAGACAGCATTATAACACGCTTTGCAATACAAGACAGCATTATTAGGAGGCACTGTGGTCTAATGGTAGTGCTTCGGCTTGCGGATCGGAAGGTCCCGGGTTCGAGCCTTGGCCGGGCCATTGTGTTGTGTCCCTGGGAAAGACACTTTACTCCTGTTTTCCTACTCCTTCGGATGAGAGTATAAACCGAGGTCTAGTCTGTGTCGCATACATTCCATCATAACGGACTTTAAAGATCCTGACGCTCATGTCCTAGACGGGTGAGTGCCGGTTACAAGAAAACACACAGCATGCACCTAGGTCCTTCTCCCCCATCCCTGGCTGCCCAGGATTGTGCTCAGTTGTCCTGGCGTCAGACCATGCGCCCAAAGGCTGCGGGTGGGCGTCTCGGGCGGCTTGAGTTAGATCCTGTATCAGCCAGCGCCTTGAGCAGCTCTTGAGCTGGAAAAGCGCTATATAAGAACGATTAAATAAAAATAACACGCATTGCAGTACAAGACAGCATTATAACACGCACTGCAGTACAAGACAGCATTATAACAAACACTGCAGTACAAGACAGCATTATAACATGCATTGCAGTACAAGACAGCATTATAACACGCATTGCAGTACAAGACAGCATTATAACACACACTGCAGTACAAGACAGCATTATAACACGCATTGCAGTACAAGACAGCATTATAATACGCATTGCAGTACAAGACAGCATTATAACACGCATTGCAGTACAAGACAACATTATAACAAACACTGCAGTACAAGACAGCATTATGGGTTAGGGTTTAGGGGCGATGTCATGGTACGTAGGTGCCCTCAAAAAGGGCACCAAGGTACCGATTCATGATAGCCAATGTACCCGTGTGCAGGACCTGGCGGTACGTTGGTGATCTTCATGGCTTGCGAATCGGTAGAACTACATTGGCTACCACGAATCGGTACCTAGGTGCCACACTATAGGGATGCCACTGCAGGACGTCTCCAAAAAGTGGACCTCGGTGCCTTCCTACAGAAATCCATGTATTTGAGATAGGATAGCTGCTTCCTAACTACTACTCACCTCTCTCTTTCTCTCTCTCTCTCTCATCCTCTCTCTCTCTCTTCCTCCCTCCCTCCCGTGTGTGTTCAAAATTTAGGATGTAAAAAAAAAGCCTGCGTTTTTGGTGGGGACATGTGGTGGTGGTGGTAGTAGTAGTAGTAATAGTAGTAGTAGTAGTAGTAGTAGTAGTAGTAGTTGTTGTTGTAGTACCACACCAAACCAGCCCCAATGATCTCCTGAGTCATGGGATGGGTGATAGATAGGATGGCGTTAGGGTGTGGGTGTGTGTGTGTGTGTGTGTGTCTGTCTGTTTGTCTGTGTAATTGCCCCACCAAGAAGTAGTCTGCAATGTGTATCTTGAAACTCCACAGTCATGTAAAGTAGCCAAGTGCAAGCCTCGCACCAATTATCGTGTAGTCAGGCCAAGGTTGAAAAATGCAAGTCTCCTCCTTTACATCTAGTGGATAGAACAGTAGAATTCCAATCCTACTGGCTTTAGAGAACTCATGATGTCCACAAACATCACCTTTCCTCTGCCTCCGTCTGTCGTGTCGTGTGTGCACACAAGTGCAGTGTAGATCTATCCAATCACAGTTGAGAGTAGACGTACCTGGAAGAAGCAGCCTGCAGCGACAGCAACAAAGGGCGACAACTGCCATTACTTCACCGTGTGCAGTCAAATGCTCTTTCGTTTGTGTTTGCGCGAGCGCTATTGACCTCGTATAAATTCAACAACTCGAGAACCACTGGACCCATTAGGTTCCTATTGACCCCTTTTTAACCAAGCCCGATGGTGCACTTTGTCCCCGACCATGGCAAGAATCCAACCACGCGTTGGGGAGAGGTGACTGATTGAGGTGACCCTCCTCCAATCCTATACAATCATGACCAACATACTGTGTGTTTTTCTTTTTTTGGGGTGGTGGGTGGGTGGGTAGGTATGGGGGTCGGCGCCCAACGATATCAGCTCGATAATACTGCATTGTCATGGGAAAACCTTTTTTTGGGGGGATAATGTCAAGCATGTAGTAGTAGTGGTAGTAGTACCACGCCAAACCAGCCCCAAACGATCTCCCCGAGTCAGTGGGATTGGTGATAGATAGGAATGGCTTTAGGCTTTGAGTGGAGTTGCGGCGGTTACCATGCACCCCGAGCCCATGATGCGCGACTATAAAGGCCCACTGCACCCTCCATAAAGCATAGACTGATGTTACCGCCAATCACTCCCAATGCGATGCGATGCGCCGCTGTGTATTGATAACAGAGTAAGCGTTTTCAATTCTACCAGCCCAAAGGCTGCTGTAGTGTGCAATGCGTATACCATCTTGAAACTCCACCGTCATGTAAAGTAGCAGAGAGCAAGCCGCCGCTGCCGCCAAGTCGTGTAGTCAGGCCAGGGGTTGAAAAACCAAGACTCCTCACATGAGTGGATAACAGTAGAAAATTCCAATCCCACTTGCTTTAGAGAACTCACGATGTCAACAAACATCACCTTCCCTCCCTCCCTCTGTCGTGTGTGCAGTGCAGTGCAGTGCAGTGTATGGGTCCCAACCACAGTGGATAGTTACAGTTACAGTACATAGACGACCGTCCCCGGACAGACACACACACAGTATTGCGTATAGGAGGGGACTAACTTCACAGTTGAGAACTGTAGAGAAAAAAAAGTCGCCGGCAGCGAATGCATAGGCTGTCCCGCTGCACCCCTGTGTTGCGAAGCAACGCACCAATCAAGTGGCGTCTTCAAGGCAAAATTCAGCCACACAGCATATAGCGGCGACATGGTGAAAGGGCAGCAGCAGCCACTTGGGTCGTTAAATATTAGATCCGTTGGATCTTAGTTTTGATATGATGATGATGGTCATTGTTGTCAGGGTGGCGACGTGGTGATCGTCCTTAACGCTCATGCAATAGGACGTTAAGCATCGTTTTCCGTTCCGCTCAATCGTCCCCTATACGATTATGTGTCCGGGGACGCTAATCTATATAACTAACTAACTTGGGCTCGTTCTTGCGCTGGACTGACTGAAATCATAAGTTGTTTGTGCGATTGGCCTCCTCCTATAAATTCAATAAATCGAGAATCGTGGCACACCCAGTCTCTTTCCTATTGACCCATTATCTTCAAGCCCCATCGGTGGACTTTGTCCCCGACAATGCAAAGAATCGAACCACGCTTTGGGGAGAGGTGACTGTTGGGTTGACATGACCCTCCCTCCCTCCCTCCCTCCTCAAATCCTCTAGAATCATGACCAACCTACTTTTTGTTTAGGGCCTAAGTGCCAACAGGGTGATGATGAGGGAGATGAGAAACCAATGATACATGCAGGATAATGCTCAGTTGACCGAAAGAGGATGACCTTGACCTCCTTGGCCGAGGAAAAATGCGCTAACCCTCTCTCTCTCTCTCTCTTTTTTTTTAAAAATCACTTGTTTTCTAACCTAACAAGCCGAATGACATAATCTCCAGTTCTATTCTTTCTTCGCTGTTCACTGTGCATGTTAGCAGTAGGATAGCTCTGGTGGTTCAGTGTTGATTCAGATCCATACTGCTGCCAAATGCACCGATCCGATGCACGCGCAGTGCAGTAGCTACAGCACACGCACACACACACACACACACCCCTACCCCTCACCCTTCCACTAGAACCCTGGCAGATAAGCAGATTCCTCCCCGTTAAGAAGGCCACTGGGATCCAAAGTGTATTTGGTCATATTATAGAGGGATTGTTATGATGGTCATCTCAATCAAACAGTCAACTCTCCCCAACGCGTGGTTGGATTCTGTCCATTTTCGACAGGGCAATTTCCCATCTCCAAAAAAAATCAGAGAAAACTCCTCCCATGCTTGTTTGATGACGTCTAATTTTGTGAATTTGCTTTGTGGCTTCCTCTAGCTTTGGTTCTAAACTGTTGTCGCCATATTGGATGAACCGGAAGTCCGTAACCAAGGCATTCTTTCTCGGACGTGGCGTAGTTTGTCTCGGCGGGTCTCAGTTTTCTGCTGGCGTAGGCGACAGGGAATAGCGTCTCTGGGTTCTTGGGGTCGCGCTGTAGCAGTACTGCTCCGAGGCCTAAGTCACTTGCGTCGGTGCATAGAACGAATGGCTGCGTCAAATCTGGTAGGTGGAGTACTGGCGCCGATGTCATTTTGTCCTTGAAGGTTTGGAATGCTGTCTTGCATTCGGCTGTCCATACGACTTTGTCCGGGGCGATTTTCCGGGTTCCATTTGTCAGTGGCACGGCTATGCTGTTGTAGTTGGGGATGAACTTCTGGTAGAAGCCGCAGAGCCCCAGAAACGACTGCACTTCCTTCTTAGTCTTGGGCCTAGGAGCGTCGAGCAGACGTTTCACGGGCTTTTCTACCGGTCGCAGGCTTCCTTGACTTATGGTGTGTCCCAGGAATTCTAATTCCGTGAATCCAATCTGGCACTTGGTGGGTCTTGCCGTCAATCCAGTGTCTCTGAGGTGGGCGAGAAGGCGTTGTAGGAGCGTGACATGTTCCTCCCACGTAGGTGTTGCGATGAGGATTTCGTCCATAAACGCGTGTAGGTGCTCGCTGCTCAGGGGTGCCAGGAATTTCCGCATCATCGCGCTAAAGATGCTGGGTGCGTTGTGGAGTCCGAATGGAAGTACGTTGAACTCGAAGTGTCCTTCCATAGTGCTAAACGCTAGGTACTTTCGGACTTGCGGTTGCACTGGTATCTAATAGTACCTTTTGCTGAGGTCGATGCGTGAGAAGTACTTCGCTCTCTGTAGCTTGGCAAATAGATCGGTCTTGTCCGGGAGTGGCTCTGGCTGGAACTGCGTTACGGCATTCAGGAGTCTGAAGTCGATGCACAGTCGATGCTCTCCGTTGGGTTTTCGCAACAATACCGTGCCTGCGCTGTAGGGTGAAGTAGACTCTGAGATGATTCCGGCTGCCAGTAAGGTGTCTATCTCTTCCTTGATGGCTCGCTGCTGCGACAGTGGCATCGGGTAGAGCTTCTGGCGGACGGGTGTTGGGTCGGTCACCGTTAGGGTTACTTCGACGAGGTCTGTCCTCCCTGGTCGGTCTGTGAGCACAGTCTGATGTTGTCGAATGACCTGTAGTACTTGCTGTTGCTGTTTGGCGGCGAGGTCTCCGTTGAGTATCACGTCCTTGTGGGTTTCTTTTGAGTGCAGGGGATACTCTACTGCATTGGTCTCCATGCTTTCTCCTTCTTCCGCGATGGCGATGGCTAGCAAGTTGTGAGTGCTGGGGGTCGTTGGTCGGTCCGTATATTTCTTGAGGAGATTGATGTGGTGGTATCGGGCTCTCCCGTTTATCTCTACTTGGTAGCTAGACTGTCTTGGACTTCTTGGCAGTCACCCGGTACGGTCCTCTCCATGCGATGTCCAGCTTGTTGATTCCACTTGGAAGTAAGAATAGCACTTGATCGCCGACTTGCAGTTATCGGTCCTTGGCGTGGCGGTTGTAGTACTTCGCCTGACGGGCTCTTGCCTTCTTCAGTGCTTCACCAGCTTCCTTCCACGTTGCTTTGAGGGTTTCCTGCAGGTCTGCGACGTACTTGGTGGCACCTCTGGGTGTGTCGTCTATCTTGGCTTCCGTCCAACTTCTGCGTAGGGCTTCTTGCGGTCCTGCTAGAGGTCTGCCGAAAAGCAATGTTGACGGGGTGTAACCTGTGGCTGCATGGGGCGTTTCTCCATATGCGAACAGTGCCGCATTCACGTAGGTGTCCCTTTTTGTATATGTCGTCTCGAATGACCTTTGGTTTTAGCAGACGTTAATAAAATATACTACAATGGAACCTCCGGTATACGACCGTCCAAAATCTGAGAAAAAACGATCTTATAATAGAGGTGGTCTTATACCGGAAACAAAGGGTGGGGTGGGGGGAGGGGGGTCAGGCTCGGAGGGGTATGTAGTCATAATTTTCACACTCACCAGCATGTATTCTCTGACAAAGGAAACTGTAAAACATGTTTCATTTTTAGCTTTGTCTTTTATTCACAACTTCAAAAATAGAAAACAGTCGAACCACTGCCAGACGCGTTCATCCAAGTCTGTCAGTGCAGAAGCTCTCAGTTTCGATGTTTCCCTTTTCGCCACTTTCTCCACTCTCCCATCGTAGTTTCACAGATTCCTTATCCTTTATGATGAGCTGAATTTGGGTCTTCCCAACGTCTAAACTTCTTGCAATAGACAAACATCTCTCCCCATTTTCACTTCTTTCAATCACTTTCATTCTCTCTGCCAAACTCAAAACGTTCCTCTTGCTCGACGCCATTTTGACAGCCAGTGTAGGCGATTAATGTCCCTTATTTGCGAACCGGAAATTGCAGACAACAGCAGGCGTACACTAACATGAGAGAAAAAACGAAAGGTACAGACAGCAAATTAACTGATATATCTTTTAAATTGCCCTAAGACGGTCGTATAAAGGGCTTAAGACACGGTCGCTGGTCGCATAAACGAGGTTGTCGCATAGCAGAGGTCATTTATTATTGGAAGTGAATCCGTCAGAAGTTTTCAGGTCACATAACGGAGGGAGTCGTATACCAGAGAGCCGGATACCGGAGGTTCCACTGTACTACTTCTTCTTCTTCTCTTCCTCCTCCTCCGCCTCCTCATTCTTCTTCTTCTCCTTCTTCTTCTTCTTTTCCTGTCTGAGCAATGGAACACAGAGGGAAGTAGTACAGTTACGGACAGAGATGAACACAGGTTAATGGAGGTAAATGTACTCTGGGAGCGCAATTAGCACAACGGTACAACGATCGAAGCATTAAACGCCAAGCGCTGACACTGCGGCCATACCGGCAGTGGTTCCAAGCCTATTGACGGACTGGAAACAAAAGGTAACACGACACTGAGAAACTGCTCCCCTACTCCTTCGGATGAGAGTATAAACCGAGGTCTAGTCTGTGCACGCACGCATTTTATCGCACAGATTTAAAGATCCTGACGCTCATGTCTTAGACGGTGGAGTGCCGGCAACGCAAATAAACCTAGCAAACACTAGGTCTCTTCATAACCAGGGGCCTAGAAATGGGCTCAGTTCTGCTGGCGTCAGACGATGTGCTCAAAAGCTGCAAGTGTGCGTCTCATGCTGCTTGAGTTAGAGCTTGCGTCAGACATCGCCTTGAGCATCCCCTGAGCTAGGTAAATGCTATATAAGAACGATTAGATAAATAAATAGCTGTGAGGTATGTATTGTGAGCAGCTTTAAATGTCAGTGGCAGAAAGTCTCTGACCTGCAGTTGACCAGGCTGATCAACTTTCAATAGTTTCTTTCCAGCGGTTATGACTCCATTTGTTGACTCCTTGGTAACCTAGTACTAACAGCTGTAGTTCAGACTGCTAATAACTATCTGTGGTGTACAGATTACTACACACACAACTTTTGGATGTTTGTGTATGTGTGTATGTGTAGGTGTGTGTGTGTGTGAATACGAATACGAATACGAATATTTATTGTCATAAAACCAACACAAGGTTTACAAGACACAATATATTATATGGTACATTGACGCATGCAATTCTTGTCATTGTGTCAAGAGGAAAGTCTTGACATTTATAGTGCAGAAAGTCTTATTTTGAAGCAGCGAAAAATATAGGATGAAAGATAGTTTGAACATATTCCCGTTTGAAAAATCATGCTCGGTTTCAATATTGCAAGGTTGTTTATGAATAATTCTCTATCATTAGAGTTGAGAACTTCACCAATAAACTTTTGTCTTTCATTATTATACAATACACACTTGTCCAGAAAGTGAAGCTCGTCTTCAATCACGTTGCAACATTGACACAAACGGTGCTCTCGAGGGATATTTTTATATCTGCCCTTTTCGATTTCAAGTTCGTGTGCGCTTATTTTTAACTTGCACATGGATTGTCGGTAATTAAGATTTTTACATAAAAGATACGTTTGAAATTCATATCTAGTTCCTGTATTCATTTGATTGTAAAAGGCTAATTTGGAATTCTGATCGTATCTTTTTTTGTTCCAAAATAAAATATATTTCTCCTGAAGCTTCTCCTTTAGCGTAAATTTTAATCGTGTTAAACTTAGGGTACCTTGGTTTGACCAAACGTGACCCAAACCTAAACTGCGTAAAATATGTTTCACACAGAGTATCCATGTATTTTCTGAATCATTCAACACCATTTCATGGTACGTATCATGAAGTAAAGTTGACTCTGAAGACGTGGTCAAGTGTATCCAGAAAGAGATTGTTTGACATATCATACTGATAGAAAGTGGATAACGACCCAATTCGGCAAGCACTGCTAGCTTAATTGATTTCTTATGAACTCCTAAAATATTTCTACAAAATTTAATGTGAAGACTTTCGGAAACATTTTGTGACGAAAAAGAATCAGCAAAAATATTAAATAAGTCATCTTGCGGCTGATTTTGCAATTTAGTTCTATTGAAGGGAAACCAGACCTCTGCAGCATAGGTCAGAACCGCTTTACTAGCATATCAAATAATTGAAGCATTGTTCTTAACTCTATGTTTTGCCCACGAATAGTTCGTCTTAAAGCATGTGAGGCTTTATTAGCTTGTTGTGTAAGATTCTTTTCAGCAATGTGAAGACCTGAACT
The DNA here is from genome assembly GCA_036898135.1 of Oncomelania hupensis. Lineage (NCBI taxonomy): Eukaryota > Metazoa > Mollusca > Gastropoda > Littorinimorpha > Pomatiopsidae > Oncomelania > Oncomelania hupensis. The sequence goes on along the minus strand of CM072525.1, from coordinate 3,695,091 downwards.
TTTATGGAAAATAATTCCTAAATATTTGTACTGTTCTACAATAGGTATGATGTTTTGACCACAAGTAAAAATTATCGGTACTTTTGGTTCTATTTTGGTCTTATCAGTATTAACCTTTAGGCCCCAATCTAAACAGTAGGTATGTAATTGATTTAATTTGTTTTGTAACCCTGCTTTTGTGGTTGCTAGTAATACTATGTCATTTGCGTATCTGTGTGTGTGTCTCCGTAGTATGAATTATTACTAATTATAATTACTATGCCATGATCATATAGTCATATGCATGTCAGCGCCACTGGAAGTGCATGAGCGTAAATGTGTGTAAGGAAGAGAGAGAGAGGGGGGAGGGGGAGGGTCAGTCATTCAGTAAAATATGAGCAATTGAATATTGTTGGCATGGAACAAATTGCAACAGAACTCTCCATAGTGTTCAATTACTCATTCGTTTGTCCATATTTCATTTACACAAAATAACTTGTTTACTATGTGTCCATTATGGCAGTGTCAATGTTGTGCGTGCTGGATTCTTCTTTTTCTTCGTGCGCCTGATGGTTTCGAAGTTGAATCATAAAATAAATCAGAAAACTGTGTAGTTGTTTTAAAGATAAAATAATAATGCTCTGTGGAATTGTTTAAATTAACTGTCATAATGTGTGTTGCCTGTGTAAATTAATTGTCATAATGTGTGTAGGCCTGTGTAAATTAAATTCGCCACCAATCCCGGTGAAATTCACGTTGTTTTCCTGCGGCAGTGCGGCAGATGTGCAGCCTCCAAGTCGATGGGGAAAGGGATTTGAAGGAAGGAAGTGGGATGGCGTGCTTCTTGTGTGTGCTGGCGTATCTCGCGTCGCGCGCTCAGGACATGATAAAATAGAGAATACGCATTAGATCGTCAGACATCAGCATCAACCATCACGATGTTCTGTTCAGGCTTTCTCTGTCTGCATCTTGACTCGTTGTCTGTGAGGGCAGGTTGGACACCGGGTTTATCATCTTCCTCCCTACAACCTTCAAGCCATCTTTACAACAGCGGAGACAGCATCAACAACGACTTCACCATTGCCATCAAAAACTGCAACAACAATTTTACCACCACCACAACCGCTAACCAAACCAACCACCACTACAACAACACAATCTACAACAAGTGACCATGGCTGTGCTTCGACTACCTGTGTTGTTGGTGTTGCTGATGTCCTTAGTCAGCGCCTGTAGAGACCCACCACGTAAATCATCATCATCAGCAGCAGCTGCTGCATCATCATCATCACACATCATCATCATCATCGCCGTCGTCACCGTCGTCATCATCATCATCATCATCATCATCATCATCATCGTCACCGTCGTCGTCATCATCATCATCTTCGTCGTCGTCATTATCATAAGCGGCGTCGGCGCAAAGGTAAAGGCATTTATCTTTAAATTGGAGGAAATTGGGGCAGTCAATGTTGGGAAAGGGGAGCCGTTCCAGTCGTCTGGAAGCAGTCTGTAATAGTGCCTTTATTCGAACCATAGTCTAGTCTAAACCTTCTACAGCTTTTAATATTTATTGGCCACTTGCTTTTACATTTCAGGTGATGATAAACTTGACGACTATTAAGCTGTAGAAGGTTTAGACTAGAATGTGTGCACTAGTACAGGCTGCTTCCAGACGACTGGAACGGCTCCCCTTTCCCAACATTGACTGCCCCGATTTCCTCCAATGTAAAGATAACTGACTTTACCTTATTCGCACTAAGATAGCTGACATAGTTACCAATCAGATAGTTGAAATAGTAGCCAATCATCCCATTGATATGTTTTTCCCTTTGCTTTGTTAAAGCCAAGTCACAACAGCACCAACAACATTGACACTTTTTGAAAATATTTATTTTTTCCAGCTATGTGTGTGTGTGTGTGTGGGTGTGTGTGTGTGTGTGTGTATGTGTGTGTGTCTTGAAATATATTTGAGTGGCTTGCCATGTTGTTTTTTATTTTATTTCATTTTATTTTACTTTATTTCACATTAATTTATTTCATTTTAAAAGTTTGATTTCATTTTATTTTATTTACTTATTAATTAATGTATTTAATAATTTATTAAATAATGAATTGTTTCAGTAATGTATGTTTGTATGTGTGTATGTATGTATTTATGTGTGTATGTATGTATTTATGTGTATATTTATGTATGTATTTATTTATTTATTTATATATTATTTATTCATTTTATTTTTTTTTAATAATAATTCATAATTTTAGAATGTATTTATGATTTTGAAATGTTATAAAGTGTTGTGAATGGGGTGGGGGGGTGGAGGGGTGGGGGGGGGGAGATTTAGCACAGTCATCATCATGATGCTATTTGCCTGTGTTGTGCATTTTGTGTTTTCCAACAACGGGGCGATTTCCATGTTGTATGTTATGTTGTCATTGTCACGTGGGGTTGATGGGTTACTGGGCTCTGCACAATGGAATGCTGTAACCCTCACGCTTTATTCTATGGGAACTGCTAGTTAGTCACCCGCTGAATTACTTTAATAAATTTATTTGTTTAGCTCGGTCTGTGTTAAGGCTGGGATACAGAGATAGATAGAAAAATGGTAAAAGATCACTGTCACACTAGCTTTCACACGGCTATGAATCATATGTAGTCCAGCCACTTGATAACAGTTAAAAATCACACATTTATTTCTTCTACTCTATACAAGATCTTCGATGTGCTAATCTACCTTAAACTGTCATAAGTCAATGCAAATAATTCGATCGCTTATAGTCTATGCAGCTGTTATGTCTTCATCGGGCACTGGCTGCTAGATTTCATGAAGATTGGACTACTGTGGTCCGTTTTACTACAGTTCTGAAGAGTGGACTACTGTGGTCCTTTTGCTATCAGTTTGGGTGCACTTCTTCCGTGTCACTTAACTGCAGTATGGTGTGTTTGAAGTCCTTCGTTGAGGTAGCTTCTGGTACACGATGTGTCGTCGTGTAGTTTGGTCCCTTGCCACGCTGTGGGGTCTTGCAGGGTGATTTTCCAGGGTTGCTCCCTCAGTCTTGTGCTGTAGGGGCTAAACAGCCAACTTGGTTTTCCTGTGGAGTTGGGCGCACGGGATATCTCGCCTGCTCGTCTGTAATATAAGAGACGAAATTCTGCACAACCCTGAATAATCGGTTTGTGCAGAGCGTCTCACTGAAAGCCAAAGTAGCCCTCAGTGATAGCTCCACATCTCTATACATAAGCGACGAACATTCTGCTACGTCCGGGGTCCACTGGAATCTCAACTTCAAGTTTTTATACATACATAAATATAAATCGTGGCTAACTACACACATACAGTATTAATAATATTATAAACATTCACTGGTACAGCCACTGGTCTGCAAACATACATATAGGTTCAACAACAGTGGTTCCGTCAGGTATACAACATGGCGGCGCAACCGGTCGTGTTTCGCCACGTGGTCACGCAACGTTGGACGAACAATCCACATTTATGCATAGCAAATTTTACAAACATAATATCAACAATAATATAAATATATCACGATGAAACAGAAGTATGTTCATTTACCTGTTTGACAAAGTCAGGCCTCGTGGCTACTTGAGTGAATTCTAAAATTCACAAGTCCTGTTTCCTGGTCTATGAGTGAAGATAGTTCTCTGCTCCGGTCTAGCTGTGTAGACTTCGGTATCTTTCGTAGCACTGACTTAAGCTATGCTAGGTTTTGACCCAGTCAGAACCGGCTCTAACCGCTCTGCCTGCGTCTCATTGGTTAAAACTTTCAGATTCAAGGCACACAGTGCTGACGTCACTAACTGCCTGCGTCAAGCTCGCAGTGTGTGTACCTCCTATACTGTAATCAGCTGCTGTGTAATACACTAACTTTCTAAAGTTACAATGACTAAACAAGGCTAAATAGTAAATAGGCAGGGTAAAACTAGTCTGTCGTGACAGTCATTTCGCTGAAATGTATTCTGTATTTTAATTAAGCGTGAGAGCGTATGTGTGTGGGTGTGTATGTGTGTGTGTGGGTGGGTGTGTGTGTGTGTGTGGGTGTGTGTGTGTGTGTATGTGCGGGTGTGTGTGTGTGTGTGTGTGCAATGGTGAGAACTTATGTGGCGATGTAGAAACACCGTTATTGTTACAGGCTTATACTCTACCTACGTTCTTTTGAAGGCCCCGTTATTTTGACGTCAAAACAGCGTTCCGTAAGGGTTACGGCTGCCTTATACTTAGGATTAGGTTAATGGTTAGTGTTAGATATGGGGTTTGGGTGAGGGTTTACTTCAAACAATGGACCAATTTTTAAAAATGTCAAAACAACGTAGATGCTCTTTCATGAAATTATAACAACGGCGTTTTTACACGGTTGTGTGCATGTGTGTTGGAGTGTGTGTGCGCGTGCGTGTGTGTGTTATTTATAGTGGTATTTTGTTTTCCAAGCGCCCCAGGAGACTGAACATGTCTACAATACTGTAAAAAGGAATATGATCAAGCAATATGCAAAGCCAATTGTGACCTTATTGATCATAAAAGATAGGTAAGCAGGTACGTGTTCTCTCCACATTAATATATATGTAAGAATGGTAAGTAGGTAAGTGTTCTCTCATTTCTTCCTTTTTCTTACCTTTATTTCCCATCTCTCTCTCTCTCTCTCTCTCTCTCTCTCTCTCTCTCTCTCTCTCTCTCTCTCTCTCTCTCTCTCTCTCTCTCTTATTTGCTTCGATGTGTTTAAAATTGTTTGCTGTATGGTATAATCTATGTAGCCGAGCGGAGTATTTGACTCCCGTCTCCCGGCCACGACCTTGAGAACATTGCTCCACCCAAGCTGTTATTTTCATTTTATCCCTCAAAAGAGGGACATAAAAATATTTGCCCTGCAAGGCGGTGAAGCGTGGTTGGTAGTACCGGGTTTCCGGCTACTAGTGTCACGCACTCTTCTGCAAAGTCGCTGCCATCGGCCTGCATAAAATGTCTGCCGACAATGTGGTCCCGCTCGCCACCAAAAGCAGCAGGCGAATGGTCAGCCGGGGAGAACAAATGTCGTGTCGCCTTGTCCTGCGTAACCCAATGGCATACCCAAAGGATTCTGCAAAGCAGGAGCCACCCAAGGCTAGTCTAACCAAGAAATTCAAGGCAGACATTTCTCTCCCAAGTCTCAACCAGTCGCATCCCTTTCCGGTACAGATCCCAAAGCCCAAATGAAACCATGTCCCCATGATTTCCCCGTTCTCAACAGGTATGTCTGGAACCGACACTGACTACGCCCAGTCAGTCCACAAATTGCAATCAGCAGTTACCACGGTCCAGCATCATCCTGTTCCCGGTCGTTGCACCACTTGTAGCCGAGCGGAGTATTTGACTCCCGTCTCTCGCCCACGACGACCTTGAGCACATTGCTCCACCCGAGCTATTATTTTCATTTTATCCCTCAAAAGAGGGACATAAAAATATTTGCCCTGCAAGGCGGTGAAGCGTGGTTGGTAGTACCGGGTTTCCGGCTACTAGTGCCACACACTCTTCTGCAAAGTCGCTGCCACCCACCTGCTTAAAATGCCTGGCCGACAATGTGGTCCCGCTCACCACCAAAAGCAGCAGGCGAATGGTCAGCCGGGGAGAACAAATGTCGTGTCGCCTTGTCCTGCGTAACCCAATGGCATACCCAAAGGATTCTGCAAAGCAGGAGCCACCCAAGGCTAGTCTAACCAAAAAAATCGAGTTAGACAATTTCTCTCCCAAGCCTCAATCATTCGTCTCCCTTTCCGCTACAGATGTTTGTAGTCGAGCGGAGTATTTGACTCCCGTCTCCCAGCCACGACCTTGAGAACATTGCTCCACCCGAGCTATTATTTTCATTTTATCCCTCAAAAGAGGGACATAAAAAATATTTGCCCTGCAAGGCGGTGAAGCGTGTTTGGTAGTACCGTGTTGCCGGCTACTAGTGCCACGCACTCTACTGCAAAGTCGCTGCCACCGACCTGCATAAAATGCCTGCCGACAATGTGGTCCCGCTTACCACCAAAAACAGCAGTCGAATGGTCAGCCGGGGAGAACAAATGTTGTGTCGACTTGTCCTGCGTAACCCAATGGCATACCCAAATGATTCTGCAAAGCAGGAGCCACCAAAGGCTAGTCTAACCAAAAAAATCAAGGTAGACAATTTCTCTCCCAAGCCTCAACCAGTCGCCTCCCTTTCCGCTACACCTATATCAATGTTTAATCAAGAAAAAAATATTTCACGGGACTAAGCGCTATATAAATTCCTCTGGAGTTGGATTTCAGTAGTAGTAGTAGTAGTAGTAGTAGTAGTAGTAGTAGTAGTAGTAGTAGTAGTAGTAGTAGTAGTAGTAGTAGTTGTTGTTCTTGTTTCACTATTCTTATTTTTCTTCTTCTTCTTGTTCTTCTTCTTTATTGTTCTTGTTCTTGTTCTTGTTCTTCTTGTTCTTCTTGTTCTTGTTCTTCTTCTTGTTCTTCTTCTTCTTCTTCTTCTTCTTCTTCTTCTTCTTCTTCTTCTTCTTATTATTATTATTATTATTATTATTAGCAGCAGCAGTAGTAGTAGTAGTAGTAGTAGTAGTAGTAGTAGTAGTAGCAGTAGTAGTGATTTTGTAATTTCTTTTTGCTTTACCTAACCTTTTCAAAGAACGGACGGTGACAGCAATGAAGCACCAGCCAGTTCAAGGCGAGAAAGGTCTTCCCAACCGCAAACCTAACCTAAGCATACACATAAACCCACCCACTAAGCGATGTAATATCAACCTGACTGACCCCTGTAGTGATAGGGAGATGTTTACAGACAACCTAACTGATGGCAGCACTCACAGGGTCAATGATTACAGACAACCTGACTGATGGCAGCACTCACAGGGTCAATGTTTACAGACAACTTGACTTACAGCGGCAGTCACATGGAAAATGTTTATAGATAACTTGACTGATAGTAGCAGTCACAGGAAGAATGTTTACAGACGACCTGACCGATAGTAGCAGTCACTGGGAGAATGTTTGCAGACGACCTTACTGATAGTAGCAGTCACAGGGAGAATGTTTACAGACAACTTGATTGAGAGAAACAGTCATTGAGTCAGTATTTACAGACAACTTGATTGAGAGAAACAGTCATAGAGTCAGTAGTCTATTTACAGACAATTAATGTTCGGGTGACAAAGGATCGAACACGCACCACCCGGAACACGAAACTGTCGCTCTGCCATCTCAACGATGTCGGGTACAATTCATTGTATGTAATAATGATCGCATTTACTGTACATTCATACTGGCAAATTAGTTGTCAATCTAAAAATTCCACTATATAGCCTACATTGTGCTGCCATCGTTTGACACTCCTAGTTCTGTTCCTTGACGATGAACCAGCGATAATTGATCTGATACCTAATCATCGCTTATTGCAGATCCTAAACGCCTCTCGCGGTGGGTGTTTATCCTCACTATGACATCACCATCTCCTAGATGACTGCTGAAAGTCAAGTTCGAAACTGAACCTTCGGTACATCACGTGATGTCCTGGAGCAACTCTGTAGACATACCCGCAAGAGCGTTCTTTATACTGCATAGAAAATTCGACCTTTAAAAATAAAATAAGAAACAATATCTTCTTCTTCTTCTTCTTCCGTCAATCTCTGTGGGGCCGGGTAGCTCAGTTGGTAGAGCGGCTTACTAGTAACCGAAAGATATCTGGTTCGAATCCCGGATTGGCCAACGTGTGGCGATATTATTCTCCCTTTATCATCAACTGGTTCGCTGGTGTCAGAATAATGTGACCAGAAGTCGCCTATACGCTCCGGTGTCGTGTGACTATAATCTACAATTACCCCCCCACCGGCAGTCTATCTATCAATTTGTCTGTCTGTCTGTCTGTCTGTCTGTATCTCTCTCTCTCTCTCCCCCGTTGGGGTGCCGGGGATTTCAGTATAAATAGTATCCCCACTTTCTAGAAATTTAGTGCTTTAAATTCCCACTGTCGCTGTCTTTCTCATTTGCTCTTTTTCCTGCTCTGTTTTATCAATCTGCTATACTATCTTCTTCTTCGCTAGACCAGTCACCTACCTTTTTTTCTTGAAAACTCTTCCGGGACAAGAATCCTTATTTGTGTGTGAGGTCTGTTGGATCAGCTTGGGAATATTGGACGCTTTCTGATGTGGTCACTAGGGCTTCCTATTATGTTATTATTTAGCAATGTAGGCATTTTATATGTATGTGTTTTGGTGATAATTTATAATGATGTTTGTATTCTATTTTGTTTTTGTAAACGGGGGTTCGATAAATTATAGTACAGCCTCAGCGTCCCCTGCGTGGGATGTCTTTTTTGTAAAGTGACTGGCTGGTGGAGAGCTTTCAGTTTTACCACTAGGGTTGTTTCCGCAGATCTTTTCTGCGGATAAGGGGTTGTCCGGTCCTGATTTGGCTCGGAAGAGTCCGCTGGACCTAAAGCAATAATCATGTACTGTAATGTAATCTCTCTCTCTCTCTCTCTCTCTCTCTCTCTCTCTCTCTCTCTCTCTCTCTCTCTCTCTCTCTCTCTCTCTCTCTCTCTCTCTCTCTCTCTCTCTCTCTCCTCTTTCTGTGTTCTGAAGTATTGACCTCTTCTTTCCACCTGTTATGAGATAAAAATAGCAGACAAAATCAAAATCTGGTTTTGCCAAGGGCGTGACTGCATGTGTCAACAATTGACATAGGAGCTAAATGATCCGCTTCTTCAACGCCATTGAAATCAGAAACATGAATTTGAGACGCTCATGGCGTTTGGGACAGAGAGACTCGCGACCCTTTCCCCAGAGACTGGTCAGCAAGGGCCAACGCCACACTTAGCCAGATCGTTGACTGACCTACTTCGCACTAAGGCTGACATTTTGATGCAAGGTGAAAACATTATGGTGAGTCCGAAGCCGTTTGATTACACGTTTACAACATAATGAGTGGCGTTGTAGTGCAGCAGTTCTGGGCACAGGCTAGCAATGTTTTATGTTAAACAACATTGGAAAGGCTAAGGCAACCACCAAATGACAAAACAAAGGGAAACAACTGCATAACACACCTCAGTCCACCCAGCTGTGAATGGGTACCTAGCTCTGTTTACAACAGCTGTCAATGGGTACCTAGCTCTGTTTACTACAACAGCTGTCAATGGGTACCTAGCTCTGTTTACAACAGCTGTCAATGGGTACCTAGCTCTGTTTACAACAGCTGTCAATGGGTACCCAGCTCTGTTTACAACAGCTGTCAATGGGTACCGAGCTCTGTTTACAACAGCTGTCAGTGGGTACCTAGCTCTGTTTACAACTGGGGAAGTCAAAGCAGCTATGGAAAGGAGATAAGCTCCGCCCTCAATTAGCTGGTCTAGAGAAAAGGGGGGCCCCAAATGCTTCCTCTCCACTGACGGAAAGATTAATGGGACAGTTTTATGCCATTTTGCGTTGCATTGGTTCTGAGAGAAAACAATGCATACGTATTCGTACTAGATAGGATGATCAGACAAAAAGTGTATTAAGTTCTCGTTATTCCAGTGAAAGTTCTCCGATAAACGTATAGAAACAAGTCTGCAGGTTTTCTGTCCGTTGTGGATATATCACAGCCGAAAGACCCTCCTCTTGTGACTCTCCTGGAGACTACACTGTTTTAATGGGCCTACTTAAACTGCGAGTGAACAGCAGCTTACGAAGTCAATGCTGTAGACTAGTTAGGCCTTGGTTTAACTGTGTGTGCCTGTAGTGTCCACTATGACGTTTTGCAAGGGCAGCTAGCCATGTTCTGATCATAGTAGACGATCTTATGGAGAACTTTCGGGTAACACGCTTGAACTTCGCAAAACAACAAATAATGATTATATATGTCAGTATAAGCAAATGGTCGCTTATTGACGTCACGTAGTCATTTAAAATTGTGTTGGCATTGAGCTTTAAATCTACACAGCTGTATGAAAGTAGACGTATTTCAGGCTAGCATCTCATAGGGAAGATCTCAGTGTGTGCCACGTCACAAACCAGTTGGCGTGCAGCTGTCTACCATTCCCAACATCAACTATCACTGCGTCCAGAGATAGCAGTTATGCTGGTTTTGCCCCACCTGTTATACTGACCCCATTTTATTACAAAATATGCTGTTTTTAAGAGGTTTTAAACTCACTTTATAACACTCTGGAAATCCGTCATTTGCTACATATATTCGTATTTCTTACGTCTTTAATTGAAAGCAGTAGGTGGATGGAATTAAAAAAACATTCTTTTAAACATAAAAAATTACAACCCATCATTTAAAAAACATGCTGCATTGTGTTTGCAACATTACACATTAATGTCCACGGAAATAATATTTTGTTTAACAAGATAGTCCCGAGTAAATAAGGATAATGAAAAGATACCAGCCAGTTTACCAACATCTGAAAAATCCATCTTTCCCAATTCAATAGGTTTCATTTTTTAAATAGATTTTGCAATCGTAAGTTATATTTAAGCCCACCAAGACAACACTATGGTATCCAAGATTCACAATTGTATGTTCATATGGTACACTCATTTTTATATATAATAAAAAATAATAATAAATTATTACTGCATTAAAAACAAATCTAAATGATGGCTTCAATGATGAAGATGATTCAATTTTTTTGTCTACAAGTGGTTTTGGGGGTTTCTGTTTCTGTTTTCCTTGGCGGTATTTATATATTATGTACTCACTTGCACCTACTACACCGGCTATACATAAATAATATATCTTATTTGAAGATTGTACTGGTTTTACTGGTTGTATTGGTTGTATTGGTTCTTCTTTGTTTGCTGTTAATGTTTGTTGCGTTATTGTATCTTCTTTTGGTGATTCCTTTTATCTTAATATGTTTGCTTTTGTTTGTCTGTTCCATCCGTCTACGCTCAGAGTCTGTTTCTCTTGAATATGGTGTTCCACAAGGTTCTGTCTTGGGTCCCATCCTATTCACGTTGTACATAAAGCCACTGGCAGACCTCATTTCCCAGCACAATGTAAAGCAGCAGTCATTTGCAGATGACACTCAGTTGAAAGCCTCTGCAAAGCTGTGTGACCTGAGCATTGCAACTAAAAGCATTCAAAACTGTACTGCAGATGTTCGTGACTGGATGATGGTCAACAAACTTCAACCTAATCAAGACAAAACAGAAATTCTTCTTGCATCAAAATATAATGCCAAAAAGTACCTCCCTACCGAAATGCAGATTGGGGAGAATACGATAGCGTTTTCAGAGTGTGTCAGGAACTTGGGGGTGTTGTTCGATTCTTCTTTGTCAATGAAAAAACAAGTTTCTAAAGTATGTCAACTAGCTAACTATGAGCTACGTAGAATTTCAGGCATCCGCAGGTACCTCACCACTGATGCAACTAAGACTCTTGTAGTCTCTTTCGTGCTCTCGCGATTGGACTACGGAAATAGTCTACTTGCGGGAGCCCCAAATTCCCTTACAAAGAAACTTCAAAAAGTTCAAAATTCAGCAGCACGCTTGATTTTAAGATCACAAAGACGCCAACATATTACCCCCCTTCTCAAAGAACTCCATTGGCTCAAAGTGTCTGCAAGGATACAATATAAGGTTGCATGCATGTGCTACAATGCACTATCAAACAACACCCCTCGGTATCTGTCAGACCTCCTCCAGATCTACACACCTTCAAGATCTCTCCGCTCTAGTAATGACACCACGAAACTAAAACCTCGAGCATTTACAAACAAATCATGTGGTGAGAGATCATTTTCTTTCCAAGGACCATTGATATGGAATAGCCTCCCAGCCGATGTACGCCATGTGACATCCTATAACTCCTTTAAGAAAATGTTGAAGACATACCTTTTTACTGCCACATACAATTAAACCTATTTTATTTTTATTTATTTATTTATTTTTTTTTTATTTATTTTTTTTTTGCTGCTATTTGTGTGTGTATGTCTGTGCAGTACACATGGTGTGTGTGGGTGTATGTGTGTGCTTTGATCTCTGCGAGGGAAAGTGCCTTATAAATAAATAAATAATAAATAATAATAATAATAATCTATGTAACTTGTTAAATTCTGCTAACTTCTTTCTAGCTGCAATTCTTCCTAGGTTCTTTTGTTTAGTCACTGTCACTGGGTTCTGTTGGTTCTCCGAATTCTTCACCTCCGTCTCCATCTCCATCTCCAGATTGGAAGAGTCCATTTTTAATAGCAGAGAAATTTATGTGTTGAAAAGTAATTAACCCGGCTGAAAATGGTGCCAACAAGCTTCCAAACTTATAATACACATTTCTTGATACCTCACTAATCCCATTGACAATAACAGGATCTTGAATCAAATCATCAAATAAATCATTCTCATAATCTAAAGTAACAAATGTCTGCACAGCTTTGGTATATAACTTTACAATCGAACGCCCAAGACTTTTAACCATTAAAGCACCAAGGACTTTATCATATTTATTATGTAATATAATGATCTCTTCGGGCCTCAGTCTTTGTACTTGTTCAGGTGTTAAGTCAACACTGAGATAATACTTTGACTTTCCAGAAGCTACTAATGCAACCAACCTGTCTCTTTTCTCGTTGTTAACACCTGTACCTGTGACATTAATAGAGTCTTGGGTAAACAAGTCATCGCAATTCATTTTAAATACAAATTAAAAACTAAATTTAAAAAATGGCTGGTGCTGCAATGGTGCTAGGTTCTGCTGCTGTCAATGCCTTAGCCTTTTCTGGATCAAATTATTTGTTTTCAAAACTAGACAGTAAGGAAGAATCAAAATGGCATAATTTAGCAATGGAAAAATTACAACAAGATCAGGCTGAATACGAGAAAAAACAGACTAATGCAGCTTGATTTTGTTAATAAAAGATTGAAAGAAGAAGGCCATGCTGATAAAACATTTGAAGACATTGATGAAGCTTTGCACCAATATTATTTATTTACTGGCACGACACTACCTTCATTAAAACAGCCAGTGTTATCTGACTACTACACACCTAACATTGCACCTACAATGTCAGAGACTGGAGAATTAATTTTAATTGTGTTTGGAATAACAGTAGTTTATTACCTTGTTAAACAAAAATATAAATCTAAATAAAATATGACTTCGTGTTTGTCTAGGTTATATTATTCTCAATCCAGATATTGGAAAGAGATGATGGCAGTTGATAAACTAGTAGAAAAGACTAGCTTGTCAGCAAACGTAGTTAAATAATGTTTATCGAAGTAAGCTGTATGGCAAATCTATCTTCCACCCCCGAAGAAAATAATAAGACCAACATTTGAAAAGTCCAGAGCAAATGACACACACCAAATAGATTTGTTATATCTTCCCCATGACAAAATACATAGAAATAAATACATGTATGCCCTTACTGTTATTGATATAGCTACAAGGTTTAAAGACGCACATGCTCTTAGGACTAAAAATTCTGCTGAAGTCGCTCAAGCCTTATATGCGATTTATTCAAGAGGGCCTCTAAGGTTCCCTAGACTTATTCAATGCAATGAAGGGTCTGAATTCAAAGGAGCTGTTAACCAGCTTTTGTTAAAACATAATGTAACTGTTAGAAGAGGAGTTGTTGGATTACACAGAAAACAAGGTATTGTAGAAAACTTTAATTGGCAACTGGCAGAAAGGTTATTCACTTATCAGTATTCAAAGGAGTTGTTTACTGAAACCACTAATACAGAATGGGTTATTAGGCTACCTTGAGTTTTACGGGAAATAAATTCAGAACCAACCAGAGTGACAGGGTTAAAACCAGTTGAGGCTATTAAAACAAAACAGACTGTTGTTACTGTTTCAAAGCCCGGTCAACCTGACCTAACTTTAATGAACAAAACTGTTAGATTGGTAGATACCTTTATCAACCTGGAGAAGTTGCTAATGACACTAGAAGAAGAGCTACAGACCCGGTTTGGTCATTAAGCGTTTATGAAGTTGACAGAGCATTGTCTACTGATCCACCTGTATATTATTTATATTTCTCCTGAAGCTTCTCTTTAGCATAAATTTTAATCGTGTTAAACTTAGGGTACCTTGGTTTGACCAAACGTGACCCAAACCTAAACTGCGTACAATATGTTTCACACAGAGTATCCATGTATTTTCTGAATCATTCAACACCATTTCATGAACCGTATCATGAAGTAAAGTTGACTCTGAAGACGTGGTCAAGTGTATCCAGAAAGAGATTGTTTGACATATCATACTGATAGAAATTGAATAACGACCCAATTCGGCAAGCACTGCTAGCTTAATTGATTTCTTATGAACTCCTAAAATATTTCTACAAAATTTAATGTGAAGACTTTCGGAAACATTTTGTGACGAAAAAGAATCAGCAAAAATATTAAATAAGTCATCTTGCGGCTGATTTTGCAATTTAATTCTATTGAAGGGAAACCAGACCTCTGCAGCATAGGTCAGAACCGCTTTACTAGCATATCAAATAATTGAAGCATTGTTCTTAACTCTATGTTTTGCCCACGAATAGTTCATCTTAAAGCATGTGAGGCTTTATTAGCTTGTTGTGTAAGATTCTTTTCAGCAATGTGAAGACCTGAACTTTTATGGAAAATAATTCCTAAATATTTGTACTGTTCTACAATAGGTATGATGTTTTGACCACAAGTAAAAATTATCGGTACTTTTATTTCTATTTTGGTCTTATCAGTATTAACCTTTAGGCCCCAATCTAAACAGTAGGTATGTAATTGATTTAATTTGTTTTGTAACCCTGCTTTTGTGGTTGCTAGCAATACTATGTCATCTGCGTATCTGTGTGTGTGTCTCCGTAGTATGAATTATTACTAATTATAATTACTATGCCATGATCATATAGTCATATGCATGTCAGCGCCACTGGAAGTGCATGAGCGTACATGTGTGTAAGGAAGAGAGAGAGAGGGGGGGAGGGGGAGGGTCAGTCATTCAGTAAAATATGAGCAATTGAATATTGTTGGCATGGAACAAATTGCAACAGAACTCTCCATAGTGTTCAATTACTCATTCGTTTGTCCATATTTCATTTACACAAAATAACTTGTTTACTATGTGTCCATTATGGCAGTGTCAATGTTGTGCGTGCTGGATTCTTCTTTTTCTTCGTGCGCCTGATGGTTTCGAAGTTGAATCATAAAATAAATCAGAAAACTGTGTAGTTGTTTTAAAGATAAAATAATAATGCTCTGTGGAATTGTTTAAATTAACTGTCATAATGTGTGTAGGCCTGTGTAAATTAATTGTCATAATGTGTGTAGGCCTGTGTAAATTAAATTCGCCACCAATCCCGGTGAAATTCACGTTGTTTTCCTGCGGCAGTGCGGCAGATGTGCAGCCTCCAAGTCGATGGGGAAAGGGATTTGAAGGAAGAAAGTGGGATAGTGTGCTTCTTGTGTGTGCTGGCGTAACTCGCGTCGCGCGCTCAGGACATGATAAAATAGAGAATACGCATTAGATCGTCAGACATCAGCATCACCCATCACGACGTTCTGTTCAGGCTTTCTCTGTCTGCATCTTGACCCGTTGTCTGTGAGGGCAGGTTGGACACCGGGTTTATCATCTTCCTCCCTACAACCTTCAAGCCATCTTTACAACAGCGGAGACAGCATCAACAACGACTTCACCATTGCCATCAAAACTGCAACAACAATTTTACCACCACCACAACCGCTAACCAAACCAACCACCACTACAAAAATACAATCAACAACAAGTGACCATGGCTGTGCTTCGACTACCTGTGTTGTTGGTGTTGCTGATGTCCTTAGTCAGCGCCTGTATAGACCCACCACGTAAATCATCATCATCAGCAGCAGCTGCTGCATCATCATCATCACACATCATCATCATCATCGCCGTCGTCATCGTCGTCATCATCATCATCATCATCATCATCATCGTCGTCACCGTCGTCGTCATCATCATCATCTTCGTCGTCGTCATTATCATAAGCGGCGTCGGCGCAAAGGTAAAGGCATTTATCTTTAAATTGGAGGAAATCGGGGCAGTCAATTTTGGGAAAGGGGAGCCATTCCAGTCGTCTGGAAGCAGTCTGTAATAGTGCCTTTATTCGAACCATAGTCTAGTCTAAACCTTCTACAGCTTTTAATATTTATTGGCCACTTGCTTTTACATTTCAGGTGATGATAAACTTGACGACTGTAGAAGGTTTAGACTAGAATGTGTGCACTAGTACAGGCTGCTTCCAGACGACTGGAACGGCTCCCCTTTCCCAACATTGACTGCCCCGATTTCCTTCAATGTAAAGATAACTGACTTTACCTTATTCGCACTAAGATAGCTGACATAGTTACCAATCAGATAGTTGAAATAGTAGCCAATCATCCCATTGATATGTTTTTCCTTTTGCTTTGTTAAAGCCAAGTCACAACAGCACCAACAACATTGAAACTTTTTGAAAATATTTATTTTTTCCAGCTATGTGTGTGTGTGTGTGTGTGTGTGTGTATGTGTGTGTGTGTTGAAATATATTTGAGTGGCTTGCCATGTTGTTTTTTATTTTATTTCATTTTATTTTATTTTATTTCACATTAATTTATTTCATTTTAAAAGTTTGATTTCATTTTATTTTTATTTACTTATTAATTAATGTAGTTAATAATTTATTAAATAATGAATTGTTTCAGTAATGTATGTTTGTATGTGTGTATGTATGTATTTATGTGTGTATGTATGTATTTATGGGTATATTTATGTATGTATGTATTTATTTATTTATATATTATTTATTCATTTTATTTTTTTTAAATAATAATTCATAATTTTAGAATGTATTTATGATTTTGAAATGTTATGAAGTGTTGTGAATGGGGTGGGGGGTGGAGGGGTGGGGGGGGGAGATTTAGCACAGTCATCATCATGATGCTATTTGCCTGTGTTGTGCATTTTGTGTTTTCCAACAACGGGGCGATTTTCCATGTTGTATGTTATGTTGTCATTGTCACGTGGGGTTTATGGGTTACTGGGCTCTGCACAATGGAATGCTGTAACCCTCACGCTTTATTCTATGGGAACTGCTAGTTAGTCACCCGCTGAATTACTTTAATAAATTTATTTGTTTAGCTCGGTCTGAGTTAAGGCTGGGATACAGAGATAGATAGAAAAATGGTAAAAGATCACTGTCACACTAGCTTTCACACGGCTATGAATCATATGTAGTCCAGCCACTTGATAACAGTTAAAAATCACACATTTATTTCTTCTACTCTATACAAGATCTTCGATGTGCTAATCTACCTTAAACTGTCATAAGTCAATGCAAATAATTCGATCGAGTGGACTACTGTGGTCCTTTTGCTATCAGTTTGGGTGCACTTCTTCCGTGTCACTTAACTGCAGTATGGTGTGTTTGAAGTCCTTCGTTGAGGTAGCTTCTGGTACACGATGTGTCGTCGTGTAGTTTGGTCCCTTGCCACGCTGTGGGGTCTTGCAGGGTGATTTTCCAGGGTTGCTCCCTCAGTCTTGTGCTGTAGGGGCTAAACAGCCAACTCGGTTTTCCTGTGGAGTTGGGCGCACGGGATATCTCGCCTGCTCGTCTGTAATATAAGAGACGAAATTCTGCACAACCCTGAATAATCGGTTTGTGCAGAGCGTCTCACTGAAAGCCAAGGTAGCCCTCAGTGATAGCTCCACATCTCTATACATAAGCGACGAACATTCTGCTACGTCCGGGGTCCACTGGAATCTCAACTCTAAGTTTTTATACATACATAAATATAAATCGTGGCTAACTACACACATACAGAATTAATAATTTATAAACATTCACTGGTACAGCCACTGGTCTGCAAACATACATATAGGTTCAACAACAGTGGTTCCGTCAGGTAAACAACATGGCGGCGCAACCGGTCGTGTTTCGCCACGTGGTCACGCAACGTTGGATGAACAATCCACATTTATGCATAGCAAATTTTACAAACATAATATCAACAATAATATAAATATATCACGATGAAACAGAAGTATGTTCATTTACCTGTTTGACAAAGTCAGGCCTCGTGGCTACTTGAGTGAATTCTAAAATTCACAAGTCCTGTTTCCTGGTCTATGAGTGAAGATAGTTCTCTGCTCCGGTCTAGCTGTGTAGACTTCGGTATCTTTCGTAGCACTGACTTAAGCTATGCTAGGTTTTGACCCAGTCAGAACCGGCTCTAACCGCTCTGCCTGCGTCTCATTGGTTAAAGCTTTCAGATTCAAGGCACACAGTGCTGACGTCACTAACTGCCTGCGTCAAGCTCGCAGTGTGTGTACCTCCTATACTGTAATCAGCTGCTGTGTAATACACTAACTTTCTAAAGTTACAATGACTAAACAAGGCTAAATAGTAAATAGGCAGGATAAAACTAGTCTGTCGTGACAGTCATTTCGCTGAAATGTATTCTGTATTTTAATTAAGCGTGAGAGCGTATGTGTGTGTGTGTATGTGTGTGTGTGTGTGTGTGTGTGTGTGTGTGTGTGTGTGTGTGTGTGCAATGGTGAGAACTTATGTGGCGATGTAGAAACGCCGTTATTGTTATGCTTATACTCTACCTACGTTCTTTTGAAGGCCCCGTTATTTTGACGTCAAAACAGCGTTCCGTAAGGGTTACGGCTGCCTTATACTTAGGATTAGGTTAATGGTTAGTGTTAGATTTGGGGTTTGGGTGAGGGTTTACTTCAAACAATGGACCAATTTTTAAAAATGTCAAAACAACGTAGATGCTCTTTCATGAAATTATAACAACGGCGTTTTTACACGGTTGTGTGCATGTGTGTTGGAGTGTGTGTGCGCGTGCGTGTGTGTGTTATTTATAGTGGTATTTTGTTTTCCAAGCGCCCCAGGAGACTGAACATGTCTACAATACTGTAAAAAGGAATATGATCAAGCAATATGCAAAGCCAACTGTGACCTTATTGATCATAAAAGATAGGTAAGCAGGTTCGTGTTCTCTCCACATTAATATATATGTAAGATTGGTAAGTAGGTAAGTGTTCTCTCCTTTCTTCCTTTTTCTTACCTTTATTTCCCATCTCTCTCTCTCTCTCTCTCTCTCTCTCTCTCTCTCTCTCTCTCTCTCTCTCTCTCTCTCTCTCTCTCTCTGTTACACTCCGTTTGATGGTGGTGTTTTCTATCAGTAGTAGATTCAGCCCCAATGCGTGAATTCTCCTGATGAGTGTAAGTTCGGATTCGATTATCCACGCAACCCGTTCAATCAGCATACAAGTCACTGAGTCTTCGTATGAAGTTTTCCACTTTTATTCAGCATACATCAACAACTGCATACAATCGCTTTTTGCACTCTCAACGTTTTACTTTCAACCCACTATCAACAACAACAACACACATTCTGAAACAGTGCGGCACTTATATAGTCTCTACATACTCGGGAACAATTTAGAACACGGTAGAATGACGCACTACCACCAATCAAATGAAACTTCGTCATCACTGACTTACGTCATACCACATTATTTTCCGTCCCAGAATGTTCTCAAATATCCCGAAACTTCGATCGATAGTAAACAAGCAGATCTAGAGAATTCTCCAATAATATCGACTAACAAAAATTACCAACGTTATACAAAGCTTCTTCTAACAATGCAAACTCAAATCAAAGGTAAATACACTCTATTATTGAATACTTTGCAAAACAAAACGAGTAGATCTAACGTGCGCGTTTCAGACATACTATCCTTCGCGTTTCAACGTAACTCTCCCTCCCTCCCTCTCTCTCTCTCTCTCTCTCTCTCTCTCTCTCTCTCTCTCTCTCTCTTATTTGCTTTGATGTGTTTAAAATTGTTTGCTGTATGGTATAATCTATGTAGCCGAGCGGAGTATTTGACTCCCGTCTCTCGGCCACGATCTTGAGAACATTGCTCCACCCGAGCTGTTATTTTCATTTTATCCCTCAAAAGAGGGATATAAAAATATATTCCCTGCAAGGCGGTGAAGCGTGGTTGGTAGTACCGGGTTGCCATGCACTCTTCTGCAAAGTCGCTGCCATCGACCTGCATAAAATGCCTGCCGACAATGTGGTCCTGCTCACCACCAAAAGCAGCAGGCGAATGGTCAGCCGGGGAGAACAAATGTCGTGTCTCCTTGTCCTGCGTAACCCAATGGCATACCCAAAGGATTCTGCAAAGCAGGACCCACCCAAGGCTAGTCTAACCAAAAAAATCAAGGTAGACAATTTCTCTCCCAAGCCTCAACCAGTCGCCTCCCTTTCCGCTACATCTATATCAATCTTTAATCAAGAAAACAATATTTCACGGGACTAAGCGCTATATAAATTCCTCTGGATTTGGATTTCAGTAGTAGTAGTAGTAGTAGTAGTAGTAGTTCTTGTTTCACTCTTCTTCTTCTTCTTCTTCTTCTTCATCTTCTTCTTCTTCTTCTTCTTCTTCTTCTTCTTCTTCTTCTTCTTATCATTATTATTATTATTATTATTATTATTATTATTATTATTATTATTATTATTATTATTATTATTATTATTATTATTTTTATTATTATTATTATTATTATTATTATTATTATTATTATTATTATTATTATTATTATTATTATTATTATTATTAGCAGCAGCAGCAGCAGTAGTAGTAGTGATTTTGTAATTTCTTAATTTCTGTTTGCTTTACCTAACCTTTTCAAAGAACGGACGGTGACCGCAATGAAGCACCAGCCAGTTCAAGGCGAGAAAGGTCTTCCCAACCGCAAACCTAACCTAAGCATACACATAAACCCACCCACTAAGCGCTGTAATATCAACCTGACTGACCCCAGTAGTAATAGGGAGATGTTTACAGACAACCTGACTGATGGCAGCACTCACAGGGTCAATGTTTACAGACAACCTGACTGATGGCAGCACTCACAGGGTCAATGTTTACAGACAACCTGACTGATGGCAGCACTCACAGGGTCAAAGTTTACAGACAACTTGACTTATAGCGGCAGTCACATGGAAAATGTTTACAGATATCTTGACTGATAGTAGCAGTCACAGGAAGAATGTTTACAGACGACCTGACCGATAGTAGCAGTCACTGGGAGAATGTTTACAGACGACCTGACTGATAGTAGCAGTCACTGGGAGAATGTTTACAGACGACCTGACCGATAGTAGCAGTCACTGGGAGAATGTTTACAGACGACCTGACCGATAGTAGCAGTCACTGGGAGAATGTTTACAGACGACCTGACTGATAGTAGCAGTCAAAGAGAGAATGTTTACAGACGACCTGACCGATAGTAGCAGTCACAGGGAGAATGTTTACAGACGACCTGACTGATAGTAGCAGTCAAAGAGAGAATGTTTACAGACGACCTGACCGATAGTAGCAGTCACAGGGAAAATGTTTACAGACGACCTGACCGATAGTAGCAGTCACAGGGAGAATGTTTACAGACGACCTGACCGATAGTAGCAGTCAAAGAGAGAATGTTTGCAGACGACCTGACTGATAATAGCAGTCACAGGGAGAATGTTTACAGACAACTTGATTGAGAGAAACAGTCATAGAGTCAGTATTTACAGACAATTAATGTTCGGGTGACAAAGGATCGAACACGCACCACCCGGAACACGAAACTGTCGCTCTGCCATCTCAACGATGTCGGGTAAAATTCATTGTATGTAATAATGATCGCACTTACTGAACATTCATACTGGCAAATTAGTTATCAATCTAAATATTCCACTATATCGCCTACATTGTACAGCCATCGTTTGACACTCCTAGTTCTGTTCCTTGACGATGAACCAGCGATAATTGATCTGATACCTAATCATCGCTTATTGCAGATCCTAAACGCCTCTCGCGGTGGGTGTTTATCCTCACTATGACATCACCATCCCCTAGATGACCGCTGAAAGTCAAGTTCGAAACTGAACCTTCGGTACATCACGTGATGTCCTGGAGCAACTCTGTAGACACACCCGCAAGAGCATTCTTTATACTGCATAGAAAATTCGACCTTTAAAAATAAAATAAGAAACAATATCTTCTTCTTCTTCTTCTTCTTCTTCTTCTTCTTCTTCCGTCAATCTCTGTGGGGCCGGGTAGCTCAGTTGGTAGAGCGGCTTAGTAGTAACCGAAAGATACCTGGTTCGAAGCCCGGATTGGTCAACGTGTGGCGATATTATTCTCCTTTTACCATCAACTGGTTCGCTGGTGTCAGAATAATGTGATCAGTAGTCGCCTATACGCTCCGGTGTCGTGTGACTATAATCTACAATTACCCCACACCGTCACTCTATCTACCAATTTGTCTGTCTGTCTGTCTGTCTGTCTGTCTCTGTCTCTGTCTCTGTCTCTCTCTCTCTCTCTTAATTAAGAAACAGCTACTCACATACACATTACTATGTGTGCATCACATTCGCGTACACACACACACACACACACCCACACCCACACACACACCCACACACCCACACCCACAACCACACACACACACACACACACACACACACACATTCTTGTATAGGTCACAAATGGGGTAATTTTAGAATGTAGGAGTCGGAAAGCACTTTTTTGACGGAAAGAACGCAAATTTCTTCTAGAAATGTAAGAATCTAAGTCAAAATTGGCTCTTTCCGTCTAAAAAGTTGATCTAGTTCTTCTCCTGTAGGCGACGAAATAGGTCGAGTTTTGCTTCAAACTTTTCTAAAAATTCACTGTATTTTCTCCGTCCCGGATAGTGCACTCCTCTGTACTTAAAACACTCTCATGCACTACAACTGCACTCCTATGCACTAAAAGAGCACTCCGGCGCACTTAGCGAGAAATGGGGAACGGGAGACAAATGGGTAAAGACGAAATTACCCCATTTGGTGCGACAAAAGGTAAATTTCCTTCGTCATTCGTGCTACTTCACACGTTCACCACAACACACACCACACCACACCACACAGTCATAATACTGTTTTTTTTGTGGCACATGACTTAGTGCACACTTCTCTCTCTCTCTCTCTCTCTCTCTCTCTCTCTCTCTCTCTCTCTCTCTCTCTCTCTCTCTCTCTCTCTCTCTCTCTCTCTCTCTCTCTCTCTCTCTCTCTCTCCAAAGTCTCTTCTGGTCAGCATTCGGGGCTGACTTTGGTGGCGAGGCGGATGGCGGATGGCGGACGGTAGGAAGGAGTTGAGGTAGCGGCTGGGGCGGCAGCGCATGGACAGGAAGCGGCCAGGGCGGCGCTTGGACTCAGCAGCTGAGACCACTGCATGGAGCGGATGGGTCTCGTCCTGCAGGATCCGGTGGATCTTCTTCACAGCCGCGGTGTCGTAGGCCTGGCGCATGTGTCGACAATTGACCTAGGAGCTAAATGATCCGCTTCTTCAACGCCATTGAAATCAGAAACATGAATTTGAGACGCTCATGGCGTTTGGGACAGAGAGACTCGCGACCCTTTCCCCAGAGACTGGTCAGCAAGGACCAACGCCACACTTAGCCAGATCGTTGACTGACCTACTTCGCACTAAGGCTGACATCTTGATGCAAGGTGAAAACATTACAGTGAGTCCGAAGCCATTTGATTACACGTTTACAACATAATGAGTGGCGTTGTAGTACAGCGGTTCTGGGCACAGGCTAACAATGTTTTATGTTAAACATCGGAAAGGCTAAGGCAACCACCAAATGACAAAACAAAGGGAAACAACCGCATAACACACCTCAGTCCACCCAGCTGTGAATGGGTACCTAGCTCTGTTTACAACAGTTGTGAATGGGTACCTAGCTCTGTTTACAACAGCTGTCAATGGGTACCTAGCTCTGTTTACAACAGCTGTGAGTGGGTACCTAGCTCTGTTTACAACAGCTGTGAATGGGTACCTAGCTCTGTTTACAACAGCTGTCAATGGGTACCTACATGTAGCTCTGTTTACAACAGCTGTCAATGGGTACCTAGCTCTGTTTACAACAGCTGTCAATGGGTACCTAGCTCTGTTTACAACAGCTGTCAATGGGTACCTAACTCTGTTTACAACAGCTGTCAATGGGTACCTAGCTCTGTTTACAACAGCTGTCAATGGGTACCTAGCTCTGTTTACAACAGCTGTGAGTGGGTACCTAGCTCTGTTTACAACAGCTGTCATTGGGTACTTAGCTCTGTTTACAACAGCTGTCAATGGGTACTTAGCTCTGTTTACAACAGCTGTCATTGGGTACCTAGCTCTGTTTACAACAGCTGTGAGTGGGTACCTAGCTCTGTTTACAACAGCTGTGAGTGGGTACCTAGCTCTGTTTAGAACAGCTGTCATTGGGTACCTAGCTCTGTTTACAACAGCTGTCAATGGGTACCTACATGTAGCTCTGTTTACAACAGCTGTCAATGGGTACCTAGCTCTGTTTACAACAGCTGTCAATGGGTACCTAGCTCTGTTTACAACAGCTGTCAATGGGTACCTAGCTCTGTTTACAACAGCTGTCAATGGGTACTTAGCTCTGTTTACAACAGCTGTGAGTGGGTACCTAGCTCTGTTTACAACAGCTGTCATTGGGTACCTAGCTCTGTTTACAACAGCTGTCAATGGGTACCTAGCTCTGTTTACAACAGCTGTCATTGGGTACTTAGCTCTGTTTACAACAGCTGTCATTGGGTACTTAGCTCTGTTTACAACAGCTGTCAATGGGTACCTAGCTCTGTTTACAACAGCTGTCAATGGGTACTTAGCTCTGTTTACAACAGCTGTCAATGGGTACCTAGCTCTGTTTACAACAGCTGTCAATGGGTACCTAGCTCTGTTTACAACAGCTGTCAATGGGTACCTAGCTCTGTTTACAACAGCTGTCAATGGGTACCTGGGTCTGTTTACAACAGCTGTCAATGGGTACCTAGCTCTGTTTACAACAGCTGTCAATGGGTACCTAGCTCTGTTTACAACAGCTGTCAATGGGTACCTAGCTCTGTTTACAACAGCTGTCAATGGGTACCTAGCTCTGTTTACAACAGCTGTCAATGGGTACCTACATGTAGCTCTGTTTACAACAGCTGTCAATGGGTACCTACATGTAGCTCTGTTTACAACAGCTGTCAATGGGTACCTAGCTCTGTTTACAACAGCTGTCAATGGGTACCTAGCTCTGTTTACAACAGCTGTCAATGGGTACCTAGCTCTGTTTACAACAGCTGTGAGTGGGTACCTAGCTCTGTTTACAACAGCTGTGAGTGGGTACCTAGCTCTGTTTACAACAGCTGTCAGTGGGTACCTAGCTCTGTTTACAACAGCTGTCAATGGGTACCTAGCTCTGTTTACAACAGCTGTCAATGGGTACCTAGCTCTGTTTACAACAGTTGTCAATGGGTACCTAGCTCTGTTTAGAACAGCTGTCAATGGGTACCTAGCTCTGTTTACAACAGCTGTCAATGGGTACCTAGCTCTGTTTACAACAGCTGTCAATGGGTACCTAGCTCTGTTTACAACTGGGGACGTCAAAGCAGCGATGGAAAGTAGATAAGCTCCGCCCTCAATTAGCTGGTCTAGAGAAAGGGGTGGGTCCCAAACGCTTCCTCCTCACTGACGGAAAGAATAATGGGACAGTTTTATGCCATTTTGCGTTGCATTGGTCCTGAGAGAAAACAATGCATACGTATTCGTACTAGATAGGATGATCAGACAAAAAGTGTATTAAGTTCTCGTTATTCCAGTGAAAGTTCTCCGATAAACGTATAGAAACAAGTCTGCAGGTTTTCTGTCCGTTGTGGATATATCACAGCCGAAAAACCCTCCTCTTGTGACTCTCCTGGAGACTACACTGTTTTAATGGGCCTACTTAACCTGCGAGTGAACAGCAGCTTACGAAGTCAATGCTGTAGACTAGTTAGGCCTTGGTTTAACTGTGTGTGCCTGTAGTGTCCACTATGACGTTTTGCAAGGGCAGCTAGCCATGTTCTGATCATAGTAGACGATCTTATGGAGAACTTTCGGGTAACACGCTTGAACTTCGCAAAACAACAAATAATGATTATATATGTCAGTATAAGCAAATGGTCGCTTGTTGACGTCACGTAGTCATTTAAAATTGTGTTGGCATTGGGCTTTAAATCTACACAGCTGTATGAAAGTAGACGTATTTCAGGCTAGCATCTCATAGGGAAGATCTCAGTGTGTGCCACGTCACAAACCAGTTGGCGTGCAGCTGTCTACCATTCCCAACATCAACTATCACTGCGTCCAGAGATAGCAGTTATGCTGGTTTTGCCCCACCTGTTATACTGACCCCATTTTATTACAAAATATGCTGTTTTTAAGAGGTTTTAAACTCACTTTATAACACTCTGGAAATCCGTCATTTGCTACATATATTCGTATTTCTTACGTCTTTAATTGAAAGCAGTAGGTGGATGGAATTAAAAAAACATTCTTTTAAACATAAAAAATTACAACCCATCATTTAAAAAACATGCTGCATTGTGTTTGCAACATTACACATTAATGTCCACGGAAATAATATTTTGTTTAACAAGATAGTCCCGAGTAAATAAGGATAATGAAAAGATACCAGCCAGTTTACCAACATCTGAAAAATCCATCTTTCCCAATTCAATAGGTTTCATTTTTTAAATAGATTTTGCAATCGTAAGTTATATTTAAGCCCACTAAGACAACACTATGGTATCCAAGATTCACAATTGTATGTTCATATGGTACACTCATTTTTATATATAATAAAAATAATAATAAATTATTACTGCATTAAAAACAAATCTAAATGATGGCTTCAATGATGAAGATGATTCAATTTTTTTGTCTACAAGTGGTTTTGGGGTTTCTGTTTCTGTTTTCCTTGGCGGTATTTATATATTATGTACTCACTTGCACCTACTACACCGGCTATACATAAATAATATATCTTATTTGAAGATTGTACTGGTTTTACTGGTTGTATTGGTTGTATTGGTTCTTCTTTGTTTGCTGTTAATGTTTGTTGCGTTATTGTATCTTCTTTTGGTGATTCCTTTTATCTTAATATGTTTGCTTTTGTTTGTCTGTTCCATCCGTCTACGCTCAGAGTCTGTTTCTCTTGAATATGGTGTTCCACAAGGTTCTGTCTTGGGTCCCATCCTATTCACGTTGTACATAAAGCCACTGGCAGACCTCATTTCCCAGCACAATGTAAAGCAGCAGTCATTTGCAGATGACACTCAGTTGAAAGCCTCTGCAAAGCTGTGTGACCTGAGCATTGCAACTAAAAGCATTCAAAACTGTACTGCAGATGTTCGTGACTGGATGATGGTCAACAAACTTCAACTTAATCAAGACAAAACAGAAATTCTTCTTGCATCAAAATATAATGCCAAAAAGTACCTCCCTACCGAAATGCAGATTGGGGAGAATACGATAGCGTTTTCAGAGTGTGTCAGGAACTTGGGGGTTGTTGTTCGATTCTTCTTTGTCAATGAAAAACAAGTTTCTAAAGTATGTCAACTAGCTAACTATGAGCTACGTAGAATTTCAGGCATCCGCAGGTACCTCACCACTGATGCAACTAAGACTCTTGTAGTCTCTTTCGTGCTCTCGCGATTGGACTACGGAAATAGTCTACTTGCGGGAGCCCCAAATTCCCTTACAAAGAAACTTCAAAAAGTTCAAAATTCAGCAGCACGCTTGATTTTAAGATCACAAAGACGCCAACATATTACCCCCCTTCTCAAAGAACTCCATTGGCTCAAAGTGTCTGCAAGGATACAATATAAGGTTGCATGCATGTGCTACAATGCACTATCAAACAACACACCCCTCGGTATCTGTCAGACCTCCTCCAGATCTACACACCTTCAAGATCTCTCCGCTCTAGTAATGACACCACGAAACTAAAACCTCGAGCATTTACAAACAAATCATGTGGTGAGAGATCATTTTCTTTCCAAGGACCATTGATATGGAATAGCCTCCCAGCCGATGTACGCCATGTGACATCCTATAACTCCTTTAAAAAAATGTTGAAGACATACCTTTTTACTGCCACATACAATTAAACCTATTTTATTTTTATTTATTTATTTATTTTTTTTTTTATTTATTTTTTTTTGCTGCTATTTGTGTGTATGTCTGTGCAGTACACATGGTGTGTGTGGGTGTATGTGTGTGCTTTGATCTCTGCGAGGGAAAGTGCCTTATAAATAAATAAATAATAAATAATAATAATAATAATCTATGTAACTTGTTAAATTCTGCTAACTTCTTTCTAGCTGCAATTCTTCCTAGGTTCTTTTGTTTAGTCACTGTCACTGGGTTCTGTTGGTTCTCCGAATTCTTCACCTCCGTCTCCATCTCCATCTCCAGATTGGAAGAGTCCATTTTTAATAGCAGAGAAATTTATGTGTTGAAAAGTAATTAACCCGGCTGAAAATGGTGCCAACAAGCTTCCAAACTTATAATACACATTTCTTGATACCTCACTAATCCCATTGACAATAACAGGATCTTGAATCAAATCATCAAATAAATCATTCTCATAATCTAAAGTAACAAATGTCTGCACAGCTTTGGTATATAACTTTACAATCGAACGCCCAAGACTTTTAACCATTAAAGCACCAAGGACTTTATCATATTTATTATGTAATATAATGATCTCTTCGGGCCTCAGTCTTTGTACTTGTTCAGGTGTTAAGTCAACACCGAGATAATACTTTGACTTTCCGGAAGCTACTAATGCAACCAGCCTGTCTCTTTTCTCATTGTCAACACCTGTAACCTGTAACATTAATAGCTTCTTGCATTAACAAGTCATCACAATTCATTTTAAATACAAATAAAATAAAAAACTAAATTAAAAAATGGCTGGTGCTGCAATGGTGCTTGGTTCTGCTGCTGTAAATGCCTTAGCCTTTTCAGGATCAAATTATTTGTTTTCAAAACTGGACAGTAAAGAAGAATCAAAACGGCATAACTTAGCAATGGAAAAATTACAACAAGATCAGGCTGAATACGAGAAAAACAGACTAATGCAGCTTGATTTTGTTAATAAAAGATTGAAAGAAGAAGGCCATGCTGATAAAACATTCGAAGACATTGATGAAGCTTTGCACCAATATTATTTATTTACTGGCACGACACTACCTTCATTAAAACAGCCAGTGTTATCTGACTACTACACACCTAACATTGCACCTACAATGTCAGAGACTGGAGAATTAATTTTAATTGTGTTTGGAATAACAGTAGTTTATTACCTTGTTAAACAAAAATATAAATCTAAATAAAATATGACTTCGTGTTTGTCTAGGTTATATTATTCTCAATCCAGATATTGGAAAGGGATGATGGCAGTTGATAAACTAGTAGAAAAGACTAGCTTGTCAGCAAACGTAGTTAAATAATGTTTATCGAAGTAAGCTGTATGGCAAATCTATCTTCCACCCCCGAAGAAAATAATAAGACCAAATTTGAAAAGTCCAGAGCAAATGACACACACCAAATAGATTTGTTATATCTTCCCCATGACAAAATACATAGAAATAAATACATGTATGCCCTTACTGTTATTGATATAGCTACAAGGTTTAAAGACGCATGCTCTTAGGACTAAAAATTCTGCTGAAGTCGCTCAAGCCTTATATGCGATTTATTCAAGAGGGCCTCTAAGGTTCCCTAGACTTATTCAATGCAATGAAGGGTCTGAATTCAAAGGAGCTGTTAACCAGCTTTTGTTAAAACATAATGTAACTGTTAGAAGAGGAGTTGTTGGATTACACAGAAAACAAGGTATTGTAGAAAACTTTAATTGGCAACTGGCAGAAAGGTTATTCACTTATCAGTATTCAAAGGAGTTGTTTACTGAAACCACTAATACAGAATGGGTTATTAGGCTACCTTGAGTTTTACGGGAAATAAATTCAGAACCAACCAGAGTGACAGGGTTAAAACCAGTTGAGGCTATTAAAACAAAACAGACTGTTGTTACTGTTTCAAAGCCCGGTCAACCTGACCTAACTTTAATGAACAAAACTGTTAGATTGGTAGATACCTTTATCAACCTGGAGAAGTTGCTAATGACACTAGAAGAAGAGCTACAGACCCGGTTTGGTCATTAAGCGTTTATGAAGTTGACAGAGCATTGTCTACTGATCCACCTGTATATTATTTATATTTCTCCTGAAGCTTCTCTTTAGCGTAAATTTTAATCGTGTTAAACTTAGGGTACCTTGGTTTGACCAAACGTGACCCAAACCTAAACTGCGTACAATATGTTTCACACAGAGTATCCATGTATTTTCTGAATCATTCAACACCATTTCATGAACCGTATCATGAAGTAAAGTTGACTCTGAAGACGTGGTCAAGTGTATCCAGAAAGAGATTGTTTGACATATCATACTGATAGAAATTGAATAACGACCCAATTCGGCAAGCACTGCTAGCTTAATTGATTTCTTATGAACTCCTAAAATATTTCTACAAAATTTAATGTGAAGACTTTCGGAAACATTTTGTGACGAAAAAGAATCAGCAAAAATATTAAATAAGTCATCTTGCGGCTGATTTTGCAATTTAATTCTATTGAAGGGAAACCAGACCTCTGCAGCATAGGTCAGAACCGCTTTACTAGCATATCAAATAATTGAAGCATTGTTCTTAACTCTATGTTTTGCCCACGAATAGTTCATCTTAAAGCATGTGAGGCTTTATTAGCTTGTTGTGTAAGATTCTTTTCAGCAATGTGAAGACCTGAACTTTTATGGAAAATAATTCCTAAATATTTGTACTGTTCTACAATAGGTATGATGTTTTGACCACAAGTAAAAATTATCGGTACTTTTATTTCTATTTTGGTCTTATCAGTATTAACCTTTAGGCCCCAATCTAAACAGTAGGTATGTAATTGATTTAATTTGTTTTGTAACCCTGCTTTTGTGGTTGCTAGCAATACTATGTCATCTGCGTATCTGTGTGTGTGTCTCCGTAGTATGAATTATTACTAATTATAATTACTATGCCATGATCATATAGTCATATGCATGTCAGCGCCACTGGAAGTGCATGAGCGTAAATGTGTGTAAGGAAGAGAGAGAGAGGGGGGGGAGGGGGAGGGTCAGTCATTCAGTAAAATATGAGCAATTGAATATTGTTGGCATGGAACAAATTGCAACAGAACTCTCCATAGTGTTCAATTACTCATTCGTTTGTCCATATTTCATTTACACAAAATAACTTGTTTACTATGTGTCCATTATGGCAGTGTCAATGTTGTGCGTGCTGGATTCTTCTTTTTCTTCGTGCGCCTGATGGTTTCGAAGTTGAATCATAAAATAAATCAGAAAACTGTGTAGTTGTTTTAAAGATAAAATAATAATGCTCTGTGGAATTGTTTAAATTAACTGTCATAATGTGTGTAGGCCTGTGTAAATTAATTGTCATAATGTGTGTAGGCCTGTGTAAATTAAATTCGCCACCAATCCCGGTGAAATTCACGTTGTTTTCCTGCGGCAGTGCGGCAGATGTGCAGCCTCCAAGTCGATGGGGAAAGGGATTTGAAGGAAGAAAGTGGGATAGTGTGCTTCTTGTGTGTGCTGGCGTAACTCGCGTCGCGCGCTCAGGACATGATAAAATAGAGAATACGCATTAGATCGTCAGACATCAGCATCACCCATCACGACGTTCTGTTCAGGCTTTCTCTGTCTGCATCTTGACCCGTTGTCTGTGAGGGCAGGTTGGACACCGGGTTTATCATCTTCCTCCCTACAACCTTCAAGCCATCTTTACAACAGCGGAGACAGCATCAACAACGACTTCACCATTGCCATCAAAACTGCAACAACAATTTTACCACCACCACAACCGCTAACCAAACCAACCACCACTACAAAATACAATCAACAACAAGTGACCATGGCTGTGCTTCGACTACCTGTGTTGTTGGTGTTGCTGATGTCCTTAGTCAGCGCCTGTAGAGACCCACCACGTAAATCATCATCATCAGCAGCAGCTGCTGCATCATCATCATCACACATCATCATCATCATCGCCGTCGTCATCGTCGTCATCATCATCATCATCATCATCATCATCGTCGTCACCGTCGTCGTCATCATCATCTTCTTCGTCGTCGTCATTATCATAAGCGGCGTCGGCGCAAAGGTAAAGGCATTTATCTTTAAATTGGAGGAAATCGGGGCAGTCAATTTTGGGAAAGGGGAGCCGTTCCAGTCGTCTGGAAGCAGTCTGTAATAGTGCCTTTATTCGAACCATAGTCTAGTCTAAACCTTCTACAGCTTTTAATATTTATTGGCCACTTGCTTTTACATTTCAGGTGATGATAAACTTGACGACTGTAGAAGGTTTAGACTAGAATGTGTGCACTAGTACAGGCTGCTTCCAGACGACTGGAACGGCTCCCCTTTCCCAACATTGACTGCCCCGATTTCCTTCAATGTAAAGATAACTGACTTTACCTTATTCGCACTAAGATAGCTGACATAGTTACCAATCAGATAGTTGAAATAGTAGCCAATCATCCCATTGATATGTTTTTCCTTTTGCTTTGTTAAAGCCAAGTCACAACAGCACCAACAACATTGAAACTTTTTGAAAATATTTATTTTTTCCAGCTATGTGTGTGTGTGTGTGTGTGTGTGTATGTGTGTGTGTGTTGAAATATATTTGAGTGGCTTGCCATGTTGTTTTTTACTTTATTTCATTTTATTTTATTTTATTTCACATTAATTTATTTCATTTTAAAAGTTTGATTTCATTTTATTTTATTTACTTATTAATTAATGTAGTTAATAATTTATTAAATAATGAATTGTTTCAGTAATGTATGTTTGTATGTGTGTATGTATGTATTTATGTGTGTATGTATGTATTTATGGGTATATTTATGTATGTATGTATTTATTTATTTATATATTATTTATTCATTTTATTTTTTTTAATAATAATTCATAATTTTAGAATGTATTTATGATTTTGAAATGTTATGAAGTGTTGTGAATGGGGTGGGGGGTGGAGGGGTGGGGGGGGAGATTTAGCACAGTCATCATCATGATGCTATTTGCCTGTGTTGTGCATTTTGTGTTTTCCAACAACGGGGCGATTTCCATGTTGTATGTTATGTTGTCATTGTCACGTGGGGTTTATGGGTTACTGGGCTCTGCACAATGGAATGCTGTAACCCTCACGCTTTATTCTATGGGAACTGCTAGTTAGTCACCCGCTGAATTACTTTAATAAATTTATTTGTTTAGCTCGGTCTGTGTTAAGGCTGGGATACAGAGATAGATAGAAAAATGGTAAAAGATCACTGTCACACTAGCTTTCACACGGCTATGAATCATATGTAGTCCAGCCACTTGATAACATTTAAAAATCACACATTTATTTCTTCTACTCTATACAAGATCTTCGATGTGCTAATCTACCTTAAACTGTCATAAGTCAATGCAAATAATTCGATCGAGTGGACTACTGTGGTCCTTTTGCTATCAGTTTGGGTGCACTTCTTCCGTGTCACTTAACTGCAGTATGGTGTGTTTGAAGTCCTTCGTTGAGGTAGCTTCTGGTACACGATGTGTCGTCGTGTAGTTTGGTCCCTTGCCACGCTGTGGGGTCTTGCAGGGTGATTTTCCAGGGTTGCTCCCTCAGTCTTGTGCTGTAGGGGCTAAACAGCCAACTCGGTTTTCCTGTGGAGTTGGGCGCACGGGATATCTCGCCTGCTCGTCTGTAATATAAGAGACGAAATTCTGCACAACCCTGAATAATCGGTTTGTGCAGAGCGTCTCACTGAAAGCCAAGGTAGCCCTCAGTGATAGCTCCACATCTCTATACATAAGCGACGAACATTCTGCTACGTCCGGGGTCCACTGGAATCTCAACTCTAAGTTTTTATACATACATAAATATAAATCGTGGCTAACTACACACATACAGAATTAATAATTTTATAAACATTCACTGGTACAGCCACTGGTCTGCAAACATACATATAGGTTCAACAACAGTGGTTCCGTCAGGTAAACACAACATGGCGGCGCAACCGGTCGTGTTTCGCCACGTGGTCACGCAACGTTGGATGAACAATCCACATTTATGCATAGCAAATTTTACAAACATAATATCAACAATAATATAAATATATCACGATGAAACAGAAGTATGTTCATTTACCTGTTTGACAAAGTCAGGCCTCGTGGCTACTTGAGTGAATTCTAAAATTCACAAGTCCTGTTTCCTGGTCTATGAGTGAAGATAGTTCTCTGCTCCGGTCTAGCTGTGTAGACTTCGGTATCTTTCGTAGCACTGACTTAAGCTATGCTAGGTTTTGACCCAGTCAGAACCGGCTCTAACCGCTATGCCTGCGTCTCATTGGTTAAAGCTTTCAGATTCAAGGCACACAGTGCTGACGTCACTAACTGCCTGCGTCAAGCTCGCAGTGTGTGTACCTCCTATACTGTAATCAGCTGCTGTGTAATACACTAACTTTCTAAAGTTACAATGACTAAACAAGGCTAAATAGTAAATAGGCAGGATAAAACTAGTCTGTCGTGACAGTCATTTTCGCTGAAATGTATTCTGTATTTTAATTAAGCGTGAGAGCGTATGTGTGTGTGTGTATGTGGGTGTGTGTGTGTGTGTGTGTGTGTGTGTGTGTGTGTGTGTGTGTGCAATGGTGAGAACTTATGTGGCGATGTAGAAACGCCGTTATTGTTACAGGCTTATACTCTACCTACGTTCTTTTGAAGGCCCCGTTATTTTGACGTCAAAACAGCGTTCCGTAAGGATTACGGCTGCGTTATACTTAGGATTAGGTTAATGGTTAGTGTTAGATATGGGGTTTGGGTGAGGGTTTACTTCAAACAATGGACCAATTTTTAAAAATGTCAAAACACGTAGATGCTCTTTCATGAAATTATAACAACGGCGTTTTTACACGGTTGTGTGCATGTGTGTTGGAGTGTGTGTGCGCGTGCGTGTGTGTGTTATTTATAGTGGTATTTTGTTTTCCAAGCGCCCCAGGAGACTGAACATGTCTACAATACTGTAAAAAGGAATATGATCAAGCAATATGCAAAGCCAACTGTGACCTTATTGATCATAAAAGATAGGTAAGCAGGTTACGTGTTCTCTCCACATTAATATATATGTAAGATTGGTAAGTAGGTAAGTGTTCTCTCCTTTCTTCCTTTTTCTTACCTTTATTTCCCATCTCTCTCTCTCTCTCCTCTCTCTCTCTCTCTCTCTCTCTCTCTCTCTCTCTCTCTCTCTCTCTCTCTCTCTGTTACACTCCGTTTGATGGTGGTGTTTTCTATCAGTAGTAGATTCAGCCCCAATGCGTGAATTCTCCTGATGAGTGTAAGTTCGGATTCGATTATCCACGCAACCCGTTCAATCAGCATACAAGTCACTGAGTCTTCGTATGAAGTTTTCCACTTTTATTCAGCATACATCAACAACTGCATACAATCGCTTTTTGCACTCTCAACGTTTTACTTTCAACCCACTATCAACAACAACAACACACATTCTGAAACAGTGCGGCACTTATATAGTCTCTACATACTCGGGAACAATTTAGAACACGGTAGAATGACGCACTACCACCAATCAAATGAAACTTCGTCATCACTGACTTACGTCATACCACATTATTTTCCGTCCCAGAATGTTCTCAAATATCCCGAAACTTCGATCGATAGTAAACAAGCAGATCTAGAGAATTCTCCAATAATATCGACTAACAAAAATTACCAACGTTATACAAAGCTTCTTCTAACAATGCAAACTCAAATCAAAGGTAAATACACTCTATTATTGAATACTTTGCAAAACAAAACGAGTAGATCTAACGTGCGCGTTTCAGACATACTATCCTTCGCGTTTCAACGTAACTCTCCCTCCCTCCCTCTCTCTCTCTCTCTCTCTCTCTCTCTCTCTCTCTCTCTCTTATTTGCTTTGATGTGTTTAAAATTGTTTGCTGTATGGTATAATCTATGTAGCCGAGCGGAGTATTTGACTCCCGTCTCTCGGCCACGATCTTGAGAACATTGCTCCACCCGAGCTGTTATTTTCATTTTATCCCTCAAAAGAGGGATATAAAAATATATTCCCTGCAAGGCGGTGAAGCGTGGTTGGTAGTACCGGGTTGCCATGCACTCTTCTGCAAAGTCGCTGCCATCGACCTGCATAAAATGCCTGCCGACAATGTGGTCCTGCTCACCACCAAAAGCAGCAGGCGAATGGTCAGCCGGGGAGAACAAATGTCGTGTCTCCTTGTCCTGCGTAACCCAATGGCATACCCAAAGGATTCTGCAAAGCAGGACCCACCCAAGGCTAGTCTAACCAAAAAAATCAAGGTAGACAATTTCTCTCCCAAGCCTCAACCAGTCGCCTCCCTTTCCGCTACATCTATATCAATCTTTAATCAAGAAAACAATATTTCACGGGACTAAGCGCTATATAAATTCCTCTGGATTTGGATTTCAGTAGTAGTAGTAGTAGTAGTAGTAGTAGTAGTAGTAGTAGTAGTAGTTTCTTCTTCTTCTTCTTCTTCTTCTTCTTCTTCTTCTTCTTCTTCTTATCATTATTATTATTATTATTATTATTATTATTATTATTATTATTATTATTATTATTATTATTATTATATTATTATTATTATTATTATTATTATTATTATTATTATTATTATTATTATTATTATTATTATTATTATTATTATTATAGCAGCAGCAGCAGCAGTAGTAGTAGTGATTTTGTAATTTCTTAATTTCTGTTTGCTTTACCTAACCTTTTCAAAGAACGGACGGTGACCGCAATGAAGCACCAGCCAGTTCAAGGCGAGAAAGGTCTTCCCAACCGCAAACCTAACCTAAGCATACACATAAACCCACCCACTAAGCGCTGTAATATCAACCTGACTGACCCCAGTAGTAATAGGGAGATGTTTACAGACAACCTGACTGATGGCAGCACTCACAGGGTCAATGTTTACAGACAACCTGACTGATGGCAGCACTCACAGGGTCAATGTTTACAGACAACCTGACTGATGGCAGCACTCACAGGGTCAAAGTTTACAGACAACTTGACTTATAGCGGCAGTCACATGGAAAATGTTTACAGATAT
This sequence comes from Oncomelania hupensis, assembly GCA_036898135.1. Lineage (NCBI taxonomy): Eukaryota > Metazoa > Mollusca > Gastropoda > Littorinimorpha > Pomatiopsidae > Oncomelania > Oncomelania hupensis. The sequence continues at coordinate 3,658,044 of CM072525.1, read as the reverse complement.
CTTGACTGATAGTAGCAGTCACAGGAAGAATGTTTACAGACGACCTGACCGATAGTAGCAGTCACTGGGAGAATGTTTACAGACGACCTGACTGATAGTAGCAGTCACTGGGAGAATGTTTACAGACGACCTGACCGATAGTAGCAGTCACTGGGAGAATGTTTACAGACGACCTGACCGATAGTAGCAGTCACTGGGAGAATGTTTACAGACGACCTGACTGATAGTAGCAGTCAAAGAGAGAATGTTTACAGACGACCTGACCGATAGTAGCAGTCACAGGGAGAATGTTTACAGACGACCTGACTGATAGTAGCAGTCAAAGAGAATGTTTACAGACGACCTGACCGATAGTAGCAGTCACAGGGAAAATGTTTACAGACGACCTGACCGATAGTAGCAGTCACAGGGAGAATGTTTACAGACGACCTGACCGATAGTAGCAGTCAAAAGAGAATGTTTGCAGACGACCTGACTGATAATAGCAGTCACAGGGAGAATGTTTACAGACAACTTGATTGAGAGAAACAGTCATAGAGTCAGTATTTACAGACAATTAATGTTGGGTGACAAAGGATCGAACACGCACCACCCGGAACACGAAACTGTCGCTCTGCCATCTCAACGATGTCGGGTAAAATTCATTGTATGTAATAATGATCGCACTTACTGAACATTCATACTGGCAAATTAGTTATCAATCTAAATATTCCACTATATCGCCTACATTGTACAGCCATCGTTTGACACTCCTAGTTCTGTTCCTTGACGATGAACCAGCGATAATTGATCTGATACCTAATCATCGCTTATTGCAGATCCTAAACGCCTCTCGCGGTGGGTGTTTATCCTCACTATGACATCACCATCCCCTAGATGACCGCTGAAAGTCAAGTTCGAAACTGAACCTTCGGTACATCACGTGATGTCCTGGAGCAACTCTGTAGACACACCCGCAAGAGCATTCTTTATACTGCATAGAAAATTCGACCTTTAAAAATAAAATAAGAAACAATATCTTCTTCTTCTTCTTCTTCTTCTTCTTCTTCTTCTTCTTCTTCTTCTTCTTCCGTCAATCTCTGTGGGGCCGGGTAGCTCAGTTGGTAGAGCGGCTTAGTAGTAACCGAAAGATACCTGGTTCGAAGCCCGGATTGGTCAACGTGTGGCGATATTATTCTCCTTTTACCATCAACTGGTTCGCTGGTGTCAGAATAATGTGATCAGTAGTCGCCTATACGCTCCGGTGTCGTGTGACTATAATCTACAATTACCCCACACCGTCACTCTATCTACCAATTTGTCTGTCTGTCTGTCTGTCTGTCTGTCTGTCTCTGTCTCTGTCTCTCTCTCTCTCTCTTAATTAAGAAACAGCTACTCACATACACATTACTATGTGTGCATCACATTCGCGTACACACACACACACACACACACCCACACCCACACACACACACCCACACACCCACACCCACAACCACACACACACACACACACACACACACACACATTCTTGTATAGGTCACAAATGGGGTAATTTTAGAATGTAGGAGTCGGAAAGCACTTTTTTGACGGAAAGAACGCAAATTTCTTCTAGAAATGTAAGAATCTAAGTCAAAATTGGCTCTTTCCGTCTAAAAAGTTGACCTAGTTCTTCTCCTGTAGGCGACGAAATAGGTCGAGTTTTGCTTCAAACTTTTCCATAAATTCACTGTATTTTCTCCGTCCCGGATAGTGCACTCCTCTGTACTTAAAACACTCTCATGCACTACAACTGCACTCCTATGCACTAAAAGAGCACTCCGGCGCACTTAGCGAGAAATGGGGAACGGGAGACAAATGGGTAAAGACGAAATTACCCCATTTGGTGCGACAAAAGGTAAATTTCCTTCGTCATTCGTGCTACTTCACACGTTCACCACAACACACACCACACCACACCACACAGTCATAATACTGTTTTTTTTGTGGCACATGACTTAGTGCACACTTCTCTCTCTCTCTCTCTCTCTCTCTCTCTCTCTCTCTCTCTCTCTCTCTCTCTCTCTCTCTCTCTCTCTCTCTCTCTCTCTCTCTCTCTCTCTCTCTCTCCAAAGTCTCTTCTGGTCAGCATTCGGGGCTGACTTTGGTGGCGAGGCGGATGGCGGATGGCGGACGGTAGGAAGGAGTTGAGGTAGCGGCTGGGGCGGCAGCGCATGGACAGGAAGCGGCCAGGGCGGCGCTTGGACTCAGCAGCTGAGACCACTGCATGGAGCGGATGGGTCTCGTCCTGCAGGATCCGGTGGATCTTCTTCACAGCCGCGGTGTCGTAGGCCTGGCGCATGTGTCGACAATTGACCTAGGAGCTAAATGATCCGCTTCTTCAACGCCATTGAAATCAGAAACATGAATTTGAGACGCTCATGGCGTTTGGGACAGAGAGACTCGCGACCCTTTCCCCAGAGACTGGTCAGCAAGGACCAACGCCACACTTAGCCAGATCGTTGACTGACCTACTTCGCACTAAGGCTGACATCTTGATGCAAGGTGAAAACATTACAGTGAGTCCGAAGCCATTTGATTACACGTTTACAACATAATGAGTGGCGTTGTAGTACAGCGGTTCTGGGCACAGGCTAACAATGTTTTATGTTAAACATCGGAAAGGCTAAGGCAACCACCAAATGACAAAACAAAGGGAAACAACCGCATAACACACCTCAGTCCACCCAGCTGTGAATGGGTACCTAGCTCTGTTTACAACAGTTGTGAATGGGTACCTAGCTCTGTTTACAACAGCTGTCAATGGGTACCTAGCTCTGTTTACAACAGCTGTGAGTGGGTACCTAGCTCTGTTTACAACAGCTGTGAATGGGTACCTAGCTCTGTTTACAACAGCTGTCAATGGGTACCTACATGTAGCTCTGTTTACAACAGCTGTCAATGGGTACCTAGCTCTGTTTACAACAGCTGTCAATGGGTACCTAGCTCTGTTTACAACAGCTGTCAATGGGTACCTAACTCTGTTTACAACAGCTGTCAATGGGTACCTAGCTCTGTTTACAACAGCTGTCAATGGGTACCTAGCTCTGTTTACAACAGCTGTGAGTGGGTACCTAGCTCTGTTTACAACAGCTGTCATGGGTTACTTAGCTCTGTTTACAACAGCTGTCAATGGGTACTTAGCTCTGTTTACAACAGCTGTCATTGGGTACCTAGCTCTGTTTACAACAGCTGTGAGTGGGTACCTAGCTCTGTTTACAACAGCTGTGAGTGGGTACCTAGCTCTGTTTAGAACAGCTGTCATTGGGTACCTAGCTCTGTTTACAACAGCTGTCAATGGGTACCTACATGTAGCTCTGTTTACAACAGCTGTCAATGGGTACCTAGCTCTGTTTACAACAGCTGTCAATGGGTACCTAGCTCTGTTTACAACAGCTGTCAATGGGTACCTAGCTCTGTTTACAACAGCTGTCAATGGGTACTTAGCTCTGTTTACAACAGCTGTGAGTGGGTACCTAGCTCTGTTTACAACAGCTGTCAATTGGGTACCTAGCTCTGTTTACAACAGCTGTCAATGGGTACCTAGCTCTGTTTACAACAGCTGTCATTGGGTACTTAGCTCTGTTTACAACAGCTGTCATTGGGTACTTAGCTCTGTTTACAACAGCTGTCAATGGGTACCTAGCTCTGTTTACAACAGCTGTCAATGGGTACTTAGCTCTGTTTACAACAGCTGTCAATGGGTACCTAGCTCTGTTTACAACAGCTGTCAATGGGTACCTAGCTCTGTTTACAACAGCTGTCAATGGGTACCTAGCTCTGTTTACAACAGCTGTCAATGGGTACCTGGGTCTGTTTACAACAGCTGTCAATGGGTACCTAGCTCTGTTTACAACAGCTGTCAATGGGTACCTAGCTCTGTTTACAACAGCTGTCAATGGGTACCTAGCTCTGTTTACAACAGCTGTCAATGGGTACCTAGCTCTGTTTACAACAGCTGTCAATGGGTACCTACATGTAGCTCTGTTTACAACAGCTGTCAATGGGTACCTACATGTAGCTCTGTTTACAACAGCTGTCAATGGGTACCTAGCTCTGTTTACAACAGCTGTCAATGGGTACCTAGCTCTGTTTACAACAGCTGTCAATGGGTACCTAGCTCTGTTTACAACAGCTGTGAGTGGGTACCTAGCTCTGTTTACAACAGCTGTGAGTGGGTACCTAGCTCTGTTTACAACAGCTGTCAGTGGGTACCTAGCTCTGTTTACAACAGCTGTCAATGGGTACCTAGCTCTGTTTACAACAGCTGTCAATGGGTACCTAGCTCTGTTTACAACAGTTGTCAATGGGTACCTAGCTCTGTTTAGAACAGCTGTCAATGGGTACCTAGCTCTGTTTACAACAGCTGTCAATGGGTACCTAGCTCTGTTTACAACAGCTGTCAATGGGTACCTAGCTCTGTTTACAACTGGGGACGTCAAAGCAGCGATGGAAAGTAGATAAGCTCCGCCCTCAATTAGCTGGTCTAGAGAAAGGGGTGGGTCCCAAACGCTTCCTCCTCACTGACGGAAAGAATAATGGGACAGTTTTATGCCATTTTGCGTTGCATTGGTCCTGAGAGAAAACAATGCATACGTATTCGTACTAGATAGGATGATCAGACAAAAAGTGTATTAAGTTCTCGTTATTCCAGTGAAAGTTCTCCGATAAACGTATAGAAACAAGTCTGCAGGTTTTCTGTCCGTTGTGGATATATCACAGCCGAAAAACCCTCCTCTTGTGACTCTCCTGGAGACTACACTGTTTTAATGGGCCTACTTAACCTGCGAGTGAACAGCAGCTTACGAAGTCAATGCTGTAGACTAGTTAGGCCTTGGTTTAACTGTGTGTGCCTGTAGTGTCCACTATGACGTTTTGCAAGGGCAGCTAGCCATGTTCTGATCATAGTAGACGATCTTATGGAGAACTTTCGGGTAACACGCTTGAACTTCGCAAAACAACAAATAATGATTATATATGTCAGTATAAGCAAATGGTCGCTTGTTGACGTCACGTAGTCATTTAAAATTGTGTTGGCATTGGGCTTTAAATCTACACAGCTGTATGAAAGTAGACGTATTTCAGGCTAGCATCTCATAGGGAAGATCTCAGTGTGTGCCACGTCACAAACCAGTTGGCGTGCAGCTGTCTACCATTCCCAACATCAACTATCACTGCGTCCAGAGATAGCAGTTATGCTGGTTTTGCCCCACCTGTTATACTGACCCCATTTTATTACAAAATATGCTGTTTTTTAAGAGGTTTTAAACTCACTTTATAACACTCTGGAAATCCGTCATTTGCTACATATATTCGTATTTCTTACGTCTTTAATTGAAAGCAGTAGGTGGATGGAATTAAAAAAACATTCTTTTAAACATAAAAAATTACAACCCATCATTTAAAAAACATGCTGCATTGTGTTTGCAACATTACACATTAATGTCCACGGAAATAATATTTTGTTTAACAAGATAGTCCCGAGTAAATAAGGATAATGAAAAGATACCAGCCAGTTTACCAACATCTGAAAAATCCATCTTTCCCAATTCAATAGGTTTCATTTTTTAAATAGATTTTGCAATCGTAAGTTATATTTAAGCCCACTAAGACAACACTATGGTATCCAAGATTCACAATTGTATGTTCATATGGTACACTCATTTTTATATATAATAAAAATAATAATAAATTATTACTGCATTAAAAACAAATCTAAATGATGGCTTCAATGATGAAGATGATTCAATTTTTTTGTCTACAAGTGGTTTTGGGGGTTTCTGTTTCTGTTTTCCTTGGCGGTATTTATATATTATGTACTCACTTGCACCTACTACACCGGCTATACATAAATAATATATCTTATTTGAAGATTGTACTGGTTTTACTGGTTGTATTGGTTGTATTGGTTCTTCTTTGTTTGCTGTTAATGTTTGTTGCGTTATTGTATCTTCTTTTGGTGATTCCTTTTATCTTAATATGTTTGCTTTTGTTTGTCTGTTCCATCCGTCTACGCTCAGAGTCTGTTTCTCTTGAATATGGTGTTCCACAAGGTTCTGTCTTGGGTCCCATCCTATTCACGTTGTACATAATGCCACTGGCAGACCTCATTTCCCAGCACAATGTAAAGCAGCAGTCATTTGCAGATGACACTCAGTTGAAAGCCTCTGCAAAGCTGTGTGACCTGAGCATTGCAACTAAAAGCATTCAAAACTGTACTGCAGATGTTCGTGACTGGATGATGGTCAACAAACTTCAACTTAATCAAGACAAAACAGAAATTCTTCTTGCATCAAAATATAATGCCAAAAAGTACTTCCCTACCGAAATGCAGATTGGGGAGAATACGATAGCGTTTTCAGAGTGTGTCAGGAACTTGGGGGTGTTGTTCGATTCTTCTTTGTCAATGAAAAAACAAGTTTCTAAAGTATGTCAACTAGCTAACTATGAGCTACGTAGAATTTCAGGCATCCGCAGGTACCTCACCACTGATGCAACTAAGACTCTTGTAGTCTCTTTCGTGCTCTCGCGATTGGACTACGGAAATAGTCTACTTGCGGGAGCCCCAAATTCCCTTACAAAGAAACTTCAAAAAGTTCAAAATTCAGCAGCACGCTTGATTTTAAGATCACAAAGACGCCAACATATTACCCCCCTTCTCAAAGAACTCCATTGGCTCAAAGTGTCTGCAAGGATACAATATAAGGTTGCATGCATGTGCTACAATGCACTATCAAACAACACCCCTCGGTATCTGTCAGACCTCCTCCAGATCTACACACCTTCAAGATCTCTCCGCTCTAGTAATGACACCACGAAACTAAAACCTCGAGCATTTACAAACAAATCATGTGGTGAGAGATCATTTTCTTTCCAAGGACCATTGATATGGAATAGCCTCCCAGCCGATGTACGCCATGTGACATCCTATAACTCCTTTAAGAAAATGTTGAAGACATACCTTTTTACTGCCACATACAATTAAACCTATTTTATTTTTATTTATTTATTTATTTTTTTTTTATTTATTTTTTTTTTGCTGCTATTTGTGTGTGTATGTCTGTGCAGTACACATGGTGTGTGTGGGTGTATGTGTGTGCTTTGATCTCTGCGAGGGAAAGTGCCTTATAAATAAATAAATAATAAATAATAATAATAATAATCTATGTAACTTGTTAAATTCTGCTAACTTCTTTCTAGCTGCAATTCTTCCTAGGTTCTTTTGTTTAGTCACTGTCACTGGGTTCTGTTGGTTCTCCGAATTCTTCACCTCCGTCTCCATCTCCATCTCCAGATTGGAAGAGTCCATTTTTAATAGCAGAGAAATTTATGTGTTGAAAAGTAATTAACCCGGCTGAAAATGGTGCCAACAAGCTTCCAAACTTATAATACACATTTCTTGATACCTCACTAATCCCATTGACAATAACAGGATCTTGAATCAAATCATCAAATAAATCATTCTCATAATCTAAAGTAACAAATGTCTGCACAGCTTTGGTATATAACTTTACAATCGAACGCCCAAGACTTTTAACCATTAAAGCACCAAGGACTTTATCATATTTATTATGTAATATAATGATCTCTTCGGGCCTCAGTCTTTGTACTTGTTCAGGTGTTAAGTCAACACTGAGATAATACTTTGACTTTCCAGAAGCTACTAATGCAACCAACCTGTCTCTTTTCTCGTTGTTAACACCTGTACCTGTGACATTAATAGAGTCTTGGGTAAACAAGTCATCGCAATTCATTTTAAATACAAATTAAAAACTAAATTTAAAAAATGGCTGGTGCTGCAATGGTGCTAGGTTCTGCTGCTGTCAATGCCTTAGCCTTTTCTGGATCAAATTATTTGTTTTCAAAACTAGACAGTAAGGAAGAATCAAAACGGCATAATTTAGCAATGGAAAAATTACAACAAGATCAGGCTGAATACGAGAAAAAACAGACTAATGCAGCTTGATTTTGTTAATAAAAGATTGAAAGAAGAAGGCCATGCTGATAAAACATTTGAAGACATTGATGAAGCTTTGCACCAATATTATTTATTTACTGGCACGACACTACCTTCATTAAAACAGCCAGTGTTATCTGACTACTACACACCTAACATTGCACCTACAATGTCAGAGACTGGAGAATTAATTTTAATTGTGTTTGGAATAACAGTAGTTTATTACCTTGTTTAACAAAAATATAAATCTAAATAAAATATGACTTCGTGTTTGTCTAGGTTATATTATTCTCAATCCAGATATTGGAAAGGGATGATGGCAGTTGATAAACTAGTAGAAAAGACTAGCTTGTCAGCAAACGTAGTTAAATAATGTTTATCGAAGTAAGCTGTATGGCAAATCTATCTTCCACCCCCGAAGAAAATAATAAGACCAACATTTGAAAAGTCCAGAGCAAATGACACACACCAAATAGATTTGTTATATCTTCCCCATGACAAAATACATAGAAATAAATATATGTATGCCCTTACTGTTATTGATATAGCTACAAGGTTTAAAGACGCACATGCTCTTAGGACTAAAAATTCTGCTGAAGTCGCTCAAGCCTTATATGCGATTTATTCAAGAGGGCCTCTAAGGTTCCCTAGACTTATTCAATGCAATGAAGGGTCTGAATTCAAAGGAGCTGTTAACCAGCTTTTGTTAAAACATAATGTAACTGTTAGAAGAGGAGTTGTTGGATTACACAGAAAACAAGGTATTGTAGAAAACTTTAATTGGCAACTGGCAGAAAGGTTATTCACTTATCAGTATTCAAAGGAGTTGTTTACTGAAACCACTAATACAGAATGGGTTATTAGGCTACCTTGAGTTTTACGGGAAATAAATTCAGAACCAACCAGAGTGACAGGGTTAAAACCAGTTGAGGCTATTAAAACAAAACAGACTGTTGTTACTGTTTCAAAGCCCGGTCAACCTGACCTAACTTTGATGAACAAAACTGTTAGATTGGTAGATACCTTTATCAACCTGGAGAAGTTGCTAATGACACTAGAAGAAGAGCTACAGACCCGGTTTGGTCATTAAGCGTTTATGAAGTTGACAGAGCATTGTCTACTGATCCACCTGTATATTATTTATATTTCTCCTGAAGCTTCTCTTTAGCGTAAATTTTAATCGTGTTAAACTTAGGGTACCTTGGTTTGACCAAACGTGACCCAAACCTAAACTGCGTACAATATGTTTCACACAGAGTATCCATGTATTTTCTGAATCATTCAACACCATTTCATGAACCGTATCATGAAGTAAAGTTGACTCTGAAGACGTGGTCAAGTGTATCCAGAAAGAGATTGTTTGACATATCATACTGATAGAAATTGAATAACGACCCAATTCGGCAAGCACTGCTAGCTTAATTGATTTCTTATGAACTCCTAAAATATTTCTACAAAATTTAATGTGAAGACTTTCGGAAACATTTTGTGACGAAAAAGAATCAGCAAAAATATTAAATAAGTCATCTTGCGGCTGATTTTGCAATTTAATTCTATTGAAGGGAAACCAGACCTCTGCAGCATAGGTCAGAACCGCTTTACTAGCATATCAAATAATTGAAGCATTGTTCTTAACTCTATGTTTTGCCCACAAATAGTTCGTCTTAAAGCATGTGAGGCTTTATTAGCTTGTTGTGTAAGATTCTCTTCAGCAATGTGAAGACCTGAACTTTTATGGAAAATAATTCCTAAATATTTGTACTGTTCTACAATAGGTATGATGTTTTGACCACAAGTAAAAATTATCGGTACTTTTATTTCTATTTTGGTCTTATCAGTATTAACCTTTAGGCCCCAATCTAAACAGTAGGTATGTAATTGATTTAATTTGTTTTGTAACCCTGCTTTTGTGGTTGCTAGCAATACTATGTCATCTGCGTATCTGTGTGTGTGTCTCCGTAGTATGAATTATTACTAATTATAATTACTATGCCATGATCATATAGTCATATGCATGTCAGCGCCACTGGAAGTGCATGAGCGTAAATGTGTGTAAGGAAGAGAGAGAGAGGGGGGAGGGGGAGTGTCAGTCATTCAGTAAAATATGAGCAATTGAATATTGTTGGCATGGAACAAATTGCAACAGAACTCTCCATAGTGTTCAATTACTCATTCGTTTGTCCATATTTCATTTACACAAAATAACTTGTTTACTATGTGTCCATTATGGCAGTGTCAATGTTGTGCGTGCTGGATTCTTCTTTTTCTTCGTGCGCCTGATGGTTTCGAAGTTGAATCATAAAATAAATCAGAAAACTGTGTAGTTGTTTTAAAGATAAAATAATAATGCTCTGTGGAATTGTTTAAATTAACTGTCATAATGTGTGTAGGCCTGTGTAAATTAATTGTCATAATGTGTGTAAGCCTGTGTAAATTAAATTCGCCACCAATCCCGGTGAAATTTACGTTGTTTTCCTGCGGCAGTGCGGCAGATGTGCAGCCTCCAAGTCGATGGGGAAAGGGATTTGAAGGAAGAAAGTGGGATAGTGTGCTTCTTGTGTGTGCTGGCGTAACTCGCGTCGCGCGCTCAGGACATGATAAAATAGAGAATACGCATTAGATCGTCAGACATCAGCATCACCCATCACGACGTTCTGTTCAGGCTTTCTCTGTCTGCATCTTGACCCGTTGTCTGTGAGGGCAGGTTGGACACCGGGTTTATCATCTTCCTCCCTACAACCTTCAAGCCATCTTTACAACAGCGGAGACAGCATCAACAACGACTTCACCATTGCCATCAAAACTGCAACAACAATTTTACCACCACCACAACCGCTAACCAAACCAACCACCACTACAACAACACAATCAACAACAAGTGACCATGGCTGTGCTTCGACTACCTGTGTTGTTGGTGTTGCTGATGTCCTTAGTCAGCGCCTGTAGAGACCCACCACGTAAATCATCATCATCAGCAGCAGCTGCTGCATCATCATCATCACACATCATCATCATCATCGCCGTCGTCATCGTCGTCATCATCATCATCATCATCATCATCATCGTCGTCACCGTCGTCGTCATCATCATCATCTTCGTCGTCGTCATTATCATAAGCGGCGTCGGCGCAAAGGTAAAGGCATTTATCTTTAAATTGGAGGAAATCGGGGCAGTCAATTTTGGGAAAGGGGAGCCGTTCCAGTCGTCTGGAAGCAGTCTGTAATAGTGCCTTTATTCGAACCATAGTCTAGTCTAAACCTTCTACAGCTTTTAATATTTATTGGCCACTTGCTTTTACATTTCAGGTGATGATAAACTTGACGACTATTAAGCTGTAGAAGGTTTAGACTAGAATGTGTGCACTAGTACAGGCTGCTTCCAGACGACTGGAACGGCTCCCCTTTCCCAACATTGACTGCCCCGATTTCCTTCAATGTAAAGATAACTGACTTTACCTTATTCGCACTAAGATAGCTGACATAGTTACCAATCAGATAGTTGAAATAGTAGCCAATCATCCCATTGATATGTTTTTCCTTTTGCTTTGTTAAAGCCAAGTCACAACAGCACCAACAACATTGAAACTTTTTGAAAATATTTATTTTTTCCAGCTATGTGTGTGTGTGTGTGTGTGTGTGTGTATGTGTGTGTGTGTTGAAATATATTTGAGTGGCTTGCCATGTTGTTTTTTACTTTATTTCATTTTATTTTATTTTATTTCACATTAATTTATTTCATTTTAAAAGTTTGATTTCATTTTATTTTATTTACTTATTAATTAATGTAGTTAATAATTTATTAAATAATGAATTGTTTCAGTAATGTATGTTTGTATGTGTGTATGTATGTATTTATGTGTGTATGTATGTATTTATGGGTATATTTATGTATGTATGTATTTATTTATTTATATATTATTTATTCATTTTATTTTTTTTTTAATAATAATTCATAATTTTAGAATGTATTTATGATTTTGAAATGTTATGAAGTGTTGTGAATGGGGTGGGGGGTGGAGGGGTGGGGGGGAGATTTAGCACAGTCATCATCATGATGCTATTTGCCTGTGTTGTGCATTTTGTGTTTTCCAACAACGGGGCGATTTCCATGTTGTATGTTATGTTGTCATTGTCACGTGGGGTTTATGGGTTACTGGGCTCTGCACAATGGAATGCTGTAACCCTCACGCTTTATTCTATGGGAACTGCTAGTTAGTCACCCGCTGAATTACTTTAATAAATTTATTTGTTTAGCTCGGCCTGTGTTAAGGCTGGGATACAGAGATAGATAGAAAAATGGTAAAAGATCACTGTCACACTAGCTTTCACACGGCTATGAATCATATGTAGTCCAGCCACTTGATAACATTTAAAAATCACACATTTATTTCTTCTACTCTATACAAGATCTTCGATGTGCTAATCTACCTTAAACTGTCATAAGTCAATGCAAATAATTCGATCGAGTGGACTACTGTGGTCCTTTTGCTATCAGTTTGGGTGCACTTCTTCCGTGTCATTTAACTGCAGTATGGTGTGTTTGAAGTCCTTCGTTGAGGTAGCTTCTGGTACACGATGTGTCGTCGTGTAGTTTGGTCCCTTGCCACGCTGTGGGGTCTTGCAGGGTGATTTTCCAGGGTTGCTCCCTCAGTCTTGTGCTGTAGGGGCTAAACAGCCAACTCGGTTTTCCTGTGGAGTTGGGCGCACGGGATATCTCGCCTGCTCGTCTGTAATATAAGAGACGAAATTCTGCACAACCCTGAATAATCGGTTTGTGCAGAGCGTCTCACTGAAAGCCAAGGTAGCCCTCAGTGATAGCTCCACATCTCTATACATAAGCGACGAACATTCTGCTACGTCCGGGGTCCACTGGAATCTCAACTCTAAGTTTTTATACATACATAAATATAAATCGTGGCTAACTACACACATACAGAATTAATAATATTATAAACATTCACTGGTACAGCCACTGGTCTGCAAACATACATATAGGTTCAACAACAGTGGTTCCGTCAGGTATACAACATGGCGGCGCAACCGGTCGTGTTTCGCCACGTGGTCACGCAACGTTGGATGAACAATCCACATTTATGCATAGCAAATTTTACAAACATAATATCAACAATAATATAAATATATCACGATGAAACAGAAGTATGTTCATTTACCTGTTTGACAAAGTCAGGCCTCGTGGCTACTTGAGTGAATTCTAAAATTCACAAGTCCTGTTTCCTGGTCTATGAGTGAAGATAGTTCTCTGCTCCGGTCTAGCTGTGTAGACTTCGGTATCTTTCGTAGCACTGACTTAAGCTATGCTAGGTTTTGACCCAGTCAGAACCGACTCTAACCGCTATGCCTGCGTCTCATTGGTTAAAGCTTTCAGATTCAAGGCACACAGTGCTGACCTCACTAACTGCCTGCGTCAAGCTCGCAGTGTGTGTACCTCCTATACTGTAATCAGCTGCTGTGTAATACACTAACTTTCTAAAGTTACAATGACTAAACAAGGCTAAATAGTAAATAGGCAGGATAAAACTAGTCTGTCGTGACAGTCATTTAGCTGAAATGTATTCTGTATTTTAATTAAGCGTGAGAGCGTATGTGTGTGTGTGTATGTGGGTGTGTGTGTGTGGGTGTGTGTGGGTGTGTGTGTGTGTGTGTGTGTGTGCAATGGTGAGAACTTATGTGGCGATGTAGAAACGCCGTTATTGTTACAGGCTTATACTCTACCTATGTTCTTTTGAAGGCCCCGTTATTTTGACGTCAAAACAGCGTTCCGTAAGGATTACGGCTGCGTTATACTTAGGATTAGGTTAATGGTTAGTGTTAGATATGGGGTTTGGGTGAGGGTTAACTTCAAACAATGGACCAATTTTTAAAAATGTCAAAACACCGTAGATGCTCTTTCATGAAATTATAACAACGGCGTTTTTACACGGTTGTGTGCATGTGTGTTGGAGTGTGTGTGCGCGTGCGTGTGTGTGTGTTATTTATAGTGGTATTTTGTTTTCCAAGCGCCCCAGGAGACTGAACATGTCTACAATACTGTAAAAAGGAATATGATCAAGCAATATGCAAAGCCAACTGTGACCTTATTGATCATAAAAGATAGGTAAGCAGGTACGTGTTCTCTCCACATTAATATATATGTAAGATTGGTAAGTAGGTAAGTGTTCTCTCCTTTCTTCCTTTTTCTTACCTTTATTTCCCATCTCTCTCTCTCTCTCTCTCTCTCTCTCTCTCTCTCTCTCTCTCTCTCTCTGTTACACTCCGTTTGATGGTGGTGTTTTCTATCAGTAGTAGATTCAGCCCCAAGGCGTGAATTCTCCTGATGAGTGTAAGTTCGGATTCGATTATCCAAGCAACCCGTTCAATCAGCATATAAGTCACTGAGTCTTCGTATGAAGTTTTCCACTTTTATTCAGCATACATCAACAACTGCATACAATCGCTTTTTGCACTCTCAACGTTTTACTTTCAACCCACTATCAACAACAACAACACACATTCTGAAACAGTGCGGCACTTATATAGTCTCTACATACTCGGGAACAATTTAGAACACGGTAGAATGACGCACTACCACCAATCAAATGAAACTTCGTCATCACTGACTTACGTTATACCACATTATTTTCCGTCCCAGAATGTTCTCAAATATCCCGAAACTTCGATCGATAGTAAACAAGCAGATCTAGAGAATTCTCCAATAATATCGACTAACAAAAATTACCAACGTTATACAAAGCTTCTTCTAACAATGCAAACTCAAATCAAAGGTAAATACACTCTATTATTGAATACTTTGGAAAACAAAACGATTAGATCTAACGTGCGCGTTTCAGACATACTATCCTTCGCGTTTCAACGTAACTCTCCCCCCCCCCCCCTCTCTCTCTCTCTCTCTTATTTGCTTCGATGTGTTTAAAATTGTTTGCTGTATGGTATAATCTATGTAGCCGAGCGGAGTATTTGACTCCCGTCTCTCGGCCACGATCTTGAGAACATTGCTCCACCCGAGCTGTTATTTTCATTTTATCCCTCAAAAGAGGGACATAAAAATATATTCCCTGCAAGGCGGTGAAGCGTGGTTGGTAGTACCGGGTTGCCGGCTACTAGTGCCATGCACTCTTCTGCAAAGTCGCTGCCATCGACCTGCATAAAATGCCTGCCGACAATGTGGTCCTGCTCACCACCAAAAGCAGCAGGCGAATGGTCAGCCGGGGAGAACAAATGTCGTGTCTCCTTGTCCTGCGTAACCCAATGGCATACCCAAAGGATTCTGCAAAGCAGGAGCCACCCAAGGCTAGTCTAACCAAAAAAATCAAGGTAGACAATTGTTACCGCCACGACTCTCCCTGGGCAGACGCCACAAACAAACAACTTCCACACGCAGACAACCCAGAAAGAATGACGATTTCCCGCAGACGGAAGTGATGAAAAACACAACAAATAATATACAACTTTCAAGCTATTTATTCATTCATACCACACACTCATACACATACAACATTTACACATGAAACGAAGAAATGGTAATGAAACAATCAATGGGTCAATGGAACGATGCAATGGTTCGTGGGTGATCGGGGGTCGCTAATCGACCAACGTCCTCAAATCGAACGTGCACAGCCAAAGTCCGAGGCACGTGTTCACAAACAGACAGGGGGGGTGTGAAGGAGAGGGACAACACAAAACGGGCCCACCTGGCGAAATGCAGTCTCTCGTAAAGTCTCCTCCAACGTGCTCGCCCCCTTCCGTTGACGTCCAAACGAAGGAGCGTTGCCACCCGTGGTCGCCACTGACGATGATGTTGAGGTGATGATGATGGCGCTGATAACAGGGGACGCGTGGACAATAACAGATGGCGATGCTGATGATGTTTGGTCCACTTGACCAAGTGTCGTCGTCGTTGCTGCCTTGCGTTTTCCAGCGACGAACTGGCGGATTGGCGAACGTTGAGCTGCGAACTTCAAACTCGAATTCAATCCTCAACGACAATCCTCGACGACAATCCTCGACGAACCTGTAACATGCTTGTCGCATCGTAAATGTCATGTTCTCGATTCTGTCCCCCTCCCTCCATCACACTTACCCCCCCCCCACTCTCACTAGCTACTCCACTAAACTTCTGCCACTTGAGGGGTCCAACTGCAGTCTATTTCCCCTGGCCTTGACTCTCTCTCGCTTTCTACTGTTATCGTCACTTGAATCAAATACATATTATACAATTCAATGAAATCATGAATGCCTGGAATGAACGATGCTGCAAATGAATACAAATAACCATCAACACATTATTCATATCAAGCATCCCCAACGACAACAACAGCAACCACTTCCATCCTAGCTTCATCACACTCCACCCCCTTTCTTCTCCCTCATTCTCCCTCCTTCCGACGCTCTCTTCCTTTCTTCTGCCTCTCCTCAGTGCAATCTTTCTCATCCTTCCTTACCCTTACGTACCAGCTATCATTCAACACCCCAACAGCCGGCCCTTGGTTATTGGCACAGTAAGGAAAAACCACCGTCCACTCACCCAACGGTTCGCATGTAATTGCACCCTGTAGCCCTTCTCCACTGCCCTCCTACGAAAGTACATCCAATTAGGGTAATCCGGTAGTGTGTAGTTCCCGTAGTAGACAATACCTCGATACTACCTACCACACTACCACAGACTTGCTTTTCTACAGCTGCACTCCAACTGAGCGTATCACTTCAGAAATTTGCAATCTTTAAACTAGTATTCTTCTCTGGACCAGATATTATTATTCGTTAATACCCGTCCCACCCTAATTCCAGAACACAGCAAAAACCACATAGCACTAGACAAACACCGTCTACACTGTACTGCTGACAAACACGTTCTGACGATAGTGAGCAAATTCCTAACCTGGCCTAACCGGCGTATGCTGTTTACCATGCTTTGCACGCTCCCGAGACAACAATAATCACGAATACGGCAACACGCAGTACCACCCCCGCCCCTATACTCTTCACACACAGACTACATGGCTTTCTTCACGGGCTGCCCTGTGACACACACCCCTCCCAAGACGAACCTACGGAGAGTTCAAAACTTAAACTTCCACAGGGTCAGATCTGCTGAGGAAATCCGCTTCAATGTTGTCTCTCCCTGGAATTGGTCGCACTGTGAAGACGTACGCCTGCAACTGCATTGCCCACCGGGTGAGTCTGGCACTGTTGAGGTGCGTTCTCTGCAGGTACTGCAGCGGTCGATGGTCTGTCTCCAACCAAAAGTGCCGTCCAAACAGGTATGGTTCGAAACGTTGTATTGCCCACACAACTGCCAAACACTCCTTCTCGATGGTGGAGTAGTTTCGCTCTGCTGGCAGCAGCTTCTTGCTGGCAAACCCTACCGGTTGCACACCCTCACCGGTTTCTTGCATCAGAGCAGCTCCTAGCCCTTGCTCGGATGCGTCGGTCCTCAGGATGAACTCCTTGTCCAGGTTCGGTAACTTGACCACTGGCTCACTGGTCAGCGCTCTCTTCAAGTCATCGAAAGCTCTCTGGCAGTCATCCGTCCAGTTGACCTCCCCCTTCTTCCCTCCTTTCGTCAAGTTGGTCAGCGGCAGTGCTCTCTCGGCGAAATGTGGCACGAATCGTCTGTAGTATCCGCACAACCCCAAGAACGCTCGGACTTGCTTCTTGGTTGTCGGTGGACACGTTCGGCGCACCTTGTCCAGCTTGTCTCGTTCTGGCTTCATCGCTCCATCCCCCACTTGATGGCCCAGGTAGTTCAGCTCCTTGTATCCCAGGAAACATTTGCTGGGTCTAGCGGCGAGATGCACTTCCTGCAGCCTCTGAAACACGGCTCTCAACGCTTGCAGATGCTGCTCCCACGTCTCGGTCGCGATCATGACGTCGTCCATGAAATTGTCGACGTCAGCTCGGTGCAGTGGTCGTAGCAGTTTCCGCATCATGCGTGAGAAAGTCGCCCCTGCAGTCTTCAGACCGAACGGCATCGTGGTCCATCTGAACTGGCCCTGCGGTGTCGTAAACGCCGTCTTGTCTCGGTCTTCCTGCTTGACAGGTATCTGCCAATACCCTTTTGTGAGGTCCAGCTTGCTTAGGTACTTGGCCTTCCCTAGCTTGGCGAACAAGTACTCGATGTCCGGTAGTGGTTCAGCATCGAACCTGACCACCTTGTTCAACCCACGGTAGTCGATGCAGAATCGTACCTCTCCACTCTTCTTCCTCACCAACACGATCGGTGCGCTGTACGGCGATGTACAGGGTTCGATAACCCCCAACTCCAGCATCGATTCCACTTCACCCTTGACGACTTCCATCTGTGAAAATGGTAGCGGATGCTGACGTATGCGCACAGGGCTGTCGTCGGTCAACACCACCTCGCACTCGTCCAGGGTGGTGCGCTGGGGTAAATCCGTCAGCTGACTGGCATACCGTTGACACACTTCCCGTAGTTGGCTTTGGTGAAGTGCAGACAGTGTCGGGTCGATCTGTACGTTCCCCGGCCCTTCGCTTGCTCGTAGCGGTATCAGTGGTACCGTACCCTTGTAGCTGATGTCCGACATCCCCTCCGTTTCGGCCTGGTCAATCACCACTGCTACCGTCGTCTCTGGTTCCCCTCGGCGTTCCACATAGCGCTTCAGAAGGTTGGCGTGGTACAACTTCCTGTTCTTGCCGACTCTCTGCACTGGTACCTTCTTGGCTCTCCCCTTTGGCGTCGTTCGCTGGCACACGTCGCATGAAGCACAGTACTTTCTCACATCACGGCACATCCCTGGCCAGTAGTGCTCGGCCCACACGCGATCCAGGGTCCGCTTGGCTCCTAGATGTCCAGCCATGGGTGTGTCGTGTCCCATGCGCAGTACCTCCGATCGAAGCTTGGCTGGTACCACCAACTGGCTGTGATCCACTTTGTCCTGTCCTGTATACTCGCGGTACAACAGGCCCCGCTTCCAGACAAATGCCACTTGCCCCTTGCCTCGCTTCTCCTTTCCTGCCTTCCGGTCTGCTAGCTGTCGTACTTTCGCAAGCTCGCCGTCTTCCAACTGCAGTTGACGAATCTCCTTCGGCGTCGCGACGACGCTCTTGCTCGGTCCGACCACCAATGGTTCTGCAGCAACCTGCTCCTTGGCTGCCTGCGCTCTGGTCTGCACCGCGCAACACTCTGCGGCTCCCTCGACGAACACCGGCAGTGCTGTGTCACCTTGCTGTTCCGTCCTCGCCCAGTTGCCGATCACCACTGGGTAAGTCAAGTCTGGTACCACCACTACCTCCACTTCCCCGGTGTAGAATGGTGATTCCAACTGCACCCACGCTGTCGGTAGCGACTTGGACAACTGGCGAATGGCGAATCCTACGCGCCGCGTGCGTCCCGTGTACTTGAGGTTGGCAACCTCTCCTTCCCGCAAGCATATCAGATCGGCTCCCGTGTCCCTCATGGCCGTCAGCGGAACCCCTTCCACTATCACTTGGCTCTGGAAACGCGAGTCTCCCCTCTTGCCTGCCTCCTTCTCCTCCTCCAAGACGCGCAACGCTGCTCCAGCCCTCTCGCCGCGTTTCGGGCAATTCCGCTTCAGATGCCCTTTCTGCCCGCAACTGTAGCATTCCCGCTTGTCCGGTGAGTTGGGTCGTGGTCCCGCTGGCTTGCGACCCTCGCTCTTATCCCTGGGTGTAAAGGGTTGACGTGGTGGGAAACGTAGGTTGGTTCCCGCCCTGGCGTCGACGTACTGCTGTGCTAACGTCGCGGCCTCCTCCACCGTTGCTGGGTTGCGCTCGCGCACGAACGTGACCAGCTCTGGCGTCAAACCGTTGACCATCTGCTCCATCAGCACTAGGTCCAGTAAGTCCGCATACGTGGCCTTCTTGTTCGCTAGTCCCATCCAGCGTTCCAGGAACAACTCTGACTTCCGCAGATACTGTTTGAAAGTCTCTGGTGGCTCCCTTCGTAGCTGGCGAAACTTCTTCCGATACGTCTCGGCCGTCAGGTTGAAACGCACCAACAACGCTGCCTTCAGGATCTCATAGTCGGCAGAGTCGTCCTCGTTCAAGCCAACGTAAACTTCCCTCGCCTTCCCCTTCAACAAGGTCCCCAAGCGAATAGCCCACGTGTCCTTGTTCCAGTCTTGAGCCTTGGCGAATCGCTCAAACTGACACAAGTAGGTCTCTAGGTCGTCCTTGTCCTCGAAGAACGGTAACCTGAGCTTGACCGTCTCGAACTCGGGTTGACGATTCCTGCGGTTCCCGGCGCCTTGCAACGTCAGCTGCGCCATCGCTAGTTCGTGTGCCATCTCTCTGTCCCTCAACGCTATCTCTCTCTCTCTCCGGTCTGCATCTTGCCGGCTCGCCTGCAGCTCTATCTCCCTCTCCCTCACTCTCCGGTCTGCGTCTTCCTCCCTAGCCGCTTGGTCTATCGCGTAGTCCAACGCTGCCTGACCTTTCAATCCTTCGCGCTTGGCGAGCCTCAAGATCCTCTCCACCGGCGTCTCGCCCGGAAACAATCCTGTCCTCGGCGTCGGTGCCGCCTCGACCTTGTAGACCGAACGGTAAGGATTGGTCTCGAACCTCTTCGGCCTCGTTGCGTCGCTCAGACGATCCTGGTCCCCGTAGAAGTCGGTGCCTGCTGACATCCCGCCAGTCGCGCCAAATCCCGTCACAAAAGGATCACTCACTGTGTCTCTGGCCTCGAACGTCGTCAACTCCTCGTCCACTGACCCACGACGCGATGACCTAACCGGCGATCTCCGTCGCTCGTCCGCAGAAGGCAGATCGGTGACTCCCGTATCAGCTGCTGCCGCCGTGCGCTCATCCATCGTGACACCCACGCGAGAACGCGTACGAGCCGCGATCGGTGACACTCCTTCAGTCTCCTCGATCGATGCCATCCTGCTTAAGGAAAGCAACAACAACCAACAACAACAAGTCAACAGTCCTACAACCCTACCTAACCTAGCCTAGCCTTAGATACTAACCTACCTATCTAAGCTATCTTCCTTACCTATCACCCACCTCCTCCCACTCAAACAGTGGAAACTGGCCCGCGAGGTAGCGAACCGGATGGAGAGTGCAACGGCAGCTTCCCCTCACGTGTGGTCGAACCCAGGCCGGCTGTGAGCCTCCGCTAAACAGCGACCTGACTCCCTCCAACCACCCGCTGGGGTGCACACTCTCACCGAATCACGCCTCACACACACGGACACCACAAGACAATTACGAGACAACTTCACGTCTGGGCACACTCACACATACCCTGCATCTCCACCATATGTCACCGCCACGACTCTCCCTGGGCAGACGCCACAAACAAACAACTTCCACACGCAGACAACCCAGAAAGAATGACGATTTCCCGCAGAAAAACACAACAAATAATATACAACTTTCAAGCTATTTATTCATTCATACCACACACTCATACACATACAACATTTACACATGAAACGAAGAAATGGTAATGAAACAATCAATGGGTCAATGGAACGATGCAATGGTTCGTGGGTGATCGGGGGTCGCTAATCGACCAACGTCCTCAAATCGAACGTGCACAGCCAAAGTCCGAGGCACGTGTTCACAAACAGACAGGGGGGGGTGTGAAGGAGAGGGACAACACAAAACGGGCCCACCTGGCGAAATGCAGTCTCTCGTAAAGTCTCCTCCAACGTGCTCGCCCCCTTCCGTTGACGTCCAAACGAAGGAGCGTTGCCACCCGTGGTCGCCACTGACGATGATGTTGAGGTGATGATGATGGCGCTGATAACAGGGGACGCGTGGACAATAACAGATGGCGATGCTGATGATGTTTGGTCCACTTGACCAAGTGTCGTCGTCGTTGCTGCCTTGCGTTTTCCAGCGACGAACTGGCGGATTGGCGAACGTTGAGCTGCGAACTTCAAACTCGAATTCAATCCTCAACGACAATCCTCGACGACAATCCTCGACGAACCTGTAACATGCTTGTCGCATCGTAAATGTCATGTTCTCGATTCTGTCCCCCTCCCTCCATCACACTTACCCCCCCCCCACTCTCACTAGCTACTCCACTAAACTTCTGCCACTTGAGGGGTCCAACTGCAGTCTATTTCCCCTGGCCTTGACTCTCTCTCGCTTTCTACTGTTATCGTCACTTGAATCAAATACATATTATACAATTCAATGAAATCATGAATGCCTGGAATGAACGATGCTGCAAATGAATACAAATAACCATCAACACATTATTCATATCAAGCATCCCCAACGACAACAACAGCAACCACTTCCATCCTAGCTTCATCACACTCCACCCCCTTTCTTCTCCCTCATTCTCCCTCCTTCCGACGCTCTCTTCCTTTCTTCTGCCTCTCCTCAGTGCAATCTTTCTCATCCTTCCTTACCCTTACGTACCAGCTATCATTCAACACCCCAACAGCCGGCCCTTGGTTATTGGCACAGTAAGGAAAAACCACCGTCCACTCACCCAACGGTTCGCATGTAATTGCACCCCGTAGCCCTTCTCCACTGCCCTCCTACGAAAGTACATCCAATTAGGGTAATCCGGTAGTGTGTAGTTCCCGTAGTAGACAATACCTCGATACTGCCTACCACACTACCACAGACTTGCTTTTCTACAGCTGCACTCCAACTGAGCGTATCACTTCAGAAATTTGCAATCTTTAATCTAGTATTCTTCTCTGGACCAGATATTATTATTCGTTAATACCCGTCCCACCCTAATTCCAGAACACAGCAAAAACCACAGAGCACTAGACAAACACCGTCTACACTGTACTGCTGACAAACACGTTCTGACGATAGTGAGCAAATTCCTAACCTGGCCTAACCGGCGTATGCTGTTTACCATGCTTTGCACGCTCCCGAGACAACAATAATCACGAATACGGCAACACGCAGTACCACCCCCGCCCCTATACTCTTCACACACAGACTACATGGCTTTCTTCACGGGCTGCCCTGTGACAACAATTTCTCTCCCAAGCCTCAACCAGTCGCCTCCCTTTCCGCTACATCTATATCAATGTTTAATCAAGAAAACAATATTTCACGGGACTAAGCGCTATATAAATTCCTCTGGATTTGTATTTCAGTAGTAGTAGTAGTAGTAGTAGTAGTAGTAGTAGTAGTAGTAGTAGTAGTAGTTCTTGTTTCACTCTTCTTCTTCTTCTTCTTCTTATTATTAATATTATTATTATTATTATTATTATTATTATTATTATTATTATTATTATTATTATTAGCAGCAGCAGCAGCAGCAGCAGTAGTAGTAGTGATTTTGTAATTTCTTAATTTCTGTTTGCTTTACCTAACCTTTTCAAAGAACGGACGGTGACCGCAATGAAGCACCAGCCAGTTCAAGGCGAGAAAGGTCTTCCCAACCGCAAACCTAACCTAAGCATACACATAAACCCACCCACTAAGCGCTGTAATATCAACCTGACTGACCCCAGTAGTAATAGGGAGATGTTTACAGACAATCTGACTGATGGCAGCACTCACAGGGTCAATGTTTACAGACAACTTGACTTATAGCGGCAGTCACATGGAAAATGTTTACAGATATCTTGACTGATAGCTAGTAGCAGTCACCGGAAGAATGTTTACAGACGACCTGACCGATAGTAGCAGTCACTGGGAGAATGTTTACAGACGACCTGACTGATAGTAGCAGTCAAAGAGAGAATGTTTACAGACGACCTGACTGATAGTAGCAGTCAAAGAGAGAATGTTTACAGACGACCTGACTGATAGTAGCAGTCAAAGAGAGAATGTTTACAGACGACCTGACCGATAGTAGCAGTCACAGGGAGAATGTTTACAGACGACCTGACTGATAGTAGCAGTCAAAGAGAGAATGTTTACAGACGACCTGACTGATAGTAGCAGTCACAGGGAGAATGTTTACAGACGACCTGACTGATAGTAGCAGTCAAAGAGAGAATGTTTACAGACGACCTGACCGATAGTAGCAGTCACAGGGAGAATGTTTACAGACGACCTTACTGATAGTAGCAGTCAAAGAGAGAATGTTTACAGACGACCTGACTGATAGTAGCAGTCAAAGAGAGAATGTTTACAGACGACCTGACCGATAGTAGCAGTCACAGGGAGAATGTTTACAGACGACCTGACTGATAGTAGCAGTCAAAGAGAGAATGTTTACAGACGACCTGACCGATAGTAGCAGTCACTGGGAGAATGTTTACAGACGACCTGACTGATAGTAGCAGTCAAAGAGAGAATGTTTACAGACGACCTGACTGATAGTACAGTAGCAGTCAAAGAGAGAATGTTTACAGACGACCTGACTGATAGTAGCAGTCACAGGGAGAATGTTTACAGACAACTTGATTGAGAGAAACAGTCATAGAGTCAGTAGTCTATTTACAGACAATTAATGTTTGGGTGACAAAGGATCGAACACGCACCACCCGGAACACGAAACTGTCGCTCTGCCATCTCAACGATGGCGGGTAAAATTCATTGTATGTAATAATGATCGCATTTACTGAACATTCATACTGGCAAATTAGTTATCAATCTAAATATTCCACTATATCGCCTACATTGTGCTGCCATCGTTTGACACTCCTAGTTCTGTTCCTTGACAATGAACCAGCGATAATTGATCTGATACCTAATCATCGCTTATTGCAGATCCTAAACGCCTCTCGCGGTGGGTGTTTATCCTCACTATGACATCACCATCCCCTAGATGACCGCTGAAAGTCAAGTTCGAAACTGAACCTTCGGTACATCACGTGATGTCCTGGAGCAACTCTGTAGACATACCCGCAAGAGCGTTCTTTATACTGCATAGAAAATTCGACCTTTAAAATAAAATAAGAAACAATATCTTCTTCTTCTTCTTCTTCTTCTTCTTCTTCTTCTTCTTCTTCTTCTTCTTCTTCTTCTTCTTCTTCCGTCAATCTATGTGGGGCCGGGTAGCTCAGTTGGTAGAGCGGCTTACTAGTAACCGAAAGATATCTGGTTCGAATCCCGGATTGGCCAACGTGTGGCGATATTATTCTCCCTTTACCATCAACTGGTTCGCTGGTGTCAGAATAATGTGACCAGTAGTCGCCTATACGCTCCGGTGTCGTGTGACTATAATCTACAATTACCCCCCACCGTCAATCTATCTATCCATTTGTCTGTCTGTCTGTCTGTCTGTCTGTATCTCTCTCTCTCTCTCTCTCTCTCTCTCTCTCTCTCTCTCTCTCTCTCCCCCCCCCCCCCCGTTGGGGTGCCGGGGATTTCAGTATAAATAGTATCCCCACTTTCTGGAAATTTAGTGCTTTAAATTCCCACTGTCGCTGTCTTTCTCATTTGCTCTTTTTCCTGCTCTGTTCTATCAATCTGCTATACTATCATCTTCTTCGCTAGACCAGTCACCTACCTTTTTTTCTTGAAAACTCTTCCGGGACAAGAATCCTTATTTGTGTGTGAGGTCTGTTGGATCAGCTTGGGAATATTGGACGCTTTCTGATGTGGTCACTAGGGCTTCCTATTATGTTATTATTTAGCAATGTAGGCATTTTATATGTATGTGTTTTGTTGATAATTTATAATGATGTTTGTATTCTATTTTGTTTTTGTAAACGGGGGTTCGATAAATTATAGTACAGCCTTAGCGTCCCCTGCGTGGGATGTCTTTATTGTAAAGTGACTGGCTGGTGGAGAGCTTTCAGTTTTACCATTAGGGTTGTTTCAGCAGATCTTTTATGCGGATCAGGGGTTGTCCGGTCCTGATTTGGCTCGGAAGAGTCCGCTGGACCTAAAGCAATAATCATGTAATGTAATGTAATGTAATGTAATGTAATGTAATGTAATGTAATGTCTCTCTCTCTCTCTCTCTCTCTCTCTCTCTCTCTCTCTCTCTCTCTCTCTCTCTCTCTCTCTCTCTCTCTCTCTCTCTCTCTCCTCTTTCTGTGTTCTGAAGTATTGACCTCTTCTTAATAATAATAATAATAATAATTTTATTTATAAAGCGCATTATCAAACAATAGTCTGCTCAAGGCGCATCAAACACAGTCACACGCACAATACAATAGTTAGAATACAATAAATAAATAAAATTTAAAACAAAATCCATTAAAATTTAAAAAAAAAAAAAGAAGTTGGAAGTAAACCTCACTAACACAATAGTCGCATTAAAACAATGTACTAATAGCTTAATAAGACTGACAATATAATAAAAAGTCAAAAATAATGATGGAAAATGTAAAAACAGAAAATGTAGACATTATATAGCACCCATACACAAACACCTAGGAATTGTCAGAAACAGACGCAAGTACACACAGACACACGCAAGCTGTTGTGATATTTTAATTCCTCAGCACCCACTCACTGACCATCTGAAATCAGTCATTCGACCAGTGACAGAATCACAGCGGATCAAGCATGCAAATGCTTGCGGAACAGAAAAGTTTTAAGATTCTTTTTGAAAGCAGTGACAGACTGAGTGTGACGAAGTTCGGAGGGAAGAGAGTTCCACAGCGACGGAGCGAACACAGCAAAAGATCTTTTCCCGAAGGAGTTAAGAGAATATCTGGGGACGGTCAGTAAGGAGGCATCTTCAGAGCGAAGAGAACGAGTAGGTTTGTAGAGGAGGATGAGATCAGCCAGATAAGAGGGAAAGGTATCAGTGTGAAGACAATGAAAACAGAGAGAAGCAATTTTGTATTCAATGCGAGCCTTTACAGGCAGCCAGTGCAGTGTTTGAAGTGCAGTTGTGGCACTAAAGCGCCGCGGCTGCAGGAGGACAAGGCGAGCAGCGTTATTTTGAATACGTTGAAGTTTGGAGAGTTTTTCATCAGGAAGGCCAGCCAGAAGAGAATTACAGAAATCAAGTCGGGACAGAATAAAGGAGACAGCAAGTTTGTTGGCAGTGTCCACAGAAAGGTAGCGGCGTATTTTACTAATCCTAC
This sequence comes from Oncomelania hupensis, assembly GCA_036898135.1. NCBI lineage: Eukaryota > Metazoa > Mollusca > Gastropoda > Littorinimorpha > Pomatiopsidae > Oncomelania > Oncomelania hupensis. The sequence goes on along the minus strand of CM072525.1, from coordinate 3,631,150 downwards.
GGAGATGAAAGTTGAGGGATTTGCACAGACTGTTTATATGTGTCTCCATCGTGAGTGTCTGATCAAGGTGAACTCCAAGATTGCGGACCAACCTTGAAAATGGAATCTCCTGATCAGACACATTCATGGACAGAATTGCAGACTGATGAAGTTTCGATCTTTTCCCAACCAGGATGAGCTCGGTCTTATCTTCGTTCATTTTCAGTTTGTTTGAGCTCATCCAGTCAGCGACAGAACGAATGCAATCAGAAATGTTTTGGGCAAGAGCTGGGATTTCAGAAGGAGGAGAAGAATTGTGCAGTTGAGTATCATCAGCAAAGAACTGGAATGAATGATTGAAAGCACTGATTATTGAGCTGAGAGGTTGTGTGTACATAGTGAACAACACAGGACCAAGAACAGAGCCCTGTGGAACTCCATACTTCAATAGTGAGGGAGTGGACTGCGAGTTGTTCACTATGACAGACTTGGTACGGTCAGAGAGGTATGAGCGGAACCATGCGTGAACCACTCCAGCACAGCCAAAAGTCTCCTCCAGCCGGACGCAAAGGATGTCATGATCAATGGTGTCGAAGGCAGCGGACAGGTCGAGCAACGATAAGATCGACACTCTGCCCTGATCCGCCGCCGTCAACAGGTCATTGACCACGCTTAGTAACGCAGTCTCTGTACTGTGGCTTTTTTATAGGCTGACTGGAACGGCTCGAGTAGGTTGTTTGACTCAAGGTGTGACATGAGCTGTTTAAGAACGATCCGTTCAAGAACTTTTGAAAGAAATGGTAAATTTGAAACAGGACGATAGTTTTTGAGAAGTTCTGGATCAAGGTTGGACTTTTTGAGAAGTGAATTGACCAGAGCATGTTTGAAGACAGAAGGAACGCTGCCAGAAGAGAGAGAATCATTCATGATAGCTGTGATAGTGGGAATTACTTCGTCTAAGCACTGAAAAAGCAGATCTGTAGGAATTGGATCAAGTTGGCAGGATTTCTTGGGCATGCCCAGGATGATTTTTTTAACCAGATCCTCGGTCACTGGTCGGAAATGGTCAAATTGAGTACCAGAGAAACCCAGCGAGAGAGAAGGCGTGACTACTGACGGGTTGGAGTCAAGCGTCTTCCGTATGTCAGCGATCTTGCTGCTGAAAAACTCGCTGAACCTCTCTGGCAAATTCTCATTCGGAATAGTGTAAGGAAGCGCCCTGTTTGCCAACACACCCATCAGCTCGCCGCTTATTCGAAAAAGTTCACGAGAACTGCCAGCGTCCATGATTTTTTGGCGCACGTACACTGCCTTTGCCTCGCGGACCATGCGATTTACCAGATTGCGGTGCTGGGTAAAGATCTGGCGATGAACAGTCAAGCCAGTCTCCACGCAAATGCGTTCGGCACGGCGACGGTCGCGCTTGGCCTGTGTAATGGCAGGCGTCATCCATGGCGCCGACATCCGGTCTGACACGCGGCGTGTCACAAGCGGTGCGTGCTCGTCAAGAACGTCATGAAGGGACGAGCTGTACGACTGGGCGGACACCTCAGCTCCAGAACTAAGAGTCGCGAGTGCACCAGACACATCTGCCTTAAAAGCTGCGACGTCGATTTTCCGAAAGTTTCTGGAAGTGACGATTCTAGACTCTCGACGCGGTTTTGTGACAGCAAGCGCGAAAGATATGCAATAGTGGTCAGATACGCCTTTGTCTTCAACTCTGAGGTCGGACACGCTAGTCGCGCAGTTGGTCACGACCCAGTCAAGAGTGTGCTGACTTCTTTGGGTGGGCACGCAAACAAGCTGCTCCAGATTAAAACTCTGCAACGTAGACATCATAGACTTCACGTAAAGTTCATCAGGTTGATCAAAGTGTAAATTGAAATCACCGACAATGAGTACCTTATCATGGGAAATGTAAAAATCAAGCATAGTGTTAAAATCATCAACAAACATCTTATCAGTGATTCTGTTCTTTTTACTGTATGGTGGTCTGTATATACTAAGAAATGTAAACTGTTGACCTTGTATTCTTAGGCGGACCTCACAGACCTGGAATGATTTAAATGTGAGTTCGTTCGTTCCGTAAGTCACAGTCAGCAAGTTCTTGAGATTGTTTTTATATAGGACAGCAAGACCACCACCAGACCTAGCCAGGCGAGGAACGGATACAAATGAATAGCCCAAGGGCGTCAGTTCAGCAACAGTGCTCTCGTCACCCACTAGCTGAAGCCATGTCTCTGACAGGAACGCTATGTCATAGTCGCCGTCACATATCAAGTCATTAAGTTCTAGGGCTTTGTTCACACATGACTGAGCATTCTGGCACATAACATATATGAGTTTAGAACCTTGAGGTAGGTCTGGTTTGGAACGTGCTGGGGATGGAGGCAGCATAGAAATCTGATGTAAACTCTCTGAAGCAGAACCGCTGGAGATCAGGGACGACACATCATGGAAAGGCAGCTGCACAAGAAGTGGTGTAGACGCCGTAAAGGCAGACAGGGGGCCTCTCTCAGCAGGAAGAGGTGTGGAACGACAGTCGGTCAGGAGAGACTGTGGTGCATCGATGGCAATCTCGGTGGCAAGCCGAAGAGGTGAAGGTGTGGCGCAGGCAGGTAGAGAGTCGACCTGGACAGGCGAAAGCAGCCCTGACACAGTCGTGGAGTCCACTCGGAGTGGTGGTGGAGTACTGGGCGTATCGCGAAGTCTCAGCCAAGATGACCGCCGCCGGACCGACCTTCCACCACGAGTGCCTCTTGTCGTAGGTGGTCTGCAGGCAAGTTCAAGGTCACCGATGACTCTGTAGACCTCTGGTGGAGGACGTTGTCTTGTGTGCCTCAATCTTAAGATATGAGGCAAGGATTCAAGACCCATGATAGGCGGTGACGTCACAGGCAGGCTTCTTTCGGGGTTTGGTGAACAGTGTCGACAGCAGTAGGTCAGTGGGTCCTTGTCCAGGCACGATGACGTAGCAGGCTTGCTGACTTGTAAGTCTGGTGACCATTGCTCATTACTGTTGGTCAGTAGGTCATTAGAATAAATGTCAAGACGCCACGGAGTGAGTGAGTGATGCTCATGACACTGGGTCAGTAGGTCACTAGGACAAAACACGGACGACCCAGTTTTAAGCACGTGGCACAGCCGACGGCAGAACATTGTCACAAATACGTGGTGAGCAATTGTCAAATGGATAATTGAAAACGCATGAAGTAATTAAAAATGTCCGATACAAAATGGTCGAAGAAAACAATATAACGTTTTGAAGTATAAAATTGAAGTTTACGATACCAGATTAGAAAAGGTCGACTGGAAAATAACACCATTAAAACGATGAAAACACCACGAACACACTGGTACCAAAATGCACACAAAACGATTCAACAGTCCGTCACAAAACACCAACATACAGGGAGCCCACAACACATGCAGCTAATCGTAGCGCATCACTCACTCACTCTTTCCACCTGTTATGAGATAAAAATAGCTGACAAAATCAAAATCTGGTTTTGCCAAGGGCGTGACTGCATGTGTCAACAATTGACATAGGAGCTAAATGATCCGCTTCTTCAACGCTATTGAAATCAAAAAAATTAATTTAGGACGCTCATGGCTTTTGGGACAGAGAGACTCGCGACCCTTTCCCCAGAGACTGGTCAGCAAGGGCCAACGCCACACTTAGCCAGATCGTTGACTGACCTACTTCGCACTAAGGCTGACATCTTGATGCAAGGTGAAAACATTACAGTGAGTCCGAAGCCATTTGATTACACGTTTACAACATACTGAGTGGCGTTGTAGTGCAGCAGTTCTGGGCACAGGCTAACAATGTTTTATGTTAAACAACATCGGAAAGGCTAAGGCAACCACCAAATGACAAAAAAAGGGAAACAACCGCATAACACACCTCAGTCCACCCAGCTGTGAATGGGTACCTAGCTCTGTTTACAACAGCTGTCAATGGGTACCTAGCTCTGTTTACAACAGCTGTCATTGGGTACTTAGCTCTGTTTACAACAGCTGTGAGTGGGTACCTAGCTCTGTTTACAACAGCTGTCAATGGGTACCTAGCTCTGTTTACAATAGCTGTCAATGGGTACCTAGCTCTGTTTACAACAGCTGTCAATGGGTACCTAGCTCTGTTTACAATAGCTGTCAATGGGTACCTAGCTCTGTTTACAACAGCTGTCAATGAGTACCTAGCTCTGTTTACAACAGCTGTCAATGGGTACCTAGCTCTGTTTACAACAGCTGTCAATGGGTACCTAGCTCTGTTTACAACAGCTGTCAATGGGTACCTAGCTCTGTGTACAACAGCTGTCAATGGGTACCTAGCTCTGTGTACAACAGCTGTCAATGGGTACCTAGCTCTGTGTACAACAGTTGTGAATGGGTACCTAGCTCTGTTTACAACAGTTGTGAATGGGTACCTAGCTCTGTTTACAACAGCTGTGAATGGGTACCTAGCTCTGTTTACAACAGTTGTGAATGGGTACCTAGCTCTGTTTACAACAGCTGTGAATGGGTACCTAGCTCTGTTTACAACAGTTGTCAATGGGTACCTAGCTCTGTTTACAACAGCTGTCAATGGGTACCTAGCTCTGTGTACAACAGCTGTCAATGGGTACCTAGCTCTGTTTACAACAGTTGTGAATGGGTACCTAGCTCTGTTTACAACAGTTGTCAATGGGTACCTAGCTCTGTTTACAACAGCTGTCAATGGGTACCTAGCTCTGTTTACAACAGCTGTGAATGGGTACCTAGCTCTGTTTACAACAGTTGTGAATGGGTACCTAGCTCTGTTTACAACAGCTGTGAATGGGTACCTAGCTCTGTTTACAACAGTTGTCAATGGGTACCTAGCTCTGTTTACAACAGCTGTCAATGGGTACCTAGCTCTGTGTACAACAGCTGTCAATGGGTACCTAGCTCTGTTTACAACAGTTGTGAATGGGTACCTAGCTCTGTTTACAACAGTTGTCATGGGTACCTAGCTCTGTTTACAACAGCTGTCAATGGGTACCTAGCTCTGTTTACAACAGCTGTGAATGGGTACCTAGCTCTGTTTACAACAGCTGTCAATGGGTACCTAGCTCTGTTTACAACAGTTGTGAATGGGTACCTAGCTCTGTTTACAACAGTTGTCAATGGGTACCTAGCTCTGTTTACCACAGCTGTCAATGGGTACCTAGCTCTGTTTACAACAGCTGTCAATGGGTACCTAGCTCTGTGTACAACAGCTGTCAATGGGTACCTAGCTCTGTTTACAACAGTTGTGAATGGGTACCTAGCTCTGTTTACAACAGTTGTGAATGGGTACCTAGCTCTGTTTACAACAGTTGTCAATGGGTACCTAGCTCTGTTTACAACAGCTGTCAATGGGTACCTAGCTCTGTTTAGAACAGCTGTCAATGGGTACCTAGCTCTGTTTACAACAGCTGTCAATGGGTACCTAGCTCTGTTTACAACAGCTGTCAATGGGTACCTAGCTCTGTTTACAACAGCTGTCAATGGGTACCTAGCTCTGTTTACAACAGCTGTCAATGGGTACCTAGCTCTGTTTACAACAGCTGTCAATGGGTACCTAGCTCTGTTTACAACAGCTGTCAATGGGTACCTAGCTCTGTTTACAACAGCTGTCAATGGGTACCTAGCTCTGTTTACAACAGCTGTCAATGGGTACCTAGCTCTGTTTTACAACAGCTGTCAATGGGTACCTAGCTCTGTTTACAACAGCTGTCAATGGGTACCTAGCTCTGTTTACAACAGCTGTCAATGGGTACCTAGCTCTGTTTACAACAGCTGTCAATGGGTACCTAGCTCTGTTTACAACAGCTGTCAATGGGTACCTAGCTCTGTTTTACAACAGCTGTCAATGGGTACCTAGCTCTGTTTACAACAGCTGTCAATGGGTACCTACATGTAGCTCTGTTTACAACAGCTGTCAATGGGTACCTAGCTCTGTTTACAACAGCTGTCAATGGGTACCTAGCTCTGTTTACAACAGCTTCAATGGGTACCTAGCTCTGTTTACAACAGCTGTCAATGGGTACCTAGCTCTGTTTACAACAGCTGTCAATGGGTACCTACATGTAGCTCTGTTTACAACAGCTGTCAATGGGTACCTAGCTCTGTTTACAACAGCTGTCAATGGGTACCTAGCTCTGTTTACAACAGCTGTCAATGGGTACCTAGCTCTGTTTACAACAGCTGTCAATGGGTACCTAGCTCTGTTTACAACAGCTGTCAATGGGTACCTAGCTCTGTTTACAACAGCTGTCAATGGGTACCTAGCTCTGTTTACAACAGCTGTCAATGGGTACCTAGCTCTGTTTTACAACAGCTGTCAATGGGTACCTAGCTCTGTTTACAACAGCTGTCAATGGGTACCTACATGTAGCTCTGTTTACAACAGCTGTCAATGGGTACCTAGCTCTGTTTACAATAGCTGTCAATGGGTACCTACATGTAGCTCTGTTTACAACAGCTGTCAATGGGTACCTAGCTCTGTTTACAACAGTTGTCAATGGGTACCTAGCTCTGTTTACAACAGCTGTCAATGGGTACCTAGCTCTGTTTACAACAGCTGTCAATGGGTACCTAGCTCTGTTTACAACAGCTGTCAATGGGTACCTAGCTCTGTTTACAACAGCTGTCAATGGGTCCCTAGCTCTGTTTACAACAGCTGTCAATGGGTACCTAGCTCTGTTTACAACAGCTGTCAATGGGTACCTACATGTAGCTCTGTTTACAATAGCTGTCAATGGGTACCTACATGTAGCTCTGTTTACAACAGCTGTCAATGGGTACCTAGCTCTGTTTGCGAACTTTGTACACCACATATATGTACTTGACAAAGAGAATTCCGATTTAGTGTTTATTATATTTATAAACATTAATTTTCTCTATTTAGAAGTTCGCAAGTGATCCATTAGGTTTATGATTTTTTTCAATGGACCCAATCAAACATATTCAGTTACTTTTTATTCTTTTTAAATTACGATTGGTATGGGCACTACGATGTAATTTTACTGTGGGAAAATAGTTTTTATATTCGTATTTGTTGTGTTATTGAAAACGAAGAAGAAGAAGAAGAAGACGAAGAAAAAGAAGAAGAAGTAAATGAGAAGAAGAAAATAAATTATACTAAATAATTATTGTTAAAAATCCTTTCTTTCCTTCCTTGTCACCGTTCTTTGAGCTTCTCCATCTCACTTTGTTGTTTGTTTAAGTATGTTGACCACCACACGGACACGTGATGTCATTTTCATTTCCGTTGACTGCAACACTGCCCTGAGTCAACGATTCACTGTCACTACAGTGACAAACGTATCCAACTAAGATGAAGTGACAGTCGCTAGGCGACAAACGTGTTTTGCGCTGTCCGCTCACAAATCCCTCTTCCCCTTATACATTTCTGCCGCAGCATCAGGTTTTTGGCATTCGTTTTTGAGTCCCGAATCTGTGACAGGGCCTCTATGTTTGTTTGATAAACCATGTTATGTCGAAGAGTGACTGCTGACTGGGAGATAAAGCGAGTTAATTACTACCTAAAACTGGTTGTCTCATTGTTTAACAGACACTAGCAGTGTACATCTTTTCCAATCCACAAACTGCGATACACATCTATTCGAGATCACTAGCTGAGTCAAGTTTTCATTTAAAGCTACAGCCTCCATTCAGTTTTTTGGTTTTCACCATTTCTTGAACTGCATCTTTGTATGAAAACATTCTGTTTCACTGTGAATGATCTGCAAACCTGCTAGACATCTTTTTTAAAGTCCAAAGTCTATGCCAACTTTCCTGATCTGTTTTTCTTTATTGCATTGTGATTCAGGATGATTTTATTTTTAAATTCGTGCCAAAGTTTGTCAGTTTCTAGAATATACTTCAAGTATTATTCAAGTATTATTATTAATCTTCCAAGACGTGTGTGTATAGTGACTTGGTTAAATAAGGATTAAACAAGCTCGAAACCCAGAAGTGACAAAAAACGATAACAGTTTGGATTGAGTATCGTAAACCTGGATCTGTTCTCCAGCTATTATTGGATTCGAAACTGGACGGTGCTGAATAAAATGTAAGTTTATTTGTTTCCTAGTACAATAAAATGACGATTGATGTTCATGTCTATTGTGACGGCTTGGCCGTGTTTTAAAGAAAATGTACTTCAGAGATAGGATAGGACTTCAGACATGTATTTGCGTATTAGTTTGCTCTACTTCTAGCTGTACATCATGTCACATGCCTCTTAATAATCAAGCAACACCATATTCTATTGAAGTAGCTTTCGAGGTTTTATTTATTTATAATCTTCACGGCCGTTTAACCTTATCGCAACCTGCTTAATGTATAATTTCATCTTTGTTTCATATGCACATTTATTTACAACAAACGCGCAAAATAATTATAGCAAAGTCTTAGCTCTGTGTCGTCCAAGCGTGTTTCTGCGTTGTGTCATCAACATTTATACACTCATATATAGGTTTATATTTTGATTAATGCATGCTAGAGAAGAGGTAAGCTTACACACAACCGTTGATTTCCCTTTTACGTCAGAACTACTTGACCTTGACACTTCGTGACCTCTTGATGGTTGACCCCAAACTAACGGTTAAGACACAATGTATGCGACGTTTGGTACTTCTGTAAAAATGCCTGGATTTGAAGCGAATTCCTGTTTAAGGACGCAGCCTTAGATAACCTGGCTTGGTACAGCCTTGCTGTCCTGCACGTCACCTGTCAGACAGATATTTGTGAACAAATTATTAATGAAGCGCTCTACTGCGTTTGCTCAGGTATTTCATTGTTTGTATATTCTTCCCACAACAGAACCAGTTTCCTGCTAATTGCCTGAGAGGAAGAAAATCTCCGCAAGGCTCATAAGTTATATTAGTTTACTGCTGACACTAACGAATAAACACCATTACCATCTACAGACGCTTTTCGCTTCTAGCCGGGGGTTCAAAAGTAGATTATGTTAAGTCATTCATACTCGCCGTAGCTCAAGTGGTAGAGCGTTCGCCTGGCACACCGATGACCCAGGTTCGAATCCCGTCGTAGGGGGCGGTATAAAATGTGGCCATTTTCACTGTCCATTTTAGCAGTATGATTGCTTTGGTGGTTCAGTGTTGATTCAGGTCCCTACCCCTCTTTCCCTGGGATGGTTATCCCCGTCTGCCATATCGCCAATGGTGGGTGTAGACGTTAAACCTCAATGTTCATTCATTCATTCTGTCTCGCGAGAAGCAGTGAGATGATCGTGTCAGTCCCGTTTAGGACATTTCACCTGGTTACTAAAACTGTTACTAAATGGATGTAGGTAGCAAACTAGTACACTTTCACATTTCAGGTCTTTGTGATGTAGGTAGCAAACTAGTACACTTTCACATTTCAGGTCTTTGTGATGTAGGTAGGAAAGTAGTACACTTTCACATTTCAGGTCCTTGTGATGTAGGTAGCAAACTAGTTCACTTTCACATTTCAGGTCCTTGTGACGTGCATTGAGGAATTGCTCCTTCACGATCAGGTTATGGAGACTGTCGTAAGACTTTCCTGCCCCTGATAATTCCACCCACTTGTGTAGGTATGACGACAGGAGCTCCACAAACTGCTTTGGCGTCTCGTCTGACAGAGGCCGGTATTCACGAAAGCGTTTACGGTATCCCTTCTCTGTAAAGTTGTAGCAACGCAATAGGGCTTCTTTCAAGATGTTGTAGTCTTTGGCGTTAGTGTTCGACAGTCTCGTGTAGACGTCGAGCGCCTTCCCCGTCAGTAATGCACTGAGTATGATCGCCCAGTGTTGATATTGCCATTAAGCGCTTTCGGCGAACCTTTCGAACCTCGCCATATAACTATCGATCTGGTCCTTTTCGTCGACGGCTACCCTCTCATAACTTTGACTCGCTTGTTGTCGCAGTTGAACCCTTGACTAAGGCGTAGAAAGCCGCTTGACTTCCAAAATGTTACACCTTATTTATCAATAGCCGATTCAGCCCCGATGATTGAATAAGTGTAACTCGAATTGGTTTATCCACGCAACCTGTTCACTCAGCAACAAGGCAGGAGTCGTCGTATAAAGTTGGACAACTTTATTCCGCAAACATCAACAACTGCATACAAGATCGCTTTCCAAAAATCACTACAAAGATCATCCTTACAAGCAGGCAGTGCATTACTTACACTTACAAAAAATTCGAACATTCCAGCATGCCGCAATAACACTCAATCAAAGCAAAACTCGTCACCGGAACTGAAAACTACTGTTCTCAGCAACCCTCATGGCTTCGTTCAGGGTCAAGCCAGTCCATTCTCGAATGTTGTCTTTCCACCTCTTTTTCTGTCTCCCTATTTTTCTGCCTCCTTGCACCGTGCCTTTCAGGGTGGGTTTTGCCAGGCCTGATGCTCTGATGACGTAGCCATACCGGTATACTATCGGAGTTTACGTTTCTTCACCACTGTGAGCATGTCATCGTGTTGTCCAATTGGCTTGTGTGATGGTCTGTCGGACTTCGTTGGTGATATTCTGGGTATAGGAAATACCCAGAAGTTCTCTGTAGCACCTCATCTCCATACTTTGTATTCTTCGTTGTAGACCTGCTGTGAGGGTCCATTTTTCGCAAATAGAAATTTAAGGGAATCTTTAGGCAGGTGTGAAATTAACTTATAATGAATATCAATAGGGCCGGCAGGATGGAATCTGTCAAATATTTAATTATGAAAGATTAAATAAAGATACACAGAAATAAATAAAGAAAATAAAAATCCTTATCCTATCCTATCCCGTAACTCGAAGGTTGTTGGGGCACAACAGACGATCGTTTAACAAGCGTACTCAATATTTCTCTGTCCTCAGCAACCCTCAAGGCTTCGCTCAGTGTCAAGCCAGTCCATTCTCCAATGGTGTCCGCCCACCTCTTCTTCTGTCTCCCTCTTCTTCTGCCTCCTCGTACCGTGCCTTGCAGGATGGTATTTGCCGAATGTTGTTCTGAACCAGTTCCCGATGGCGCCGTTGTAGAGTACTGCACTGGTAGCCTTGTCATACAGGCTTTTGATGACTTTAATAATTTTTGAGCTGATGTTGTACACTCTCATGGTTGCCCAAAGAGCTGTATGCCAGACGCGGTCAAACGCTTTCTTGAAGTCTACGAACACATGATATATATGTTGTTGGTGCTGTAGGTATTTCTCGCAGATTATTTTGAGGTTGAAAATCTGTTCAGTGGTACTTCGCCCTGCCCTGAATCCTGGTTGTTCTTCAGCTATGATTTGTTCGGCTTGGGGTTTCAACCTGTTGAGTATTATTTTCAGGAGGACCTTGCTAAGATGGCTGAGGAGGATGAGGGTGCGGTAATTTTCACACTCCTGAAGGTTACCTTTTTTTGGGAAGAGTGGTGACAAGCAACTGGGTCCATGATGTAGGCCACTCCCCACTCTGCCAGAGCTTTTTACAGATACTGTAATGGTGAGTGTGTCAATCATCGCTTTCCCTCCTGCTTGAAGCAATTCCGCGGATATATTGTCCTCTCCCGCAGCGATTGCACTGCTGCCTCAACTTCTCGGAGAATTGGGAGGATTTCTTCTTCTTCTCTGTTCTCGGGACATGCTAGAAGTAATGGGTCTCCGTTTGGTGTGTGGTTGTAAAGGTCAGAGCAGTAATCTGTTCATCTGTCCAAGACTTCTTGTTCTTTTGTAAGGCAGATACCAGACTTGCTTTGGATCATGGAGACCTTGGGCTGTTTAACATTTGTCAGCCGCTTCACAGTCTGGTAGACCTTCTTGCTGTTGTTCACATTCGAAGCACTAGAAAAACACACCATGTAAACTAAATTTTAAAACAACAAACACGCCATAAATCCCCAAGATTATATTACAAATCAACGAACGGGACAAGTAATACGAAACAAGTAATATCTATCTCCACACAAAACAACATACATTCTTCACATAACTGCTGCAACAATAACAAACAATGACGCTATCAGAGGATAAAGGAGAAGACCCCAACACGCGACAGAACATCCTCTTTGCCACTCCCAGACAATGGACATAACAAATGTGCCAATATCTGGGAAGTACAAAAAACAAGGTCAGAAAGTACGCTTTCTAAATATTTCAAGACAGGGCAAATGAATGTGGGAAATTTGTTTACAACACTGAACAGAAGGACCTTGTGTGGTGGAGGGTGGGAGTGGGGGGTAGGGAGTATAATAGTACAAAACAATGAAATGGCCTGTCTCAATTGGAAGGTTCGCGGAGGGTCAAACCTTTTTTTTCCCCGAGGTTCTCACATCCTGAACCTAGGTTGCTGAACCATTTTTCTCTCAAAAGTTTAGCAACCTAGGTCGAGACCTGAGAACCTAAAAAAAATCGTTGGAACCTCCACGGACCTTCCAAATACGACAGGCCGTGATGGAGATCACGTACAATCGTACGTGTTTCACGTACTGAGTTGGGAAATCACGTAACGAAAATGTAATGAAAGGGTATAAACACGCACAAAGTCAGTGCCAAAGGGATATGAAAACGTAAAGCTAAGTTGCTGGGAGGTGTCATCAGGTACAACTATTTCGGTCGTGCATACAGCTTTCGCTCGATTTGGATCGTGTGCCTGTGCGTCCTGCGCGACCGCCTACCACCCTCTCTCCCCCTCCTATTCATTCTGTCGCTTCCGAGAAACAGCCAATCATATGCACGATAATATTCACTATTTTTTCTCGACGCTTTTGATTGGCTATATAAGACTGACAACAACCCAACATTAAACATGGCGACAAGCAGCGATCTGAGGGGAAGCCGAAGAAAAGGAAAAATAACGCAGACAAAACTAATTGCTAAAAAAAAATTAAAACAAGATGAAGGTAGAGAAAAACAAACTTTTTTGTCAGCCTTTGGCTTTGAATGCTCGGTAAGAGAAGAAAAAGGTAAGCCGCAACCGGGCCCGGCTGAAGAAACTCAAACGAAAAGACTTTCCACGCAAAGTGTTTATTACGCATGTTGGTGTACCCCCTAAAAAACTGAAAGGGGGTATAAAAACCCCCTTATGTTTGCAATGAGGGTATGAAAACCCCCACATGTTTTGGTTGAGGGTATAAATACCCCTAGCTTAAAAACTTTCTCCATCACTGGACAGGCCACATGAAAGTAGGTCTTCAATTATTATATACCACAGGCCCCAAGAAAGTAGGTCTTCAATTTGTATATACCACAGGCCGCAAGAAAGTAGGTCTTCAATTTACATTACCACAGGCCCCAAGAAAGTAGATCTTCAATTATTATATACCACAGGCCACAAGAAAGTAGGTCTTCCATTATTCTATACCACAGGCCACAAGAAAGTAGGTTTTCAATTATTAGAAAATGTAAATCAATAACTGTGCACAAATATAAAGACATTGAAGTCACTCGAGGAAATTTAGAACCACAAAATGTAGATCTACATATAGACAAGTTAAAAACAAACAAACAAACAAAAAAACACACACCAAATGTACAATAGTAATACTCCTTCTATTCCTCGGAGGAGAGTATATATAACCAGAGGTCTAGTCTGTGCACCCACGTATTCCATCTCACTGAGCTTAAAGATCCTGACGCTCATGACCTAGACGGGTGAGTGCAGGCTACACAAATACACGCAGCCAGCACTAGGTCCCTCTTACCCCATCCCAGGTCGCCCTGTATTGTGCTCAGTGGTCTGAGCTTCAGACGATGCGCCCAAAGGCTGCAAATGGGCACCTCGGTGGCTTGAGTTAGATCTTGTATCGGCCAGCGGCTTGAGCAGCTCTTGAGCTGGAAAAAAACCCTTACATATTTGTTGTTGACACTTTATTATTCATTTTATCGGGAAATAATCCATCTGTTGTAATACTTCATCTTTATTTTCATATTGTTATATTATTGGTTGTGTTGGCGCTTTGTGTCCATTGTTTAAGAGGTTACGGATTAGTCAAGGGAGGTAATTGATTGTTAATTTTTGGGTTGTGGGGACCGGTTATGGGTTGGGGTAGGGTTAGATTTCCCATATTCCTGTGTGTATGTGTGTTGAATAAAAGAGTGTAACTGTTCCTCTGGTCTTTGTGTTTTAGTGTGAGTTTGAATCCCTTCACTCGCTGTTTGAGCTGAAGTCACTGATCCCAACCGGGTGACGTGACAACGTCTTTTAAAACAAAGATGCTGAATTAAAATTTGGAATCATTGTTTGCGAGAATAAAAATGTTAACCAAAAATATGCATTAAAAAAAAGAATAACGCGGGGGTGGGGGTGGGGGTGGGGTGGGGAGAGTGAGAAGTCTAGGGGGAAATAGTCCAGGGGGAAAGTGTCTTAGAATTGGCAAAGGGATGCGCCTTTGTGTGTGTCTGTGTGTGGGTGTGACGTGTCTGTGTGTGTGTGAGAGAGAGAGAGAGAGAGAGAGAGAGAGAGAGAGAGAGAGAGAGAGAGAGACAGAAGAAAGAGAGAGAGATTTTGAAACATTTTTTTTAAATTAAGGATAAAGATTGTAGACTAATAGCAAAGTCTAATCTTCCAATCTGTCCTTTAACACATTAACATAATCCTATCCTATCCTATCCTATCCTATCCTATCCCGTAACTAGAAAGTCGTTGGGACACCACATATGTTCGTTTAACCAGCGTACTCCTTCTTTCTCTGTCCTCAGTAACCCTTATTGCTTCGCTCAGTGTCAAGTTAGTCCATTCTGGAATGTTGTCCTCCCACCTTTTTCTGTCTCCCTCTTCTTCTGCCTCCTTTCACCGTGCCTTGCAGGATAGTCTTTGCAAGGCATGATGCTCTGGTGACGTGCTTATACCATCGGAGTTTCCGTTTCTACATTATATTGTTCGTAAACAAAGTATTTATTATGAACTTCGTGATCAACCCGGAATTTCTAGGCAAATTAGCAGTCTTGCTCATAGGTTATTTTTGAATGCATGGAGAACAAAATATTGCGGCGGTAATATTACTTGGATATGAAGAAAGAAAATTAGTGTAGAGCATATCCTGACAAAATGTACTGAAATTCGTGATATTTTACCTATTGAATATCAGAGTATAACAAGCATAAAAAACATGGATGTTACTGACTATTATGAAGTATCAACGGTTTTGATATACAGTCAGATCGGACGGTTTCTTTGAAACTTATAGCGCTGTTGCAAAACTAGTGCAGATAGAGTTATCCGTCCCTGCCTTCACCTATGCCAAGGACACCGGCTAGTTCCGGTTGAGTATTAACCATGGCCGCACGTAGACGGAAGACTTGTGGCGGAGAAAAACAGTATTGCGTTTGCTGCCCTAATTTCGCAGGAAAAGTAATTGAAGGGCGCATTGTCAAGTTACACACATTACCAGCTAACAAAACACTGAAACGACTGTGGGAACAACGTTTGCGACTGATTCGGAAAGATTACAACAATGTAAAATAAGATTCAAGATTCAAGATTATTTATTGTCCAAACACAAGGCATGGATAATTTGTTTAGCAGTGCAATAAGGAAGGAGATAACAACATCAAAATTATTACAAACATGGACATACAATATTGATACATTTGATATACTATCAAAAACAACTTCCATACCAAAATACAAATCTATAAACACAAACACACATGCATAAACAGATAACCAGCCACATACACACACAGATAATTATTCCACAGTATATGTATACACAACTACAACACTCACACATTCTTCCATGCCTTAGATCCATCCTAGATAATAATAATAATCATTATAATAATAAGAGTAATAATACAAAATAATCATCATAATATTAATAATAATCGTAATCATTAGAGTAATTAATAATTATAAAAATAATAATAATAATAACAATGCAACTACAACTAATAATAATAATACAACAGCAGCACCAACAGCCAACTAATAATTAATATATGGTAATAATGATAATAATAATAACAATACTACTACAACTAATAACAATAACAACTGAAAGACTGAAAATAATAAGACATAATTGCAGTTGCTTCACTGAATTAAAAACAAAAATTATTCTACTGTATAATAATGTTATCTTCTAGATAAACTGCAAAATTAAAATTTCTCAATTAAAAAATTAAAGCAAAGAAAAAGAAAGAGACTTCGAATTTCTCGTGAATGTAGGTCACTGACAAACGAATTAGGCCTACTGAACAAACAAATCAGCAATCAATGTTTAGGCAAGCAGCCATCCTGAGTAAAATTTGAACGATTGTACAAGAGAAATATAATTTATATAACCCTCCATCTTTTTTGCTTCAACCGGAACTAGCCGAACCCAAGGGCCGCAACCGATCCGCCACTTTTGCTTTCATTATGAAACAGCGCTATAAAATAGTATTTGTGCATTATGTTATACATTAATTTGTAATATTTATATGTGCGTGTGTGTGTGAGCGAGAGTGTATGAGAGAGAGAGAGAGAGAGAGAGAGAGAGAGAGAGAGAGCAAATGGGCTATGTGCAGGAGAGAGAGAGCAAATGGGCTATGTGCAGACATGGATTCTTCAGTATATGGATGCACAGCTTTCGGCGAGAAGGCCCGAACAAGAACACACCCAGCATGCACCTTGTGGAATCATTTTCCTCGAATACGGGGTATCCACAGTATTACGAAGAAGAAGAAGAAGTGACAATAAGCGATAGCGGCTAATTGCACAGTCGAAAACATCAGGTTTCACATTTCAAAAATCGATGAAGAAAATTAGATCTAGTACTTACACTTTTCTTCTTCGTTAATACATAGAAATTTAGAAAGGAAAGAGTATCTACATGCCTCAACAAGGTCATCTAATTGGTCCATGGTTTGTACTTCCATGATGCGGACATAAGACTTTCTGCAACCGGAAGTATCGAACACAAGGGCAAAACCACGTGACTTGGCTGCGAACTCCCTTAGTCATAAAAAGAAGGAGATGTGTTTCCATAGTTTGTACTTCCATGGTGCAGACAACATCGATGAAGACCGACATTGGCCACAAGAATGTTAATGTGTGCTGATATGGGTTGGAAATTAGCGAGCGTTGTGGGCAAGTGGGCTAAGGCGGGACTAACTTGCCTTGTCCACAGGCCAGAAACCAATGGCGCCTGACAGGTGTGGGTTCGATCCAGCATCTGGGCGTTATGTTTCTCCGAATATTATTTACTTTCGAATCGGGCATCATCTCGGGGGTTTTCTCCAGGTACTCCGGTTTGCTCCCCCAGCAAATTTTCAAAACCACAACTAATGTTAAGTAGGTTGGGTTTGGGCGCGCCACAGGCTGCGACTACGCTTTCCCAAGGGGAGGCGGCCCAGAATTTCCCTATAAAAAAGGGACAATAAGGTAAATTTAAAAATAAATTCAAGTGAGAGATTAACAAATAACAAGGTGTGCGTGATGTCTTTTTTTTTTTGCGGATACTGAAAGGTTATGAGGTGTTTTGGCAGATTAGTGGTGGGTTGCGATCAAGGTGATGTTTGTCGTGTGTATATGGGATGAGTGGTGGGGTTTAATTGATTGATTTATTGTTGCTTTAGGTCCAGCGGACTCTTCCGAGCCAAATCAGGACCGGACAACCCCCGATCCGCATAAAAGATCTGCTGAAACAACCCCAGTGGGAAAATTGAATGCCCTCCACCGGCCAGTCACTTTACAATAAAGACATCCCACGCGGGGGACGGCTGAGGGTTGACCTCAACTACGCGAACACCCCGGTTACAAAAACAAAATAGAATACAAACATCATTATAAATCATCAACCAAACACATACATATAAAATGCCTATAGTGCTAAATAGTACATTCATAGGAAGCCCTAGTGACCACCCGGCAGAAAGCGTCCAACACTCCCAAGCTGATCCAACAGACCTCATACACAAACAAGGAGTCTTGTCCAGGAAGAGTTTTCAAGAAAAAAGGTAGGTCATTGATCTAGCGAAGAAGAAGATAGTATAGCAGAGTGAAGGACAGAGCAAAGAATAGGAAAGAGTAAATGAGGAAGACAGCGACAGTGGGAATTTAAAGCACTAAATTTCCATAAAGTGGGGATACTATTTATACTGAAAACCCCCGGCACTCCAACGGGGGTACTGTTGCCGCAGTGAAGCGTCTTGCCTATAAAGGAAAGACAGGTTTTCAACTGTGGCTTTCACTGTTCCCTTTATAGGTTTGAACAATCTACAGTGGCAAGATTGCTCATGACCCCAAGGGGTGAGTGGTGGGGAAATCGAGTTTGCCATTCCGCTAACTTGACACATATTTTGGTAGTACCTTCACATGTAAGAAAAAGTATGTTTGATGTCAAAAATGTTGTAAATTTTAAGTAGAAGTTCAAGCTGGTGAAATTGTTACAATGTAAATGTTACATCTTTGTAATTAATTATTTTTAAAAATGTTGTTGTTGGTCTAAAATCACTATGTGTACAGACCTTAAAATAAATAAATGAAACCGATAGTAGCAGTCACAGGGAGAATGTTTACAGACGACCTGACTGATAGTAGCAGTCAAAGAGAGAATGTTTACAGACGACCTGACCGATAGTAGCAGTCACTGGGAGAATGTTTACAGACGACCTGACTGATAGTAGCAGTCAAAGAGAGAATGTTTACAGACGACCTGACTGATAGTACAGTAGCAGTCAAAGAGAGAATGTTTACAGACGACCTGACTGATAGTAGCAGTCACAGGGAGAATGTTTACAGACAACTTGATTGAGAGAAACAGTCATAGAGTCAGTAGTCTATTTACAGACAATTAATGTTTGGGTGACAAAGGATCGAACACGCACCACCCGGAACACGAAACTGTCGCTCTGCCATCTCAACGATGGCGGGTACAATTCATTGTATGTAATAATGATCGCATTTACTGAACATTCATACTGGCAAATTAGTTATCAATCTAAATATTCCACTATATCGCCTACATTGTGCTGCCATCGTTTGACACTCCTAGTTCTGTTCCTTGACAATGAACCAGCGATAATTGATCTGATACCTAATCATCGCTTATTGCAGATCCTAAACGCCTCTCGCGGTGGGTGTTTATCCTCACTATGACATCACCATCCCCTAGATGACCGCTGAAAGTCAAGTTCGAAACTGAACCTTCGGTACATCACGTGATGTCCTGGAGCAACTCTGTAGACATACCCGCAAGAGCGTTCTTTATACTGCATAGAAAATTCGACCTTTAAAAATAAAATAAGAAACAATATCTTCTTCTTCTTCTTCTTCTTCTTCTTCTTCTTCTTCTTCTTCTTCTTCTTCTTCTTCTTCTTCCGTCAATCTATGTGGGGCCGGGTAGCTCAGTTGGTAGAGCGGCTTACTAGTAACCGAAAGATATCTGGTTCGAATCCCGGATTGGCCAACGTGTGGCGATATTATTCTCCCTTTACCATCAACTGGTTCGCTGGTGTCAGAATAATGTGACCAGTAGTCGCCTATACGCTCCGGTGTCGTGTGACTATAATCTACAATTACCCCCCACCGTCAATCTATCTATCCATTTGTCTGTCTGTCTGTCTGTCTGTCTGTATCTCTCTCTCTCTCTCTCTCTCTCTCTCTCTCTCTCTCTCTCTCTCTCTCTCTCTCTCCCCCCCCCCCGTTGGGGTGCCGGGGATTTCAGTATAAATAGTGCTTTAAATTCCCACTGTCGCTGTCTTTCTCATTTGCTCTTTTTCCTGCTCTGTTCTATCAATCTGCTATACTATCATCTTCTTCGCTAGACCAGTCACCTACCTTTTTTTCTTGAAAACTCTTCCGGGACAAGAATCCTTATTTGTGTGTGAGGTCTGTTGGATCAGCTTGGGAATATTGGACGCTTTCTGATGTGGTCACTAGGGCTTCCTATTATGTTATTATTTAGCAATGTAGGCATTTTATATGTATGTGTTTTGTTGATAATTTATAATGATGTTTGTATTCTATTTTGTTTTTGTAAACGGGGGTTCGATAAATTATAGTACAGCCTTAGCGTCCCCTGCGTGGGATGTCTTTATTGTAAAGTGACTGGCTGGTGGAGAGCTTTCAGTTTTACCATTAGGGTTGTTTCAGCAGATCTTTTATGCGGATCAGGGGTTGTCCGGTCCTGATTTGGCTCGGAAGAGTCCGCTGGACCTAAAGCAATAATCATGTAATGTAATGTAATGTAATGTAATGTAATGTAATGTAATGTAATGTCTCTCTCTCTCTCTCTCTCTCTCTCTCTCTCTCTCTCTCTCTCTCTCTCTCTCTCTCTCTCTCTCTCTCCTCTTTCTGTGTTCTGAAGTATTGACCTCTTCTTAATAATAATAATAATAATAATTTTATTTATAAAGCGCATTATCAAACAATAGTCTGCTCAAGGCGCATCAAACACAGTCACACGCACAATACAATAGTTAGAATACAATAAATAAATAAAATTTAAAACAAAATCCATTAAAATTTAAAAAAAAAAAAAAAGAAATTGGAAGTAAACCTCACTAACACAATAGTCGCATTAAAACAATGTACTAATAGCTTAATAAGACTGACAATATAATAAAAAGTCAAAAATAATGATGGAAAATGTAAAAACAGAAAATGTAGACATTATATAGCACCCATACACAAACACCTAGGAATTGTCAGAAACAGACGCAAGTACACACAGACACACGCAAGCTGTTGTGATATTTTAATTCCTCAGCACCCACTCACTGACCATCTGAAATCAGTCATTCGACCAGTGACAGAATCACAGCGGATCAAGCATGCAAATGCTTGCGGAACAGAAAAGTTTTAAGATTCTTTTTGAAAGCAGTGACAGACTGAGTGTGACGAAGTTCGGAGGGAAGAGAGTTCCACAGCGACGGAGCGAACACAGCAAAAGATCTTTTCCCGAAGGAGTTAAGAGAATATCTGGGGACGGTCAGTAAGGAGGCATCTTCAGAGCGAAGAGAACGAGTAGGTTTGTAGAGGAGGATGAGATCAGCCAGATAAGAGGGAAAGGTATCAGTGTGAAGACAATGAAAACAGAGAGAAGCAATTTTGTATTCAATGCGAGCCTTTACAGGCAGCCAGTGCAGTGTTTGAAGTGCAGTTGTGGCACTAAAGCGCCGCGGCTGCAGGAGGACAAGGCGAGCAGCGTTATTTTGAATACGTTGAAGTTTGGAGAGTTTTTCATCAGGAAGGCCAGCCAGAAGAGAATTACAGAAATCAAGTCGGGACAGAATAAAGGAGACAGCAAGTTTGTTGGCAGTGTCCACAGAAAGGTAGCGGCGTATTTTACTAATCCTACGGAGATGAAAGTTGAGGGATTTGCACAGACTGTTTATATGTGTCTCCATCGTGAGTGTCTGATCAAGGTGAACTCCAAGATTGCGGACCAACCTTGAAAATGGAATCTCCTGATCAGACACATTCATGGACAGAATTGCAGACTGATGAAGTTTCGATCTTTTCCCAACCAGGATGAGCTCGGTCTTATCTTCGTTCATTTTCAGTTTGTTTGAGCTCATCCAGTCAGCGACAGAACGAATGCAATCAGAAATGTTTTGGGCAAGAGCTGGGATTTCAGAAGGAGGAG
Source organism: Oncomelania hupensis (assembly GCA_036898135.1). Taxonomy (NCBI): domain Eukaryota; kingdom Metazoa; phylum Mollusca; class Gastropoda; order Littorinimorpha; family Pomatiopsidae; genus Oncomelania; species Oncomelania hupensis. The sequence goes on along the minus strand of CM072525.1, from coordinate 3,609,638 downwards.
AAGAATTGTGCAGTTGAGTATCATCAGCAAAGAACTGGAATGAATGATTGAAAGCACTGATTATTGAGCTGAGAGGTTGTGTGTACATAGTGAACAACACAGGACCAAGAACAGAGCCCTGTGGAACTCCATACTTCAATAGTGAGGGAGTGGACTGCGAGTTGTTCACTATGACAGACTTGGTACGGTCAGAGAGGTATGAGCGGAACCATGCGTGAACCGCTCCAGCACAGCCAAAAGTCTCCTCCAGCCGGACGCAAAGGATGTCATGATCAATGGTGTCGAAGGCAGCGGACAGGTCGAGCAACGATAAGATCGACACTCTGCCCTGATCCGCCGCCGTCAACAGGTCATTGACCACGCTTAGTAACGCAGTCTCTGTACTGTGGCTTTTTTATAGGCTGACTGGAACGGCTCGAGTAGGTTGTTTGACTCAAGGTGTGACATGAGCTGTTTAAGAACGATCCGTTCAAGAACTTTTGAAAGAAATGGTAAATTTGAAACAGGACGATAGTTTTTGAGAAGTTCTGGATCAAGGTTGGACTTTTTGAGAAGTGAATTGACCAGAGCATGTTTGAAGACAGAAGGAACGCTGCCAGAAGAGAGAGAATCATTCATGATAGCTGTGATAGTGGGAATTACTTCGTCTAAGCACTGAAAAAGCAGATCTGTAGGAATTGGATCAAGTTGGCAGGATTTCTTGGGCATGCCCAGGATGATTTTTTTAACCAGATCCTCGGTCACTGGTCGGAAATGGTCAAATTGAGTACCAGAGAAACCCAGCGAGAGAGAAGGCGTGACTACTGACGGGTTGGAGTCAAGCGTCTTCCGTATGTCAGCGATCTTGCTGCTGAAAAACTCGCTGAACCTCTCTGGCAAATTCTCATTCGGAATAGTGTAAGGAAGCGCCCTGTTTGCCAACACACCCATCAGCTCGCCGCTTATTCGAAAAAGTTCACGAGAACTGCCAGCGTCCATGATTTTTTGGCGCACGTACACTGCCTTTGCCTCGCGGACCATGCGATTTACCAGATTGCGGTGCTGGGTAAAGATCTGGCGATGAACAGTCAAGCCAGTCTCCACGCAAATGCGTTCGGCACGGCGACGGTCGCGCTTGGCCTGTGTAATGGCAGGCGTCATCCATGGCGCCGACATCCGGTCTGACACGCGGCGTGTCACAAGCGGTGCGTGCTCGTCAAGAACGTCATGAAGGGACGAGCTGTACGACTGGGCGGACACCTCAGCTCCAGAACTAAGAGTCGCGAGTGCACCAGACACATCTGCCTTAAAAGCTGCGACGTCGATTTTCCGAAAGTTTCTGGAAGTGACGATTCTAGACTCTCGACGCGGTTTTGTGACAGCAAGCGCGAAAGATATGCAATAGTGGTCAGATACGCCTTTGTCTTCAACTCTGAGGTCGGACACGCTAGTCGCGCAGTTGGTCACGACCCAGTCAAGAGTGTGCTGACTTCTTTGGGTGGGCACGCAAACAAGCTGCTCCAGATTAAAACTCTGCAACGTAGACATCATAGACTTCACGTAAAGTTCATCAGGTTGATCAAAGTGTAAATTGAAATCACCGACAATGAGTACCTTATCATGGGAAATGTAAAAATCAAGCATAGTGTTAAAATCATCAACAAACATCTTATCAGTGATTCTGTTCTTTTTACTGTATGGTGGTCTGTATATACTAAGAAATGTAAACTGTTGACCTTGTATTCTTAGGCGGACCTCACAGACCTGGAATGATTTAAATGTGAGTTCGTTCGTTCCGTAAGTCACAGTCAGCAAGTTCTTGAGATTGTTTTTATATAGGACAGCAAGACCACCACCAGACCTAGCCAGGCGAGGAACGGATACAAATGAATAGCCCAAGGGCGTCAGTTCAGCAACAGTGCTCTCGTCACCCACTAGCTGAAGCCATGTCTCTGACAGGAACGCTATGTCATAGTCGCCGTCACATATCAAGTCATTAAGTTCTAGGGCTTTGTTCACACATGACTGAGCATTCTGGCACATAACATATATGAGTTTAGAACCTTGAGGTAGGTCTGGTTTGGAACGTGCTGGGGATGGAGGCAGCATAGAAATCTGATGTAAACTCTCTGAAGCAGAACCGCTGGAGATCAGGGACGACACATCATGGAAAGGCAGCTGCACAAGAAGTGGTGTAGACGCCGTAAAGGCAGACAGGCCTCTCTCAGCAGGAAGAGGTGTGGAACGACAGTCGGTCAGGAGAGACTGTGGTGCATCGATGGCAATCTCGGTGGCAAGCCGAAGAGGTGAAGGTGTGGCGCAGGCAGGTAGAGAGTCGACCTGGACAGGCGAAAGCAGCCCTGACACAGTCGTGGAGTCCACTCGGAGTGGTGGTGGAGTACTGGGCGTATCGCGAAGTCTCAGCCAAGATGACCGCCGCCGGACCGACCTTCCACCACGAGTGCCTCTTGTCGTAGGTGGTCTGCAGGCAAGTTCAAGGTCACCGATGACTCTGTAGACCTCTGGTGGAGGACGTTGTCTTGTGTGCCCTCAATCTTAAGATATGAGGCAAGGATTCAAGACCCATGATAGGCGGTGACGTCACAGGCAGGCTTCTTTCGGGGTTTGGTGAACAGTGTCGACAGCAGTAGGTCAGTGGGTCCTTGTCCAGGCACGATGACGTAGCAGGCTTGCTGACTTGTAAGTCTGGTGACCATTGCTCATTACTGTTGGTCAGTAGGTCATTAGAATAAATGTCAAGACGCCACGGAGTGAGTGAGTGATGCTCATGACACTGGGTCAGTAGGTCACTAGGACAAAACACGGACGACCCAGTTTTAAGCACGTGGCACAGCCGACGGCAGAACATTGTCACAAATACGTGGTGAGCAATTGTCAAATGGATAATTGAAAACGCATGAAGTAATTAAAAATGTCCGATACAAAATGGTCGAAGAAAACAATATAACGTTTTGAAGTATAAAATTGAAGTTTACGATACCAGATTAGAAAAGGTCGACTGGAAAATAACACCATTAAAACGATGAAAACACCACGAACACACTGGTACCAAAATGCACACAAAACGATTCAACAGTCCGTCACAAAACACCAACATACAGGGAGCCCACAACACATGCAGCTAATCGTAGCGCATCACTCACTCACTCTTTCCACCTGTTATGAGATAAAAATAGCTGACAAAATCAAAATCTGGTTTTGCCAAGGGCGTGACTGCATGTGTCAACAATTGACATAGGAGCTAAATGATCCGCTTCTTCAACGCTATTGAAATCAAAAAAATTAATTTAGGACGCTCATGGCTTTTGGGACAGAGAGACTCGCGACCCTTTCCCCAGAGACTGGTCAGCAAGGGCCAACGCCACACTTAGCCAGATCGTTGACTGACCTACTTCGCACTAAGGCTGACATCTTGATGCAAGGTGAAAACATTACAGTGAGTCCGAAGCCATTTGATTACACGTTTACAACATACTGAGTGGCGTTGTAGTGCAGCGGTTCTGGGCACAGGCTAACAATGTTTTATGTTAAACAACATCGGAAAGGCTAAGGCAACCACCAAATGACAAAAAAAGGGAAACAACTGCATAACACACCTCAGTCCACCCAGCTGTGAATGGGTACCTAGTTCTGTTTACAACAGCTGTCAATGGGTACCTAGCTCTGTTTACAACAGCTGTCAATGGGTACCTAGCTCTGTTTACAACAGCTGTGAGTGGGTACCTAGCTCTGTTTACAACAGCTGTCAATGGGTACCTAGCTCTGTTTACAACAGCTGTCAATGGGTACCTAGCTCTGTTTACAACAGCTGTCAATGGGTACCTAGCTCTGTTTACAACAGCTGTCAATGGGTACCTAGCTCTGTTTACAACAGCTGTCAATGGGTACCTAGCTCTGTTTACAACAGCTGTCAATGGGTACCTAGCTCTGTTTACAACAGCTGTCAATGGGTACCTAGCTCTGTTTACAACAGCTGTCAATGGGTACCTAGCTCTGTGTACAACAGCTGTCAATGGGTACCTAGCTCTGTACAACAGCTGTGAATGGGTACCTAGCTCTGTACAACAGTTGTGAATGGGTACCTAGCTCTGTTTACAACAGTTGTCAATGGGTACCTAGCTCTGTTTACAACAGCTGTGAATGGGTACCTAGCTCTGTTTACAACAGTTGTGAATGGGTACCTAGCTCTGTTTACAACAGCTGTGAATGGGTACCTAGCTCTGTTTACAACAGTTGTCAATGGGTACCTAGCTCTGTTTACAACAGCTGTCAATGGGTACCTAGCTCTGTGTACAACAGCTGTCAATGGGTACCTAGCTCTGTTTACAACAGTTGTGAATGGGTACCTAGCTCTGTTTACAACAGTTGTCAATGGGTACCTAGCTCTGTTTACAACAGCTGTCAATGGGTACCT